>NQII01000836.1:14445-160424 GCA_002778355.1 Clitarchus hookeri | reverse complement strand
ACACACACACCCTCCAATATGACGCCAGCAGACTACTGACCCTAGCCAATGTTTCGCATTGGTTAATTAGTCAGTTACCCTCCACTCCCTTCACCAATGTTTCACATTGGTTGATTGATTATTCATGCACATTCGACCCACCACATATGTTTCTCATTGTCTTAACATTCCTCTCCCCCATTCTCTCCAACATTCATTCCATCGTCTGCACTCCACCCACCATATTAGTATTTTCGTTTGTCATTTGTTTACGTCGCTTTAGTTTCTCTCTCGCCTATGCTCGACACGCCGTTTTGGATACTATATGCTTACTTTTTCATCGACTAGGTGATGCTAGTGTATTAATTATCGAATTCTCCGCCAGAGGAACTACCGTTCTCTCTCACCTATGTTCGTCATGACATCACGATTTTTTTGTAATTTATTTACAACGCTAGATTTTGTCTCTCACCTTCGTTCAACTGCCATCTTGTTTTTTTTTTCGTCTGTCATTTGTTTGCATCATTGTAAGTGGCCATTTCGGTTCCAATTTTAAAGCATAGGTGGTACTAGTATATTATTTATCGATCTGGCCACCAGGCAGCGGCCATATTCTATTCTATTTTCAATGTATAAGTACCACTAGTGTATTAATTTTCGATTATTCCACCAAGAAAGCTATCGATTTATCCACCAGGCGGCACCCGTATTTGGTTATTTTTTTAAAGTATATGTGGTGCTGTCTGCGACCACCATATTGAATTCTATTTTCATCACCTAAGTGGTGCTAATTTCTCGATTTAGCCACCAGGCGAGCTGTCAACAACACATTTCTTTCATGCTCTGTCATGCGATGTTCACCACTTTTTATTTAGTTTTTCTTAGTTACCTTCCTTTAATTTTCTATCATTTCTTTTCGATTTTGTCGCCAGTCCATAATATTATATTTTATTCAATCTCTGTCCTTCCACCTCGATTTAGTAGCCTGCTGATTACTCGGTACCCTCGAACCGACATCTTGGGTTACATTACTTCCGCAGTATTTGATTATGCCATATGGTCTTGACCTTTAACCTTCGAAATCATACATTTAGTTCGTCAATTGAGTTTAGTATAAAAATAACTGCGCCATATTAGAGCAACACCAGTCATGCAGAAATTTATGTAGGACCTCGCTTCGTCTTATACTGCTCTGAAGCATGTCTGGCCAGGCCCGACTCAACCTTCGCCCTCCCCTCCCTCCAAGTCACAGGGTCCAATTTCTACCACTTCAACAGCATGTTTTCATGTCTGTTGCGTCCAACCTGCTTAAAGTGTACTATGATTGCAATCCATTCTTAGTTTCCGTACAGTTAATTTCAATGTTATACCTTTATTACCATTTCATTGATTGTGCATATCCAGTGATAGACATACAAAGCAAATATTGAATGTACAACTTTAAAATCATTTTATTTTGACATATAATTTCATTAATTTTTTATTATGGCCACTTACACTACCATTATGTAGTGACAGATCTCAAAACCAAGGCTATCATTTTCCCTATATCAGGGAAATAGACATGCTAGGGCAAGGTACAACACCAGCGAGAAGTAAAATATTTTTTCATTGAAATTATATACATATATACTATATATGTACATATATTTACATACTTCAGATAACAATCATTAAAAAAAATAATCTCTATATTTTCCATGCATTCATGTAATGCATTTACAGCAGCATGCTCAATTTTCACATAGTGAATATGATCTGCTTATACGCAGCTCAAGATAGTCTACGCTAGCAAGCGTCCAACCAGAACCCTCTGCCATATATTCTTATTCTTCGCGACAAATTTTTTCTTTGAAGGCCTCTACAGCCGCTGGATTGCTATCAACATTGTACAATGCTACTTTCGCAGTGTTGAATGCTCGCCGACTAATGGCTTCATTTAAAGGTTGTGGCTTTTCGTAGGTACACTCCAGCCAAGCATTATACTTTACGGGACCTTCTTCAACTTCTTCTGTTAATTGATTGATTATCCTTTTGTTAATGTGCTCAAGGTATGTACATATGTTTTTGTACCAAGAAAGTTATTTCCAATCACATAATCTTCTAAAGTACTTTTGAATGCTGATTGTTTAAGGTATAATTCATTTGATGCTGTTTCGCCAACAGCTAGTACAGATCGTTTCTTAGCTGCAGAAACTCTGCCTTTACAGTTCTTCTTATGTCTCTTTAGGTTATCACCTCGTTTGAACAGATGTTTGCACTTGTCACATTGTTGCATAGCACGGGAAGGACCCATCTAACAAGTAGTTTTTCCATGCTTCCTCTCAATTCGGATGTAAACAAATATCTTGTCACAGTAACAGCAACAAAGCCTTGACAAAGTCATCGATGGCAACACTATGGTAGATGATCCATCCGAAGAAGTCGATGGTGCAGCCGATGCCATGCCTGAAGAAGTCGAAGGTATTGTTGGTACCATGCCTGAAGAAGTCGATGACGACACTGTTGTAATAGCTCCATCCGAAGAAGTCGATGATATTCTAGAGGAAGTCGATTGAGGCACTGCTGCGAGTGATCCACCTCCGAAGAAGTCGCTGGCACTGTTAGTATCATGCTGGAAGAAGTCTATGGCAGTACTGCTGTAGGTACTGTTGCTGGAACTGCAACCTTCGTCACTATAATATTTTATAATTACTTTTACAAGCTGAGACGGTGTATCTTTCACATCAGCTGCTATCAAATTAAGCCTCACAGCTGACTTTCAACTGCTTATAATATACCCAAATGCAAACCTTATGATGTCATGTTGACATTAAACCAAACATATTACACCAACAATACATATTGCGTACATCGACTAGCCAATCACCGAGTTGCTACATGATTGCAGCTGGTCACTAAAGTGCAGGTAATTAGACATCACATGCAGGAGTCAATCTTTCCATCAATCCTTCCCATGTGGAGCATGTGGAGCGATTTTGGATCATGTGAAGCAGTTGGAGCGATTGTGGAGCAGGTGGAGCAATTGTGGAGCAGGTGGAACGATTGTGAGTATGTGGAGTGAATGATGGTAAGATTGACTCCTGCCGACTCTTGGTGGAGGGAGTGGAGGGCAACTGACTGATTAACAAATGCGAAACATTGGCTGGGGTCAGTAGTGTGCTGGTTTCGTGCTGGGGGGTAGGGCTTCTGAAAATGTAAGCTTTTAAATACATTTTTAAATAATATTTTTAATAAGTTTTTTAATATTTTTTTTATAAATGTGTTGGGCATTTTTGGGATGTTTTATATATATTATATATTTAGGCACTTTTCGGGTTCAAGGTCATTCAATGTTAGGTATGTGGGGTCAAGTTCAAGGTCACATGGATCCAATATAGTAGTCGGATGACGTCATAACATGGTGACTGGTCGGCTCTGGTCCCCAGTCCCTTAAGTGCAAACATTTAAAAATTTTATTTTTTATAATTTTTTTTAAATATATCTTTTAGTAATTTTTGTATAAATATTTGAAGATTTTTAAAAAAAAAATTGGGAATTTTGGGTTTAAGATCAAAGGTCACTGGGGTTAAGGTTAAAGGTCGAGGGTCTAGGTCACCTACATCCAACATGGCCGTTAAAGAAAATGGCTGACGGGGGACCGGAATGACACAGCATGAACATCTCCGGCGCTCCGGTCCCCCGCCACCATGTATTGTCATCATAATCCTACTATGTACTAACCTATAAATTAATACTACAAACTCATGTTTTCAGAGAACCGTTCGGTACATATTTCCAATATTATTCAAATAATCATCTAACAAATTAACCAACAAAAGTTTCGTCTTCGGAAAACAGCCTGTCCAGCTTAGCGTAGATCGTATTTGTTTGCGGAAGAAATTTAACTTCATCGCTACTGGAATAAGATAAGCGTTTTACTGTAATAGAAGCTATCAAAACGACATATACCTATTGCTTGTTGGTTAATGGCATAAGTTATATGCAACGAAGTGTCTTCTATATTTTGCACTTGTTATAAGCATTCCACAAAAATAAAATTGACTTAGAAATAAAATAAAGGAACAATAAAATTATCTTGGAACCATTTTTAATTGCCCGTACTGTTTAATAGCTTTACGCCAAAGAGGACTACTTCAAAGTTAATTAAGGAAATTCAAAACACCAGAAAGATCCAGAGTCATAAAAAATAAAACTTTCACTGCGTAGTGTTGGAACTTCTTTGTGGGTGTTTGATGTTCGCTGGCCACTCTCGTCCCGCAGTTAAATGGCGAAAAAGGGCCGGCAGGTTGCGAAGAGTCGTGAAAACGCGCGGGGTTCGAGGGGGTAAGGGAGCGGCGGACTGGGAAGTTGTTAAAAAGTTTCGGCGGCGGAAACCGAAACGCGCGGTAGGCTGAAACTTGCGCGAGAAAATCTTTCTCCTGAAATACCCCTCGTTTCCGGGTTTGCCAACACTGAAGACAAAATTCTCGTACCAGGTAACCATAACTGTCGTACAAGACACCAGAATTCACGTACACCAATGCCTTCGTTACGCTGAAGAACGCTGTCTTCTTACGTCCTCCTACTTTGAACTCTGCCGTTTGTTAAAGGCGAGCGTAACCCTCGTGTTTTTTTTTCTTAGAAGAATTCAATTTTCTTTTTGTTTAACAGTTGTTTTTTTTTTTTATCTCCATCTGTTATTTTAAGTGCACCAGAATGGGAACATTTAAGCTTAATTTTTCTTCATTCCCTCCATGTTGATGTCGCTTACTAGCGAGATTTATAACATACTATACTTAAAGGTGCATTACAATGTGCTGATGTAAAACATTTAACTTGTACAAGTACAGCTGTTTGCCCATGAAGATCTTACATTCGTGCATTTGTTTATTATACCACGTATAAATTTTCAAAAATTCATACAGTCGAGTGTGTTTAGTCTCGCAGCAGCGTATTTACCTCGTATCTGGGACGTTCGGAGTCAGATCCCGGCCTACTGCACTCTGGATTCTCATCACCGTTCCAGACAAGCTGGGGCAGTTCTTTGAAATTAAAATAGACCATCTCTCGCTCATTAGATTAACTATAAAAGGAAATACAATTCATTGAAATTTTAACAATGAGTACCTACAATAGTAAAATGTAAAATTTCAAATTCTTTACTATACAGGTTCATTCTGAGCTCCAAGCACTTTACGAGATGATTCGCTATGGTAAAGAGGGTAGAAAATAATACGAGCTTTGGCGTAGCGTGGTTACTATGGGATAGGCAGTCCCTTGAATGTTGGGAATCGAAATAATTTGTTTGCAAAATGCAAGGAAATAAGTTGAAACAAAAAATTTCATGAATGACCTTGTTTGACATCTGCCATCCGTGAACATTTGACGGGTAGTAATATCGCCCTCTATTAGGAAATTAAGAGGCTCCATGTTATTAACCAACGGAAGTGCGTTATCCGTTTGTATTTATCCATCGTTATGACGTAATTATGTGTAGGCCTACATACGAATAACACAAATCAGGCTAACACTATTCGTGAATTTGTTATTTTGTATCACATTGTTTCTTACATTTTGCAAATAACCACTTTATATCCCCAATTTTCAAGAGTGCCTCTCTTCCTTAATAGTCACGTTAGGTCATAGGTCGTATTATGTTTTGTGCACCATTTGCCTTAACGAATTATTTCGCAAACTTTGATAACATTTTACATTAAGATAAAGTGAGTACTTAGCTCGCCAGTATATAACCACGACGGGGATAATAACGGCATTTCGCACGTAGGAGATAGGGCGGACATGACCAAGATTTTCTCAAGGTATTCCCGTGTAATTTGCCGTTGCATCCAGTCGCCTCTCCATCTCCAAGTCATCTCATCGCATCCACTGAAGTTTGGGTGTATCCCGGATGTGTAGCAGCAGGCTATCTTTCTTTTAGCCTATTCTTAATTTATCCTTCACGAACATGCCTTCTGGCGTGAGCGTCGTGTGGCAGTAGATCAGTTGGATTAAATGTGTTTTAATATGTCTAATTACAAACCAAATACGACGTACAGTAAAAAAAATCTACAAACAAACATCTGGCTCATTTCACGTGCTGCGCGAGAGTAATTTTTCCATATAGAAGAAGGCAGGTAGGTGGGTACGTAGGGCTTAATATCTCGTCAACCGCGAGGTCATTATAGACGGAGCAAGTAGCTCAGACAAGCAGGAGCGGGGACGGAATCTGCTATGGCCTGGACGAAGAAACCATTCCATCGATCGCCTGGAGAAATTTCGGAAAATCATGAAAAACAGAAATCAGGATGGCCGGGTCGTGAATCAAATGCGTGTCCTCCCTATGAGATTCGCTGGTTTTATCACTGCACCACCTCGCGCGGTTATTGCATGCAAATATCATATATTTAACATATGCTAATAGCTTAATTGCCGGTTTGAGTGAGACAGAGAGATGTGTTGAAAAAGAGATCGAGGGGAGAAATAACATCCTGCCTACCCCTTTGTAGGTACAATAAAACAGTCAAAAGCATCGTGTAAACATATTAGAACTACAGTATAACTCAACATTTTTACAGATCGTTCGCGTTAGAACAAATTTGTAATATAAACATTTGGGAGTAGCTCTGTCAAGGACACGCCTGTGGGTTTCACATGAATATGTCTGCGTTAGATGGTAATATTTTATTTGGGGTATGGGAATAAAATAAAAGTAACGAAACGTATAAAGTACTTGGCTGCTATGCCTTAAGTCGACAGATATAGATGATATATTTCATTTGGCACCAAAATCAACGCGCTAGCACATCCAAGTCGCCAGATACACTGCCCGGAAATTTTCGCCCGCGTCCAAAATGACCACCGGTTACCGCGGGCCCCCACCCGCGCCTTGCGCATGCGCGGCACTAACTCAAGTTTACGCTCGCAACGTAGTATTGCGCCCGATCGAACGAGATCACATTTATTTCAATCGTGTTCCTAGTCGCGAAGTTAGAGTGTGGGAATGGATCACCCTGCAAACGCCGCGTCGCCGTTTCTGTCCGGGTACACCATGTGCCGGTCTATTTCTAAGGACTCACTCACCGACCGCTGCTCCAAGGCACATCGTGCGCAAACCCGAAAACTTTCGCGCGCGCCCGACAATTCTCGTACGCTCGGCAACAACGCGGCGACACGGGCGGTTTCCTGTTGTCCCGAGAGGACACTCGACTGCGCGGGAAAAGGATCGCTGGGTTCCTGAAGGATGAGGAAGAGGCGCTAAGATATACGGTCGAAGTCGCGCGGCCTCGCCCCTGCTGTTTATCGGCGACTTGCCCCTTATGCACGTCGAGCCATAAATCTTGCCCCGGGGGCATCCTGCTGAGAACTGAACCGTGGCTGGCGTCCGGGCAGCGCCGCATAGCATCTCGCACTACCCCGCAGATTTATGCGGCGGAGCCACGGCTATCTTAATAACGAATCGGCGTGCATGTGTGGCGAAACTTGCAGCTGCGAGGCTTGGCTGCACAAGGTCGAGTCTCTGCGTATTCCGTATCGAAATCTTGGCGGACAATGTGGTTAGGTCGTTGAAGTAGTGGTAAGTTCTGAGCTACTCTTAAGGGGCCCGCCTATTTGGAGCTTTTTCCCGAGTTCGAGGCCGAGAAGCACAAAAGCTATAAGGGCTGCACTGGCACGCGCTACAAGTGCGCCATCGCCACTAGGCGCAGGGCTCTGAAATGGCGTGCAGTGTTCTCGTCGTTCTGCTTGTACCTACGAGAATTCAAAGCTAGAGATGTTCAAGGTCACTTATTTACTCGCTCGTTTCTTTGGTACTAAATGGGACTCGCTCATTCATATGAGCCTAACTCGTGCGCAACATCGGCCAGAACTTCCGAGGCTCGTTGTTGTCCACGGCGCACTTTCACGGATTGGACATTGTGAGACTCGGTATGTTCAACACGCTCGTTCGCCCAGACGACCATTCTTTCGCGTGCTGGCGCGACGTTACCACGACACGCACACTCCACGCGGCGTTCGAGAAACAACGTTCCTGCACGTACAGACACACGAAATGACGTACAGGTCTTGTATATCCCTCGTTATAGGTCGTAGAAATACTGATTTGTTTTGTGATAACAGTGAACATAACACACAGTTAATAAGTGAAATAACATTTCCTACAGAAATGTATATTTACCCTTTGAGGCAGATGGAACTATCGAACAAAATCAATATAAATCACAGAGTCACCACTGTTATATATGGAAGTTTCTTAATGCTGGTTACATTGGAAACTGTATATCTAGCAACACGTGTGCATTGCCATGGATGAAAATAAAATCGTCCACACGCTCAGGGCGGCACCGTTTATTGGTAACGATACATCCAGCATTGCTAAAAACACGTTCGCTTAATGCACCGGTGGCAGGTATGCAAATAAATCTGCGTGCCAGCTGAGAGAGGTACGAAAATGTACTCTGTCGTTAATGCCACCACGTCAAACGGTTGCCATCATTAATTTCGACATTGCTCTGCTCGAGATATGTATCCAACTCAGCATCTAGCGCGCAATGAACCTCGTCGATCTGCCACTTGGTAAACATACGTCTTCGTTTAGGCGGTGAAGATAGCACGTTGATTGAGCAACTCTGGTCCTCCTTGGTCGCCGCCTTGTCGAGATATATCAGCACATAAGTTGCGTAGGGTATTGTAGGTTTGAGTTTCGTCGTCTTCCGGAACCGCCGATAATCGTCGGAAAGAAGGCCACAATAATGTTGCGATGAGATGCAATGAATGTACCGCCCACCTCAAATCCAAATTCAGTTGTGCTCTGTTATTCAATGCGTTGATGTCCTCAAAATAAAATTAATGCTTCTATAGTACGAACAGGCGTTATTTACATACTTACGGCAGCTTAAAAAAGCACGAAACCAATAACACTAGTATCGCGTGTGAGATCGAGCCTTAAGGTGGAAATATATCGTTCCTCCTGCTACGTAACCAATATACATGTATGTCATACTTCAATGTCACTGGTAAGTGTTGTGCAATGGGATTTTAATTTTCATAACCACAGCAACACCAGCTGAAGGGTTCGGCCATTTCCGTTTCCAGGGCGTCCATAGCTTCTTTGAACAACTTATTTGAGCAACTCGGCCATTATCAGCGTAACCTTCAAGTTTGTCCCAAGTACCCACATCACAAGGAATCTGACGTTTATGGTTTATCTGCGAGTGAACTGCCTCAAGCATTACGTACTGGCTGTTCCATCGTGTTTCCACGTCTTGAAGAACAGTCCGGGCTTAGTAGTCCACATGTCCAGATCTTTCGAGATACGCGACAATATCCTCGGCTGCATTCATAGATGACAACACGAAATAGATTTCATCTTGCTGCGACTTCCCATCTCTAGCGTTAGCAGAATGGTGAAACTATTTATTAAAAGATAAAATAGTAAACTGAAAATTTTTAATTTTTTTTTTTTAATCTACCTGAGGGGGGATTGCAGTCTCTTAAATTCAAAAGGGTACTCGGGTGGAATGAGTGGTACACGAGGGATGAAATTTTGTTACCCCCGTGCACATCCAGTGGAGAGTGTGGTTTCAATTACTTTATTTGCCAAATATCAACATAGAGCATGGTGCTATAGCAGAATTTTGGCGGTAACATCAATGTAGCCACGGCCTTGAGTATAGTCTATTCGCGGTTTCTTCACACTTTTTTAATCAAACCTTTGAAAAATCACCTCATGGGTGACATTTTTGGCTGTTTCCTGAATATGGCATGTATCAAAAGCGTTTTTTACTTATGTTAACATAAAAGTATCTTAGTTTTTGTTGAATTGAACTTTTCCTTATATTCTATCCATAAAAGGTAGAAAATAGGTGTGTTTGTAATGCCTAGTAATAAATAGTTTGTATGCAAAATAATATTAAATTGAGTGCGCACGAATCCGGTGCGTTGTCCCTTTGGTGTAATTTTCTATACTTGGTTAAGCTTTACCTGCATGAAGCGGAAGAATATCCTGTAAGTAGAACTTTAGTAGGGCTTCAAAAAAATGGGAAGTAACAGATAATGAACTTCATAAGTTTGTTCGTGGCAGGCTAGGTAGGTAGATGCTGTTGATGAACACCACAGGATAATGCACTGCATCATCCATTTTTAAAACTGTGTCCACAGATTTGCTTTTAATTTCTACCCCTTCGAACAACTTAAACAATCTATGCTAATTATTTATCATATTGTTAACGTTGCTCACTCCTAGTAACATCTTCTATGGCAATGTATTTTTTAACTATCTGTTTTTTTCTCTTTTAAACTATACACTAAAAATTTAATGGACTAATTTTTTGTCGTCTGAGCTACTGGAATATATTCAAATTACGTTGAATATTATTTTCGTGAACAAAAACCCTGATTTGTTGAAAACCAAATATAAACAAACGTCCTCGTCATTATTATAACACGTGATTTTGACAATTCTAACAGCTCTGTTTGCTGGAAACCATTTAAATATGTTGCAACACAAAGATTGGATACTGCGCAGCTGGCATATATCCCAATTCATTCTTCAACCAAAATGAGATATTAAATTATTAACTGCGGAATGAAATGTGATCTGTACAGTGTGTGTGTGTATATATGTGTGTGTGTGTATGTGTGTATATATATATGTATAATGTCATAAGGATAGTAAACGTAGGTATTTTACTAACCGCATGATTTATGAAAATGAGATCTTTAATTACTCATCCTACTCAATTCTGACAATTTTCTCTGCAACTGTAAGGGAAAGGAACCTTTTTGTTTCGCAGTAAGATACGGGTTTACTTTGTACTCGTAATTTTAATAATAAGTTTTTGTAAAATATGCTGTTCTGAAAGATACAGGCATGGAAACGATGCAATGTAAGTAACATCTAAAACACATTTTACCCATTTTCACCTTATTAAGGGTTTTAATTTCTGTAAGTTCGAAAATTCGTTTTTTGGTATTTTACATGTAGCCGATGTTTGGAGGCAAAGAGCACAACGTTACTATATAAATTATATATTGAAGGATTCCTCGAAAATACATGTTACGCTTTCCCCCTTAATGGGTGTAGGGGGTTGGGGGGATTCCGAAATATGCTGCAACTAATGTTTAGGTATTTCTGTAGCCAACATTTTTAGGTAAAAAGCATAACGATATTTCATCGGGTTAATTAGAAATTTAGAGTCCTTGAAAACACATTTTACCCCTTGTCACCCTTTTAGGGTTTGAATTTAGAAAATATATATATTTTTTTAGTGGGTACCTGAATATTAAGGAGACAAAATCCCCAAATTGCCATGCTTTTTCATCTAGCGGTGTTTGCTGTGCTTTGGTGAGTGAATCGGTCAGTTATTTGGAAACTTCATCATTACATTGAGATTTTCGACTCCATTTGTTGGAATTTCCCATCCACCAAAACACAATTAAAATGAAATTGTAAAAAAAAAAAAAAAATCTATATTGTATACTGTATACCATTCGCATAATTATCATTTATTGTGAATTTTTTGTATTATTTTAGAACCAGAGTAGTGTAGAGACATGGTTGTGAGATTTAATTCAAGCACAGTGAAATATCATGCTAGGGCGAGGTAACTTTTACACTAGTACACAAATATATGGCAGAACGATAACAAGTAAAATATTTTATACAATGTACGTATAAGCTGGAATGTATTTGATATTATTAACATTTTAGTTTTCTTAAAGTTTTGTAATTTATTTTATTTTATTGCTATTGAAAATTTGTGGATTGCACAAAGATGGGTGGAAATATATTTCTAGAATTGCAAAAATAATTATAGCCTTAAAATTGGTTAATTGCACAGAAACCAAGAGAAATGTATTTTGTAATTGGAAACAGCATTTATAGCCAAATATTTTAGCAAATATAAAGTTAATGCATTTTGCGCACTGATGTTCCACTGATGCAAATAATTTCTAACATTGTAAAGCAATATTTAATTTCAGTTTGCATAAATTATAGTTTTGAGTCAAGAAAGGGATTTTTTGGATGTTGGGGNTTTGAAAACAAATCAATTATTTTTTTGTTACTTAAAAATTTTGGAACTATCACTTACTTTCACCACTAATTAGTGTTTGATGTTTACATTCAAATCATGGTTTCGTGCCAAGCCATCATTTGTTTGGGTTGATGGAGGATATTAAGGTGATTGTTTTCGCCACGTTGAGATGAATGCGAGTGCTTTTCATGTGTTCCTTAAGTAAGTCCGGGGATCAGCTAGCCGTCTCCTCCAGGTGGTGACGACGCAATATCGTTACACTTTTTGTCAGATAATCGCCATCATGATATGTCATCCAGTGCCTATTCTGATAGCTTTGTTTACAAGTCGTCGCCAAATAATATTGTTTTGCGTAATCAAGTTACATCATTAAAATATTTAACAACACAATTAATTGCTATAATTAATTGAATAACCTCAATACCAGTCATTTCCTTACCGAGCATAATGTAAAATTGGTCACTGATTTCATAATCTTAGTATTCCGTTACTAGGCGGCCGGTAAGACGGTAGCTGATACGAGGGCATGGGAGAAGAGAAGTTGGGTTGTGGTGTATAAATGGTTTCCTTCATGTTTTTTATGTTATCAATAACCTTCAATACTCCCATTTGGAACTGAAGAAAGTGTCTATCTGTAAAATTTGTCAGGTGGGGCATTAGACTTTGCAGAAAAGCCATCTTACTGCAGGGTGTTTATGGTTCTAATGCTTTCAGTAGTTTTAATTCCACTTCATCTGGCTTCTTGTGTTTTCTGGTCGTCTTTTGGTTCTGATTTGAAGGCTGGTTCTGAATAAGAGAAACATCTGCAGAGAATACTGCTGCAGGTCCCTCTTCTTGTTCTGCCTCTTCTTCATCTGGTTCAACGGGCTCCAAGTTATCCACCGTATTTGTATCATTATATATTTTATTTAAGAACTGTAGTTGATCTGAGTACACTTATTTCGTGCGTTTTTTGGCCTGTGATCAATTTTTTTTTTTTTGGCAGCTTTGGCTTCTTTCTTAGCTTTTGCAAAGCAATCTCGGAGGTTAGTCCATCTTCGGATTACTTCTTTACCTGTAAATTACAAAAGTATTAGTTTGTTGTTTTGAACTCTTTTGATATAAAATGCGTTGATATTTACATTAACAGTGTTATACATGTATTTAAAATAATAGTTTTAGTTATATATTGTTCTAATATAAACCTGTGTGCTTTATTTTTCAGATATTTGGCGAGCGGTTGCACGTTTACTGACTTACACTATAACTACCGGATTAGAATTTCAACTGCAAGAAAAATTGTTGAGAGAGTATGTAGAGCAATTTGGTCTACAATGCGAGAAGAGTGTATTCCAACACCAACTTGTGAAAGGTGGGAATCAATAGCTTTAGATTTTGAAAGTACTGCTAATTTCCCACACTGCTTCGGCGCTGTCGACGGTAAACACATACGACTGACTATTCCATTTAACTCAGGATCGATGTATTTTAATTACAAGGATTATTTCTCTATTGTGCTAATGGCTGTGGCTGACTCCAAGTACAGATTTGTCTACGTTTATGTAGAAAGCTATGGCAAAGAGTGTGATTCATCTATTTTTAAGAGGTCCAATTTGTGGAAGTCAATTGAAAATATTGCTCAACAATTACCTGAAGAAAGACTTCCTTCCTGGAACAGAGAATACTAAAATATATTCTGAACCATATAAGGAGGTCACTTTTTGACAGCTTGGCGAAAGTAGCGCAACTGTTTAAATTTGACTACGTATCCTTCCGCCATCAGCTGGTCCGTTAAGTCGGGGCTGTATTTTTTATCAACGCGGTATCAGCTAATCCACTTCTCATTGTACTGTAATGCTAAACAAATTTTAATATATTTAAAGACTGACATCTGTCTAAAAAAATAAGTAGGTTATAAAAGTAAATATATAAAATGTTGCAAATAATTAAATATTTGCTAACTCTTTTTTTAATTTGTCCGAGATAGTGAATTTGGGTTAACATTTGCGAGACGGTCTGTTGTATCTATTATCACACGTTGGACGTTATAGCTAATATATTCGAGTTGGAAATATGTGACGTGGAATAACGTTAGAATTGCTTAAAAACTATTCACGCGTGTCTCATTTTCTACGGAGACAAGGAGATGGGTTTCGAGAGAACAATATGGCGTATAATTTACGTAGACGAACGATTACTGGCCGAATATAAATTACTTGAACACCAAATCGTTGTACATAAAATATATGTTACTTTAAAAATTATACACAGCTCGCGGTAAAACAAAACCATTTGTATATGCGCGTAAATACGTTATTCTAAACAACAAAACTATAATATGTTTCTGGGTGTAGTTCGGAATATGGTTACCAGATAGCGTGGAAGGGCGTGTTGTAACACATGGTTCGCAATATGGTGCCCCTGTCCCTCACAAGATGGCAGCACTTGGTTGGAGAGTCTGGAAACTTGAAAAAGGTTTCTTTTTTTTCCTTACATTTGGATGCAGATCGTTTTATTGTGCATCTCATTTTGAACACCTATACATTACTATTTTATCACGAATTTTCGTTTCTAAAACTAAAAACTGCTGTTTTATGACCACTTAAAATAAAATGTATCAATTAATCTGTGAACTCTTTCTTATCCGCGTATTTTCTGCTTGTCTGATGTGCGTCGGCACTGCTCTCAGAACAGCTAACGTAGTATTAATTTCTGTTCGTTCGTGCATCAGCTGATACAGGATTTTGTACATGGCGCGTGGTTTGTTTTCAATACGTTACGTTGCGTTACATTGCCACTCACTGACTGTGAGAATGTGGCCTTCTTATATGAAATTAACCATACCATACTTCTTTGTTGGAGACGAAGCGTTCGGCTCACACAAACACTTATTGAGACCCTATGGAGGGAAACACCTCACAGTTGAGAAAAGAGTGTTTAACTATAGATTGTGCAGAGCACGAAGATATGTGGAATGTGCTTCTGGCATTCTTAGTAATACATGGCCAGTGTTTCATCGTTCTATCAATGTTCAGCCACAATTTGCCGTGCTCATTGTCAACGCATACATCGTATCGCACAACTTTGTACGTGACAGAGACGGATATCTTGTTGAAGACACAACAACGATCACAGGGCTAGAAGATTTGGCAGGTGGAAATACTACAAGAGGAGGCTTGGCAGCAAACAATATCAGAAGTGTCGTTTGTAGCTATTTCTTGTCAGACGTTGGAAGTGTCCCGTGGCACATGTCAAAAATCTAGTGTACCAAAAGTGAAAAGTGAAATCGTGTGAAGAATCTCTTGTATGAGTGAAAAATGAATGTTCAGTCAGTAAAAATACATTTACTTCTTTTCTATTGACAGAGTTTTGGTTATCTTTGAACATACATAAGTTACAAGGTAAAATAACACTTTTTAAAATACAGACCTAAGTTTTTAAACATTTTTTTATATGTTGTATTTTAAACCAATAACCAACATGGAAATTGTATCTATTTTTACATTGAGTTGAAGTACAGTATAACCTTTCAAGTTAAATTATGTTTAAAAAATATCAAGTTGATTAAAAACAGTACTTACCAAATGTATTTTTCTCTTTATCTCCAAGGCTTTCAAAGTCTGGCTTCAATGCCAAACACACTTCTCCCCAGGCTATTCTTGTAGCAATTCTGTAGTTATAAATGTCCAACGTTTTTTTCCCACAACGTTCCTTTTGATTCGACAAGCGAAATTAAAACTTCAAGGTCAATCGCTTCCATAATTTAAACGAGAATATAACAAAACAACTCAAAACGGGGTTCAAATGCAAGCAACGCACTGCACTCGGAGATGGCTCCCGCACGACTAAGACCCGTGTAGTGTGCAAGCGTGCACTTGGTCACGTGGTCCACTGAGCGGAAGAGACTATTTTTGCCCGCACGGGAGCCGTTCATCTCCAGCGGCACCAGACGGCCGCAACACGGGTAAAAATCGTGCCCGTGTTGTAACCGTACTGTGTGAAAGGTCTCATAATCTTCAATGGTCGACTAAAAATATTCGCCCGTGCGATTTATTCCCGCACGGGCGAAATCGTGTAATGTGCAAGGGGCGTGACGCTCCTTGCACATTAGGTAAAAATACGTCGGTCAGTAGCAGTGCACGATTTACAGTACAATGTTCGCAGATATTTTAATGATATTCAAGCCTTATTTTTGTCTTTACTTACTTAACGTAGAGGTAATGTGCAATATTCTGTGATATATAAAATTTAAAAGTACAAAAAATGTATTTTTCCCCCGCCAAACATAAATAAAAAAATGCGTTATTAGCATACACTATCGATGCATTAACAACGTGATAATTTTACTACCTTCAAAGAATAATTCACGTAAATACCTTCCAATAGCTTCAACTATTTAGACGGGATGCATTCGTACAACGCAGAGCACCTAGGTAGGTATACTCGGTTTCATGTTTCACTTTGTTTTGGGTTCTTCCATTTCTTTAGCAGATACAAGAATAAATTTAGAACCTATCTTTGGAAAGTTCAATCTATCGTACAGAAAAATATGACGCCGAACATTTTTAACCAATTTTTTGATAAACGATGCAAACACGCGCGTCTGAACGTTCAAATGCCTCTTAAACATCAACTGAAGTTTTTCGTCACGTGATCACAACAGATCTGGAATAATTTGAAGGCGTGTGTGTGAACAGCAATTTTTCGCCGCACTGTGAATATATTGGTCTTTCAAGGTCCTTGAAACCTTGTGACTTTTATAACACTGACTTTACATGTATTTAGATTTAGTGAAACATGCATAAAGAAAAAATACATTATGTTTACAGTACGCAGAATTCGGTGCAATAGAGAGGAGCAGAGTAAATTGAGTTTTCTTCGTTTTGTATTCCAAGCAATTGATTTAAAAAGTAATACCATCTAAACAGAAATTAACTTCTCAGTTTTCTGCTTCTATAGTTTGTGTACAAGCGACACCTGCAAGAAAAACAATCGCCGTAAAAGAAAAGAAAATAAAAATTCGACGAAGAGAAGGCGGGGAGGGACGCATGTACTAACAGCGTAAAGTAGAGATTACGAAGGAAGATAGCTACATAGGCGGCAAAGGAAGTCCACCTGTATGAGATACTGGCAAGAACCGAGAATGTTGGGTCGCCAAGGCTTGCAGCCGTCTGGCTGGGATGGAAATGTGGGTGTGTTTAATCAGTTAAAGAGCAGGATTACGACAAATAACGACAGGTTTTTATTTGCTGCTGCGAAATTTCTTCTCCGTTGAGATTCACTTTGAACACCTATTAACAGTGTAGTCATTTTTTTACATATAGACCATTCTCGGTTACTTCACACTTTTCTGAAGTCCTGCTGAAGTTCTACTTTTGGTTACCGATTACGTATCCTTCCTCTATATGTAAACATAAACACTGCCATGTGACGTTTACGTTTTATCTTGCAAATGTTTGGTTTACTGTTATCAACTGTTCAAAGAATTCTGTCATATTTGAAATACAATTCGTACGAATGTTCACAATTTAGGCCTATAACCATATTTAAGTATTCCCTATGACTTTTTAACAATGTATGTAATGGCGATAGTTCTTACGATTATTGTTACATTATAAACATATTTGTTATACATAACATAGCACATTACACTTAATACACGTTAATATTTTGCCGCGACAGTGTTCAACCCTGTTACAAGTGCGTAGTATTTAACTTCATGGTATTGATATGTGTTGGGTTATTTTTTTTAAAGGACGGCATCAGTTGGAAAAAATATTAAAATGAAGGAACAACCAGTCCAACGAAGAGACACGGTAAATTCAAGCACGCAACCCGTGTCGGTTATATTTTGTACGTAGCAGCGACAAACGTAAATGATAGCGGTGAACGTGCACACAAATTGGCCTACCGTAACATTTATTCCGCTCATATTTCTATGCATCGGTACTAACTGTTTTGTAGGTTTATGTTGTTATTTATTTACATTTATCTGGCTGGGTTTAGTATTTTATTGGGATTGTGGCAAACATTCAAATCACAGAAACGTAAGGACGTTTAACAATTGTGTTTCAAACACCTAGGGCAAAGTTACGTTGTGATAAATAAACATACATAAAAACAGTGTACGTTTAAAACACATAAATTTTGCATGTTCAATATTTGCAATCACACACACACACGCCCATACACGCCCCCACGCACGCTCACACACACACGCGCACTCACACACACACTGGTTCAGCGTAACGTAAAGACAACAATAATCTTTCACACACAGCGGTCACGACGCACGTTACGTTATATTTATTCATGCAGTGGAAAAACAGATTTATCACAACATCGTAACGTGCCAAGGTAGGTTTAAAAAAAACCAAATGTTCAAACTTGATGTGGTACTTGTATTTTTCACAAGAAGAGAGATTAACGCTTAGTTCAGCAACATGCCATGTCATGTCACCTGTCGCCACTTCTGCCAACTTCGAATTTGTAACTGTCCCGCCATCACATATAAATATATTATAATAAGTATTCAAACAAAATAAATCTCGTGTCAGATGTAAATTACCAATTCAAAAATTATAATTTTTGCTGAAATAATTATAAAATATGCTAAAATTGAACGCATGTACAATTTTCCTGCTTAATAGCGGTGCGAAACTTTCCGAAAGAGAGAAAGAGAGAGAGAGAGAGAGAGAGAGTGCGACAAGTTATTTCAAGTTTCTTCTTCGGACGAAAAGAAGTACCATGTCACAAGGACCTACGTGCCGTAATTTGCGCTATTTTTACAATACTTTAAAGTTAATCACAGTTTACACAAGTTATTTAAAAACCAGGTTGACATGTTACTCCTAGGGTGATTTTTCAATTGTTCGTTTCAAAACATACGATGAAACCGAGAATGGACTATAGTATACTCGCAGTATTTTCAAATTTTTTAAATCAAAGCTTTGGAAAATCATTCCATGTATGACGTAGTTGGCTGTTTTCTGAATATGTCATATATCACAAGCATTTTATAATTCTGTTAACGTAAAAGTAAGTTACTTTTAATTCAATTGAACTTTTATTTTATATTTAATTGATAAATTCTAATATTTCAATTATAGTTTATATGAATAAAAACAGTGGGGAAAGCTGTTTCTTAAAAGATTTACTTTTTTAATAATTTCACAGTTTCACTTGACCGACGCATGAATAAAGTGATGAGGCCCATGGCAATGTTAATCTTACATAAGGCGGAAGAATACACAACGTGCATACAAGTAGATTTAAGATGCGAAAGTTCATTAGCAATCACCCTTCCCTACTTGACTGGCTTCCTGTGAATGATGTTGAGATACCACAATTATTCAGCCTTGATGCGGGTAGTCAGGCTGTTTTCAAGGTGTTAGGGTTGCAGTGAATCCCGGTATCAGACACCTTTGCCTACAAATTTCAAAGCATCCCGAGTCATGCCTCTCCTTATATTTGCGAAACATCATCTGCAAATTTTGTGGTTGAAGACTATCGATTGGGATGCTACTCTCCCATCTGACCTCACAGCACTTTGGAGGCTTTTTAATCAAGAGCTTCCTCCACCTGTTATCAATCACAGTTCCTAGGTGTATCAAGGGTTCGGAGGGCTGTATTTATGAAATCAATGGGTTCTCAGACAATTCTGAGATCGATTACACAGCAGTTGTTTACTTGCGTATTTCGGACCCTCATGGTAAAATCGACATTCGACTGTTAGTGGGAAAATCCAAGGTGGCACCTGTCAAGGTGCAATCATTGCCGCGTTTGGAGTTGTGTGGTGCACTCTTGTTGGCATGTTTGACCAACCATGTCAGTGTTATATTTAAATATGACCTTTGCTTGTCCTTCATCAGTGCGTGGACTGATTCCCAAGTGTTCCTGGCATGGATTAATTCGTCTCCAAACCAGTTAAAAACATTTGTGGCCAACAGGGTGAGTGAACTCCAAGACCTTATCCAACCATCCTGTTGGAAACATGTACACTCCGAAGACAATCCTGCAGATTGTTCTTCATGCAGTATTTTGCCGGCTCAGCTGTTGAATCATAATTTGTGGTGGACAGGCTCACGATGGCTAAAAGGCCCATTGGAGCAATGGCATCAGTATAAATCGAGTGTAGTTGCAGCTGATGTTAACCCTGCATTTCTTGAACACAAAGCTGTGAAACTGAACACAGTAACCCAGCACCAGTATCTGGATAACTTGGTGACACAGTTCAGTCGTCTTACTAAGCTCTTCAGAGTCACCGGTTTCCTATTACGCTTTGTACATAATTGTCGTAGTTCGCATGCCACATGTCTCAGTGGATGCCTTACCCATTCTGAGTTGGATCAGGCCCTAAAGTTTTGGCTTCTGCGAGCTCACCTCAAGGTCTTTAGTGATGATATTGTTGCTCTTAAGAGTAATCATGCACTGCACATAAAATTAGGAAATTGGTACCATTTCTTGACGAGCGTGGCTTGATAAGGGTAGGTGGTCGACTTTCTCAATCTACAGTTCTTTTTGAGCATAAACATCCTGTATTGTTGTCTAAGTTGCACTCCCTGACTGATCTACTCATAAGTCATTATCATGAAAAGAACAATCATCATGGAGTGCAGACTCTTCGGGGCATTTTGCGAGAACAGTTCTGGATATTTTCAGGCAAAGATACCATCACCCGCCGTTTATGGTATTGCCTCCGCTGTTTTAGACAGAGGCCTTCTCCTAGTCAACCTAGTATGGAAGATATTCCAGCCTTGAGGGTACAACAAATCAAACCATTCGCAAGGGCAGGAGTTTATTAAGCTAGCCCATCCATGATCAAACTTATTCGAGTGCGCAGGGCAGCAATCTTGAAAGCCTATCTCTACATTTTCGTGTGCTGTTCCACCAAGGTAGTTCATGTTGAATTGTCTTCTGATCCGTCAACAGGAGTGTTCTTTGGAGCATATAAATGTTTTCTTGCTATACGAGGTAGGTCTTCCGGCATT
Organism: Clitarchus hookeri; assembly: GCA_002778355.1. Taxonomy (NCBI): domain Eukaryota; kingdom Metazoa; phylum Arthropoda; class Insecta; order Phasmatodea; family Phasmatidae; genus Clitarchus; species Clitarchus hookeri. The sequence continues at coordinate 139,462 of NQII01000836.1, read as the reverse complement.
TACTCTGACTGCGCCACTAATTTTGTTGGGGCTCACAATCGTTTGCAGGAACGCATGCAGCTGGTTTCATTTTCTTCTCACCAACAGATAGTAAAGGACACATTGTCCCAGCTTGCTGTCAACTGGCATTTTAACCCCCCTGCTGCTCCTCATTTCGGAGGCCTTTGAGAGGCTGGAGTTGAATCCTTTAAGTCCCATCTCCACAAGGTTATTGGGGAGCAGGTCTTAACGTTTGAAGAATTGTATATTGTCCTAGTTCAGGTGGAAGCTATGTTGAATTTCAGGCAACTGTGCCCTTTGAGCTGTGATCCTAACGATCTCGATGCCCTTACACCTAGCCATTATCTGGCCCTTGAACCCTTGGTTACTCTGCCTGAACCTGGCCTCAGGGACGCCCCCCTCAATCACCTGCACTGATGGAAGCTTGTAGAGCGACTGCAACAGGATTTTTGGCACCGCTGATACCGTGATTATCTGCATACTCTACAACAGCGGCGGAAGTGGCATGCCAAAGGACCTGAGCTTGCTGCTAATCAACTCGTGCTACCCAAGGAAGAAAGGTTTCTGCCCCTACTGTGGCGTTTTGGGCGAGTCCTGGAGCTCCACCCAGGAAAGGATGGCGTGACAAGAGTAGCAACTGTGCGCACCTCCGCTGGAAAACACAAGCGTCCTTTGATGAAACTTTGCCCATTGCCATTCAATTGTTGAAATATAACATTTCAAGGTGGACGGAATGTTTGGACCTGTAAATATGTGAATACTCCATTTTCGTTTGTTAGTGACTGTCTGAGTGTGTACTGGACAAATTTGGCGTGTCTACTGACTTCCTCCCACGTGCTGGACACATTCGATATTTGAATTTCCCACGCTGCCACCTCTCAAGGTTTTCGCAGTTGGCATGACTGCATCTAGCGCTGGATCACAGAATTGGCAACTCTGGGCCGCCGAGAGGAAGCAGTCAGTTGTTCCAATCGATATTTTCATTTCGCATACGAAGTAATTCGAGTTTACAGTCCATTTTTTCTTCGTGGTAACAGGTATATTTCGCAACGTGCAGTAGCCAATCATGAGCGAGGCCATTGAAGGGCTTCGCGCAGCCAGTCGGCGAATACGTACGCCCACATCAAGGGAACTGCCAAGCAATTTCGCTTCTGGTCTCGAAATGGTAACTGAATAATGTGTCTCGAATGTCGCACGTCAAGAGGTTAGCCGCAACTTAAAACTATTGCATCTTTCAGTCAATGTCTAAATAACTGTTAAGGGAAACCCTTCCACGCCAATTAGGATTTTTGGTAGTACAGATAAGACAAAGAAATTGCGAACTCATAATTACCTCACAATTTTAATTCTGCCGAAAACAAGCTAGAAAAACCAAGACGAAGGAATGTTCTCCTTAACGGCCCTGACTACCAAGCCGACAGCCGCAATCTTCAAATGGGAAATCAATTTTAAACAAAATTCCTTCTCATTGCGTCAATTTTAAAGAGAACTGTTTCAAACAAAAATTATTGTGACTGAAATTTCTAAAGGAATGTTGCTATGTTAAGACATATTGTTAATTTTTTTGTTTGATATATTTTTTCTAAACTGTAATATTAAAATTTACTTCTAACAAAAAAGAGATTAATAATTTTTTTTTAATTTTTTTTATATAGCAATATTTTCTGAGAAAGTTGCGTCAAAATGTTTTTTGTTTGAAATAGTTACAAGTGGATACGTTCTAAATCCTGTTACATCTGTTTCACTCGCACTCCGATAACGCCAAACAGGCAGGAAGAAAAGCTGGAAAACAAATCGGAATAGGTTTCCAGCCAATCCACGCCGAAAATGTTGAACTCACATCTTCGCGAAAAAAAGTGGACTTGCCGGAATTTCCCAGAGGTCCACTGTTCAAGATATGTTACGCAAGTAGTTACATGCATAAGCAATGCGTACGTTTGGTACGTATGATAAAACGTAAAATGAAACATGTAAACGGTAATAAATATATTTTACGCAAAGTTTTTCAAAAATACAGTTGATTTTGAAACATGACTTTAGGCCACACATAACTATATTTTTTGTTGTTTTGGAATTTAAAACAAAATGTCTAATAAACACCTACCCATATACAGTTTACTAAACTGTAGTAATAACACCTGCATCGCCTGATTTTTGCCATCACCTTGGTATTCAATTATAAATCATCGAGTTCGTAAACTGGGCTTCCAGCTGAACGCCAAAAAGGCAACGCATAAAATCTGCTTACACATTAACACCTGTGTATTCTGTCGTATGTGAAACAAACTGTACAGTGAGCAGGTAATACTGCAAACCCGTCTGTAACTGGTTCGTTACTTCTAAAAAAAAAAAATCAGGAAAGTGTGTTTTATTTGCATATTATGTACAATAAGGCTCAGTGATACCCGCTTACACAACGTCCCTCTTTTCATAATTACGGGAAATATTAATTGGTATAACGAGCGTACCATATGTTCCTCGGACGTTTTCACCGAATAAAACAATTAAAATCTTAAATATTTGCAAATCAGAAATTATTTTTATAATATTTACTGCTCATATAAAATATTTCGTAAGTTGGCTATGATAACAATAATAGGTAAATAACAAATAAAAATTAAACTCTATGTTCCGTATGGGCACCCCAATTTATGACCTATAACTGCAGCATGCGAAGAATAAATGCCCTCGATATAATATATCTGAAATCGAACACCCCTGCATTTGGTAACGTATGCAACCTGTTCGGCAGTGGCGTGAAACTTGTTGCATCAGTTATCTCGTTATCTGGATCTTCACGCTTCGTTGGATGTTCTCGAAAAGCTTCCCTCTTTTTTGCGCATTTTAACTAGTACGACCTCTTTGATTTCGGTTGCCAAGTAACAGTGTCAATCCAAAGACTGGTGTTACGAAAATATTCTTACCAGAAGATGGCTATTATTTCTTTCCAAATGCAAGTAACAAGTACATATAAATGCGATTTAGTTTGTGACGGACCGTTTAATTAATGTGTATCTCCTTAAATATGAATGCAACACATGCGCTGAAATAAAAAAAAAGTTTTCACTAGAAGTATAAAAGATTCACATTAAAAAATACATCGAATTTTATTTTTATTGTACTTAATAAGAAGTATAATAAAATAAACACGTAGTATGGTAGTAATGAAACATTAGGTAGTAAAGGTAGAGTTTTATTTATATTTTCAATATTCACCTTTTAAAACTTTCTTAACAATTTTGACTGGTTTTTGTACTCTGTCGATTCCTTCGAGATATGCGTTCCATAACAGTTAAGAAAATGTCTTACATTTTGTGCAATGCATTATCATTAGATAAAACTAAGTGGCTGGCCTAGATTCCCAATTTTTTGACATATGTCTATTACATATGCAATATTCTGGAGATACATCAGTGAGATTAGTAACGTTCTGCCAACCGTGAAACATGAACAATGAATATTGGTTCTCGTAGTGTTTGAGGAAAGCTGCTGCTCGATTTCGGAGTGTGTACGAGACGGTTCATCCGCGGATACGTTGTGTTTGTCGACTCAGCGGACAAGGCTCACGAAGAGATGATGAAAGCGCTCAAGACAAACATCCTGCGTATTTGATGTGCGTGACAGAACATATTGCGTTTCAAGTACCAGTATGGTCTCCTAGTCTGGGCTAGACTGTGCGGCAGTAGCAAATCTTAGGTTAATCGAACACTGTGATTACCAACCTTTGGAGAAAAAACTCTCACCCATAGCTGTGTTTACTGAAACGCAAACACATCAGCAGTAATGATAATAGTGTTTTACATGAATCAGTTCTGTTCCTTAACATCTAATTAATTTTTTAATTAATTATGGCCAAAATAGGTTTTTTAATTTTCTATTTCGCATTGTTGTAAAAACTAGCACGGTACCAACCAATGTTTACAGTAACGTTATAGTGTCACATGTTTGAGGCGTGTAATACTCGTCTCCAACTTCCAGTGAAATGTTATTATTCAAGTAGGGTTTTCAAAAGCGCTAAGTTAACCGCAAGTAGGCTATTATTACAATTGCATCAAGTGCGCAACATTAAAAAGTACTTTGTAGTGACGAATAGTTTGTACATACTGCCCAGTTAGTATTATTACATGTTGCTGATACATGTTGCCGTTCTGCGTCGCTTTCTTTACCCCGTCCCGCTCGAGAATGCGAAGTACAGCGTGTCAAGGGAATCACTGATAAACCGAAGAGTGCACGGAGATTAACATAGGGCTGCCGCCTTGTGTGCCGCGATAAACCTATCGGGACTCGTGCCGCTTCTGTCCTTGGACGGATTGAATGACTGTTTTTACCATTGCAAGAATCGTCTATCCAGCGCCCTTGCTACGCTCTGCGTGACTCAGAGTGGGAGGAACCTTCTGGATTGGGTCAACGGGTTTATATAAGCGCGGTGGGACTCCAACTTGACAGTCTAGAGATTAGAGCACTGTACGGAGCGGAGCTAGCGAATCGACGCGCCAGCGAAGTGACAAGCGCCGACGACAGTGACCAGCAAGAGTGAAGTATGCGGACTGCGAGCATCAGTACAGTGGAGAGTGAGACTAATGGTTGGGGACTATTGAACTGGATGCATGACTGACAGACATTTGTAATGATAGCAATACACAGTTGGATTAAATATGTGTAAATAACAAGTGTGAATAAAGTGACTAACCAATATAAAGGCAGTGATGAGGACTTTAATTATGACATGTAACGCATATTGGAAGTAGGAACCTCGCTGACACCCTCCGAGATTTTACCCTCCCCGCGAGCGCCTACAAGTTGACACGCATCGCTGGACAGGTAGACATCCAGGACAGGTCAACCCAGAGGATGGATACTCAGTTAAACGTGTCGCTGCAACGCGGGACCTCCTCCCCACCACCCCCTAGCAAAAGTTCACGCCAGAGAAAACAGCTGACAAGCTTGGAAGTGGTGCCACGAGCACTCCTCCTCCACCCCCCTTAGCAGGGCAACAGGGACATGCGCAGCAGAAGGAGAGCCGTCAGGGTAATTTTTAGGGTGCAGGTCACCCCTCCTTCCACCAACAAAAACCATGGCACGTGTATGAAATGTTCTTTGTACTGTGTCCTCCTCCCACCACCCTCCCCTAACAAGGGAGACACGTGTAGGAACTTAGGGAAGGAGTCAAGAGAGGATACAAGCGATTTACGAGAGAAGAGAGGGTCAGTTTTTATCACCGCACCGAGAGAGTCAGTTGTGTCTGGAATCGCGAGAGATCCATCGGAACAAGAGGAGAGCGTCGAGGAGCGAACCCAGAGCAGCAGTCGAGGGGAGACGGCACCAAACACGGGCCTTTCCAAGGCCGCCCACATCGCCTGACCTCATCCAGCCGACACATACCAAGCACTACAAGCAGAGCTAGGTATCAAGTCGTCTCCCAAATAAGCCCCCCCCCTCCACCACGACGTCGCCCACAGTTAATCCGAGTTAATTAAATAGAGTAATCCACCTCGGAAGTGGTTATGTATATTTAAACTCGAGACAATATAACCAACCAGAAAAAGGAAACACCGAAAAACTACCTTATTGATATACCCTCAACCTTCAAGGCACTTTATAGTCTGTGTCATCTAATATTAACTGGGGACCCTAGGACCCACAGGTGGGGAATAGCATCAATTATAATTGAGAATATTGCACTCACTGAGAATAAGTGTTAATAGTAGAACTAAGTAGTATAACGTTATAAATAATAGCTTTTTATTTAATAGCATTATAAATAAATTTTCAAATTAAACTGCTTTATCTTATTTTTAAGAATTTATTTGTTAGGCAATAAGCTAGTAAATAGTGATATTTAGAAATTTTAAGTTAATTAATTGTAATAGCTGTAGGCCGAAAAGTTAAGACAGTTTTGTACAACCATCGCAATGAACTCTAACGACAAAATTATCTGCCAAATTGGAAGCACTGCGAGCATTATTTGAGAGGCTAGGTAGCCAAATGGTTCGTGTGAGCGCGAGTGTAAATATCTTGTAAGAAGATGTATATAACCAAATAAGTAGTGTAAAAGAAAGTTTAAAAAGTGTAAATCAAACTGTAAATACCCAAATTAATAGTGTAAATGAAAACATAAATAGACAGATAGATAGTGTTGATGAGAATGTAAATAAGCAGATAACTAATTTAAGTGATTTATTAGATAATAAAATGTAGATAGAAAAGTGTAGATAAAAAAATAGACGTAGTAAATGAAAATGTAGATAGAAGGTAGAAGGCATTAGCGAGTTAGTAAATAATTGGTGGTGTGGACAAGAAAATTGACAGTGTAAATGAAAACGTTGACAATGTAAACGAAAGTATGTACAGTGCAAACAAAAGGATGGTCATTGTAAGTGAAAGCATAAACAGTGTAAATGAAAGAATGGTAAGTGTAAACGGAATAGTGAACAGTGTAAACGAATGGATGGACAGTGTTGAGAATTAAATAAAACACAGGAAGTGAGTGCATTGAAAACCGAACGGCAGGAATTTCGTCAACAGCGGAATTCCACTACAAATGCACCGGTAGCCCGCGATAAATGGGGAAGATGGACAAGTTACCGCAGCCAACAAAGCAACATCGAAAGGTGGCCAGCAGTTCTGTGGCGTCGGAGTCACACAGCTAGGGGTGGAGAAGGGGGTCGCAATTAAACCCGCCCCTTACGATGATCAGATTCCATGGCGGGAGTACCAGCAGCAGTTTGAAATAGTCGCCACTCTGAATTGCTGGTCAGACGAACATCGTGCTTACTATCTCGTTGTTGTACCGAGAGGCCAGGCACTGAGTACACTACAGTCTCTGCCAGAGCAACATCGACTGGAGTACCCCACATTTGTGTCGGCCTTGGAGCTACCCCAAGTAGCAAACAACTAGCAGCTAACAGTTGGCCAACTTTGTTGGCAGTGGTGGCAAGTATTCGTATTTATGACTCTCAGCATATGTTATGTAGTTGATAATCAGGCAATTGCAATAAAAGTGACTTTGCCTATTTTTTTAATATTTGAAATATGGACCTATGCCCTCATAATGAATGTTAGAATTCAACAGAAGCTGCTCAAACAGACGATAGACAAAACGCTGTTACTTACTGCTGGGAAAATATTAGCAGCCAAATTAGTGGTAATTTATGGCTTGCCAACTGTTGCTTACTGCGTGGGACATATTAGCAGTAAATTTGTAGGCCATTTATGGCATGCCAATTGTTACTTACTGCTGCGGACGTATTAGTAGCATGCTTTTGGGGGCACTTATGACATGCCAACTGTTGCTTACTTCTGGAGACATATTAGCAGGCAAATTAGTGGTCATTTATGGCTTGCCAACTGCTGCTTATGGCTGAGGAAACATTGGTAGCAAACTTATGGGCCATTTATGGCATGCCAACTGTTACTACTGGGGACATGTTACTACTGGGGACATGTTAGCGACAATTTCATGAGTCATTTATTGCATGCCAACTTTATGCGGTTGTGAAATAGCAAATATCATATGATAATTCCCGCTATTTTTTTTATTTTTTATTTCGTGCCTATGAAAAGTAAAATTATAATATAATATTAACAGTAATATGAAAAAAAAATTTGATGGAAAACCTGTAAAGCGTAATATGTAAAAAGAAAATTATTTTGCAATTTAAATACCACCTGAAAGCAACATAGTCCGAAACTAAAATACTAGCATTTTCAACGAGACACATAAATCCTAGTATTGACCTGTGATACGATAACAGAAATGGTGTCGATAGCAAAGTTCATAATACAACTTTTATGGGAGAAAGTATTGAGCTTTATTAAACACAGATCTGCATGAATATGTGATAGAGTAGTTTATGGCATTCTAGGGTATGAACTCAAGTGAGTTCAATTTCATGCTCATCCGTCAAAATTTGCCAGCCGTGAAATAAATAATTTTAATGTGGGTAAAACATAATAATTGTTTGGTTTGAAAATGCATGGAATGCTGGTTTTCAGTGGGCCACAAGTGGCCAATAACTGAATTTTAGTTGGAAAATAGCTGGGCTACAAGTGGTCAATAGCTTGGCTACAAGTTATCAATAGCTGTGCTACAAGGGGCTTGCCAACAGTTAACTGACGACAGTTAGTTAATTTATGGCATGCCGGGAGCAGTAAGCCAGTGGGCCACTGCTGTCACTCATGGCCCACTAATGGTGCGGGCATGCGTGGGGTACAACTGGCTACGCATAACCGGGCCACTCATGGGCATATTGTATTTTGCTACAAGGAAGTTGTATGAACAGTAGTCCATATGTTGCCAACCGCTCTCAAGAGTCAAGAGGCATCATGTGGGCCGCATGCAACTGCAGGTGCATTACGGATGTTGACATATTATGTAAACCGTTTGTGGGCTGCTCGTGTACAAGCAGATTTTCCCACGCAGGCCAACTGACGTTTCCTACTTGGGACGTTTCGGTGACCGAAGCCTGAGGCATGCCAACCATGCCCAACTACAAAGCGGCGCCCAGCGACTAGGGAGGCCACTGCAGGAGCTATGGCGAAACATCGTGCGGCTGTCCCACCTATCTCTGTAAGAGTGCCCGACGAGGCGCGCAGTATATTTTCAAAGAAAAATCTTCTTCGCAAACATATTGTCGCAAGTATTTAATATATAATTAGCAAAACGCTTGTATTCGGATAAGTAATATACATATTTATTATCTTTGATAACGAAACAACAGAAAACGGATTAATATATACTCATGAAGATCATTTCAACAGTTATATAAATTACAAAAGTGATATTTTATTTCGACAGGTGGTCGCATAGACTTTTATAATAAGTAACACAATAGGAAATATGTATACCAGCAAAAACATATATGTCTTTTTCGGAAGAGTCTACGTGCTAGTATGCCTATTGCTGCTTACCTCGTTTTAAAGATACTGCCATAGTTAATGGTATCCCTAAATTTATATGTAACTATAACGTTTTATATCGTCCTCGCAATCTACTTGAGTGGCGCGTCACCTAGAGAACAAACTTCGTTTGATACTGTAGTCAAATACGGTTGAAGAAAGAGGTTACACAAAATCCAAGTTTTCCTCAGGTGGTATTTGCGTCGCAATACGGACCAATATCAATTTATTTTACTCGCATTTTATAAAACTAACAACGTAAATGATGGAAGTAAAATATTGGGTTTTTTTTTCTCGTACCATTTACTTGGTATAATGTATTTCAGACTTTCATGACTTTCACTATCGGCTGCTTTCATCAGGCAACGGAGCTTCGGCTTTAATCTGACGTAAAATGCTGAACATAATACGCAGACCTTATTGACGGGAGGCATCCGCCCTTGACGCAGTTGAGTACAAAGCTCCACACAGCAAAGCCTTCTTTTGTCCAAGTAGCTCCGAAATAGAAAACTTTGACAAACGTATCGACCGCGTTCCAATTCCAGCCATCGCTCGTGAGCAGTTCCACTTAGAGCGACCTTGTTTATCCTTTCCAAGTTTGTTTTCGCAACCACTGCGATCCACGCACTATAAATCCTCCCCGCTCTCCCGCTCCTCCTTTACTACCCCTCCCTTAATAGACATCGTCACCTCCGCTGGAAATTTTAATGTATTGTTAGTTAATTTTACTGCCTACTAAAAGAACAAATAAAAAAACTCAATTTTTGTGTTATTATGACAATCACTATAGGACAAATAAAATGTGCAAACTGTTATTTCTAATTTTTATTTTGTAAAAATGTTAAGAAAAATGTATTTTTGGTTGCTACATAAAAGCATCTTATTCAAAAAGATACTTCTGAAGTTTTTGTGATGGTGGAAGAACGTTTGGAAGAGTCTATTTTAAGAAAACAGTTTGTAGCTATCACTTTTAAAAGTGTGTTCTCGGAACTCGCTGAAACACATTAATGTAGAAGCACAGAGCCTTCCAATGGAGCACTGTACTCTACTGTACAATATGCAAAACTCATAATAAATCAGTACACACACTACCCAAATTGCCAAAAAAAAAAAGTTCGATTTATGTCGCATATGAAATAGTATGTTTTTTTTGTTATATTGTAAAACATTTTACTATAATTTACATACATAAATGTTTAAAAATCAATCAACAAAATTCTATTGTTGATGAGAATTTACACGTATTTCCGTTATAACTGCGTCATGTAGCAAATTTTACTAACATTTAAAAAAATCTTTATCAAGCAAGACTAACATAATAATTACCTACTTTGGTTGTTTGTAAAATAATGAAAATAATTATTACAACTATTTTTAACAACGGAACTTTTGCACATCAATTTCATCCACTAAAGTTATTTTTATAACTGAAATAAATGTACATAAAATCGATTATTAAAACCAATTTTAACATAAGTGCCTACATTTTTTTTTACATAAAAACATGGTAATTATTATTATGGTCTTGCTTTATGAGGTTGTTTTCCAATAAAATGCTTTCTAATACATCTAAAATGGTAATACCCTTAAATTGTTATCAAAATGGACTATTATTGACTTTTTAACATTTAAATAAGTACATTCTAGCACAAATATTCCAGTATTACAAAATATATATATTCGTATTATATATATATCATAAATCGTATTTTTATGACCAATTTAGATGTGTGTGTAGAGTTTATTAACGAGTCCTATAAGTTGTACCGTCACGTGAAGTGTTCCATTGAAAGCTACTCTCCTATAGGCTGTTCACAGTAAACTGAGCATTTTTGAAAGCTCTGCTTAGTATCTGCTGGTATGCAAATTGTGTATTCTTCCGCCATATGTAAAATTAACGTTGTCATAGTCCTGTTCAGTTTATTGACGCTGCGGTGAAGTAAAACCATAAAATTATTTTACAAGAAAATATTTTACAAATATTTTTACGCTTTTTGCGAGTTTTACGGTTTATGCGTTAAAAAAACAGAAAGCAGAATAAATCATTTCAGCTTCCGCATATTGTTACCTAAAACTTTTAATTCAACGTTTAGACATGGAACTGCATTCCCTCCATTGCTACCAACTTTTCCGAACGCTTTTCACATAGCGTGCCCATTAAAATACATGCAGGTATAAGCAATGACACTTTTCAAATGTTGATATTTGAAAAGTGTTCAAATAACAGTGAACAGACGCCTTGGTGTCGGTTCACGATAAATTCTTTCCTTCGTGGAGCTAACACACACACACACACACTCTCTCTCTCTCTCTCTCAATATATATGTATGGGTACTTTTACCAATAGTTAGAGAGTGATTTGACAATCAGCCATTCCACCGTTCAGTGCAAAGGAGGGTTCAACACCGTTTCAGCATCAATGTGTGGTGTTCTACACGATCGGCTGACTGGGCCATTCAATTTCCCGGGACGCTTGACTAGTGTGGCGTAACTGCAATTTTTGCAAGAAGAAATTCGGCTGGTACTTGAGGATATTCCGTTAGCAGTGAGACGTCGTATGATCTTCCAGCATGATGGTGGACCTCCTCACTTCCACCGTGCTGTGGTTGAACACTTAAATGTGCATTTGTCTGAGAGATGGATAAGACGAGGCGGTTTTCACCACTGGCCTCCTCGATCACCAGATCTATCACCACTAGATTATTGCGTATGGGGATGGATGAAGGATGTTATTTATCAAAGGAGTGCACAATAACTACAGAAATCAAAGACAGCCGTGTGCAGGTACGTAGTGCAACACGTGCGGTTCATACGCGTGCGGCCAAGTGTATGGAAGTAGACGGAAACATTTTGAACATCTTTTGTAAGATTGTTAGACGCAATTGTGACGTTCAACTGTAAACAATATGGTCTTATAATACATCACTGTATTTACTTCTGAAAGTGTTTTTTTATTCGTCATTTTTCAAATGTTTCGAATTACTCTGTAAATATTGGGAATAGGGCCCACATTTATATAACATATTTTGCTCCAAATTATGTAATAAATAGGTCTTGTGAGTGGCGGTAACTCCTCGTGAATCATTCTCTGTGTGTATATATATATATATATAATTATATATATAATGTTACACATGAAGTGTATTTAATTATGTACACTGTAGACAGCAGAAAAGAGCAACCAATACGGAAGTTCCTGATGTTGTGGGAGACATGATTAGCTGTTAAGACTGCATTGCATAGCCACATAAACGCTGCTGCCAACATAAAAAACAAACACATTTCCATTGCTCCCGGCATGTGACAGAGCTTTATACTGATAAAAATTACAATTCCAGACCAAATATTTCTTCGTTGCAACGGCTAACGTTACAGTTATATGTATACCTGTAAGAGTTAAGCGTGGGGCAAGGATGTCAGGTGGTGTTGCATCGTACCATGCCTCCAGCATGTCTCAGTGTATGAGCATAAAATCGGTTAGCGAGTGATTCGAAGCCCACCGTGATCATGGAGGTTGTATCAATAGTATAATTTTCGGGGAAAGGGCGTAACAATGCGACCTAAACTAAACATTTACTTTATAACACATAGTGTAGCGATAACATATACAAAGTCTTGGAAAAACTTTCATAACATATAGAGAGTGAAAACATGTTATATGAGTATAGTTCCGTAAACGCTTAATTTCCTTACGAGAACTCCCCTTCCGCATCTCTGTTTACACTGCAGGGTACGCGGGCTGGGAGTTGTGTTTGCGTGGAATGCCACCAAAGCTACCGTTTCAGTGTTTTGGTACGTGGAGTAACGTACTACGTACACACGACAGCTGGCATTTCACACAAACACAACCCAGGCCGCGCGCCCTACAAAGTAAGAAGTATTGTGTAAGCAAAGATGTAGCCAGGAAATGAAACGCTTCTAGACCTATGCTCATATAACATGAACGTATGCTTTAAATGCGAGAAATGCTTCTCCAAGGTTTTGAAATGTATTTCTGTTTGGCACTGAATAGGAGGACATCTTCGAGAATTATTCTTTAAAAAATCACTAAAAAGGTCATTTTTATTGTTTTATGGATAAGAAACTCTCTCTCCATTTAATATCTCGGATATCTACTGCAATTTACACAATTCTGGAATGATGTTTTCCCAGACTTGAATTTAAGTATGATCTTCATACCATTTTAACATTGCAATGTTCTGATACAAACAGATCTCTCAGCCTAACAAGTTCAGTAAAAATGTGACATAATCAGGTCCAGTTCTTGTTTCTGCGATCGTAATACAAACATTCCAAACAGTTTTATGCAAATATGCGTCTTTTGAAAAAATACACTGAAGAGCCAAAAAAAACTGGTACACCTGCCTAATATCGTGTAGTCCCCCCCCCCCCTCGCGATCAGAGCACGCAGAAGTGCCGCAAGACGACGTGGCATGGACTCGACTAATGTCTGAAGGTATGCAGGAGGCAATTCACACCATGAATCCTGCAGGTCAGTCCACAAATTCATAGGAGTGCGAGGCGGTGGAGATCTCTTCTGAATAGCACTATGCAAGGCATCCCAGACATGCTCAACAATGTTCATGTCAGGTGATTTAGGTGGCCAGTGGAAGAGTCTAAAGTCAGAAGAGTGTTGCTGGAGCCACTCGGTAGCAACTCTCGACGTGTGGGGTGTCGCATTGTCCTGCTGGAATTGTCCACGTCCGTCCGAATGCACAATGGACATGAATGGGTGCAGGTGATCCGACAGGATGCTTACGTATCTGTCACCTGTCAGAGTCGTATTCAGGCGTATCAGGGGTCCCATTTCACGCCAACTGCACACGTCCCATACCATGACAGAGCCTCCACCAGCTTGAACAGTCCGCTGTTTACATGTAGGGTCCATGGATTCATGAGGATGTCTCCATACCCGTACACGTCCATCTGCCCGATGCAATGGGAAATGAGACTCGTCAGACCAGGAAACGTGTTTCCAGTCATCAATAGTCCAATGGCGATGTTGGCGGGTCCAGGCGAGGCGTAAAGCTTTGTGTCGTGCAGTCAACAACGGTACACGAGTGGGCCTTGGGCTCTCGAAGCCCATATCAATGATGGTCCGTTGAATAGTTAGCACGCTGGCACTTGTTGATGCCCCAGCATTTAAATCTGCACCAATTTGAGAAAGGGTTGCACGTCTGTCACGTTTAATGATTCTCAGTCGTCGTTTGTCCCGTTCGTTCACGATCTTTTTCTGGCCACAGCGATGTCAAAGATTTGTTGTTTTACCAGATTCCCGATATTCACGGTACACTCGTGAAATGGTCGTACGCGAAAATCCAAATGTTATTGCTGCCTCGGAGATACTATGTCCCATCTCTCGTGCGCCGACTATAACACCACGTTCAAACTCACTGAAATCTTGATAACCTGACATTGTAGCAGCAGCAACCGATCTAGCAACTTTTCCAGACGCTTGTAGGCGCTGCCGACCACACGCGTTACTCTGATTGGTTCCATACCTCCGGTATTTGCATACGCACGCCTATACCAGTTTTTGTGGCTCTTCAGTGTACTACAGCAATGAAAGCATACAGTGGTTGCTGACAAATTTGTGTAATAAGAACATGAGCAGTACCTCGTTTAAGGTATACTTGTTGCCGTTGACAGTTTTTCTATGAATAACGATCAAAATCGCGAAAATAATACCAGGCTTACATCGAGAAACAAAATGATAAAAAAAAATTTTAGTAATGTGCACGCGTGCGTTTTTTTGTGTTTTTTTTTTTTTTTAATTCCAGTTATTAGTTATAATTCGGCTGATATAATTAATATTGGATGGCTGTAAATCGTCCAAATAAAATTATGCTGCGTAAAAAATGTTACATGTAATCACATAAGCCAGAATAAAATAAGAGGTTAAAATTATCTTGGCACAAAATATTTTGGCAGTAAATCACCATCTCGATTCATAAAAAAAGGTTCTTCGTATAAGTTTCACGGCCTACCTGCTTACAGGCGTTATGTCGGCAGCCGTGTATTGTTGGTAAGTTACGACGCATCCGGGTAGGAAAAGCCAGCGAGTCGCTTCTCTGCGATGTAACGTAAAGAGCAGAACTAGGTCAGACAAAATTGTGATAAAAGAGGGTCATGTGAATAGCATATATTCGACATTTTTCCACGGTTAACTGAGCACTAATCAACGTCCTGAACAGTTCTTTCTTTCAGCTCAGTGCATGTCCGTTGTCCACGTGCAAGACTGAGAAGATTTATCACTGTAACTGTAACTGCACACTGTAGACTCTCGTGTAATTTATTAGTGGAAACTATTTTTTATTCGTAACAGCACAATGCACAGTATTTCAAGTGTATTCCACAGTGATGTTTACAATTTCCTGTTAAATACTTCTCAGATTCTCTTATTTATTAGATTTGTTGTCTTTAAAATACTCCCGCTTATCTTCCACTGTCGCCGCTGAAATTATTGAATTAAATGGGATATAGTTACGTTGCTGCACGCCTCGCTAGATGAATTGGCCATAATGCACGGTGTCTTCCACACTGTAAGAACATGTTGGAGCCAAAAAGGAGAGAGAGAAAGCAATAACTATCTACTGTTGTGCTAAAGTCACTGAACTTGACTTCAGCCATCTTTTCGCGGTTCACAGCTGAGCGAAAGAAGAACTTCCCTACATGTGATGATCCTAAATAAGTATTACTATGAGCCTGACTAGTATTCATGGGGCAGT
The DNA here is from genome assembly GCA_002778355.1 of Clitarchus hookeri. Lineage (NCBI taxonomy): Eukaryota > Metazoa > Arthropoda > Insecta > Phasmatodea > Phasmatidae > Clitarchus > Clitarchus hookeri. Next base: position 123,836 of record NQII01000836.1, on the reverse strand, counting down.
CGTGTGAAACGTAAATATTTTCAGACGGTAACTATTCTTTGATATGTTTAAAACAAAGGCAAAATTATTTCATGTGCGACTTATTAAAGCATAACACTTTAGATAAAACAATGAGGCGCATAACTGTATCACTTAGTTCACTGTCAGAGTTATTATGAGTATTACAGACTTTGCTGACGTTATAATGCATAAGATTACGAGCAGAATATTATTTTTTTCAGAAGTTGATTTAAAAAAAAAATGCTAAGTTGAACACGAACATGCTATACCTATCCACGGGGACGACACAGCAAAATTAAACGCCTCATATGGAGAAGAGAAAGTTCGGCGGTTTCAGTGCAGTGATTGGCAGGCCATAGCCATCCTTAGATCCGGTGCTATTTGTTTACTGGTTGTTGCATCATGTCGAATACAATATTTATTGTGCTGCGTGCATTCTTCCTTGAAACGGTTAAGTTAGCCAAGGCGTGTCAATCAAAGGGTGACAAATTCCAAATGTAAACCGAAATTTAAAGTGCTTGAAATGTAGCTGGACACCAAAATAAATGAATAAATTTTTTCCCCGTAACTTTCATTTTGTGCACTGGTATTTAAGATGACTGAGAACATACCTTTAGCTAATACACTGAAGAGCCAAAAAAACTGGTATAGGCGTGCGTACGCAAATAACAGAAGTATGGAACCAATCAGAGTAACGCGATGCGGTCGGCAGCTAGATCTGTTACTGCTGCTACAATGGCAGGTTATCAATATTTAAGTGAGTTTGAACGTGGTGTTATAGTCGTCGCACGAGAGATGGGACATAGCATCTCCAAGGTAGCGATAACATTTGAATGTTCGCGTACGACCATTTCACGAGTGTGCCGTGAATATCGGGAATCCGGTATCCGGTAAAACATCACATCTTCGACATCGCTGCGGCCGGAAAAAGGTCGTGAAAGAACGGCACAAACGACGACTGACGAGAATCATTAAACGTGACAGACGTGCAACCCTTTCTCAAATTGGCGCAGATTGGATTTGTGGACTGTCCTGTAGGATTTATGGTGTGATTTGCCTCTTGCATACCTTCAGACATTAGTCGAGTCCATGCCACGTCGTATTGCGGCACTTCTGCGTGCTCGGGGGGCCCTGCACGTAATTAGGCAGGTGTACCAGTTTTTTTGGCTCTTCAGTGTATATGTCCACACAAACTAACAGTAGAACCATTACGCTGTCTGTAAAATGCATTGAATAATTGAACTACAGTACAAGTCGTATGCGGTGATTCTATAGCTGCTATCAGTTATTTCCTACGGGCTTTGATGTAGCACTTCGCCTTTAAGCGGGTGTTTTCTTGACAGCAGAGCTGTTTTTTCCACTTCAGTTCTCCGTTCTTGTTGTCTCGTGATTTTTTTTTCAGAAAGCATTTCCTTTGTGTCTGGTTTCATTTCATGTTTGGACTTTGTGGCTTTGTTAACATACTCGTAAAATTGTCTGAACAAAAAAACAAAACTGCCGCGTAGTAAACCTTTATTACAAAGAATATGCACTCACTTGTATTGTATATCCTTTTTCACTGAAGTGCGCATACGAATTTTATCTCAGCTTCACAATATTTTTTTAGCAATAACAGGTCAGGTGCACGCGAGAACGTATTTTATATAAATGCTTGTCAATGAACGCTGCAATATATAGTCCATTCACGGTTACTTCCAACTTTTCTGAAGCCCTGCTCAAGTTATACTTCCAGAATATTCCTCCGCCCCATGCAAACAAAGCTTAACCTTGTCTATAAAATAACACAAAAGGGACAAAGCACCGCATTCGTGCGCGCTCAGTGTAATAACAATTTGCTTTGGAACTATTTCTTACAAGGCATTACCAACAAATATATTTTTTTCTCTGTTTTATTCGTATTAATTGTAAATGAAATATTATAATGTATAGATAAATTATAAGAAAAAGTTTAATTCAACCAAAAATGTTGACTTTCCTGTTAACACTAGTATATAACGCTTGTGATACATGGTATATTTAGCAAACAAACAATCACGTTATACATGGGGTGATTTTTCAAAGATTCGATTCAAAAAGTGTGAAGAAACAGCGAATATACTATAAAGTGAAACTGCACTATCTATTCTCGTAACATGATGCATTAAAGAGTTCGTGAATAACGAGGTACTATATCCCAAAACCTTATCACTACAGTCTGAATGAGAATATACAACGTGAGTGTAACACCAGGGTAGCGTAGAGAAGTGTAAACTATTAAGAAATCACACAGGGTCATTTTGTATTGTAGCCAACCGTTTTATCGCAGCGGCTCCGTGAACTTGCGTGTGATTGTGTGGGTCACCTCTACCGGCACACAAAGAAGCTGTTTAACCCTAGTATCTAGGCTACTTGCGAGTATACGTGTGAAGGTTGCGGTTATTCGAGGCACTCGAGTGGACATTTTGAACATCTGATGCAAACCCCGCTCGTCTAACAAAGCGTTGTGGATCCTTGTCGTGGACCAATAGATCGGCTCTTATGCTTGTACTGAAGAGTGGTGTGTATTAATGTGTACCGTCATTACATTATGTATAACATGAGGAACATTGCAATGCATGATTTACTGCCTTCATCACAGCGCTATTGCGTAGGTTGTGTGGTGCCCCACGCTCGGTAACACCCTAGCTAGATTCACGGGGCCGTTGAAACCAATTGGTTAGTCAAAATATAAAATTACCCGTATGTTATCGTCTCAGTTTTCATTTCCTAACGTAGCCCGAGTGTTACAATCCACCATTTGTACACGGCATATTCGAGCTGCGTATTCGTGGGTTCCAATATAATTTTTGCGCCGTTAAACGCAGTTGTGTTTCCACGATTATTATTACGTGAGTTCACGTTCTGCCGTTAACTGAATTTTTTTTCTGAGGCTATGTGACTTTAATCACGTTTTTATCCTATTATCCGTCGCTGAATATCATTAAACATTATTAACGCGCACATTTCTGGCTATACTGCAGCTCCTTTGCTCTCCCCTCGTCACGGGCAAAATTAAATTGCAACTTCCATCAGTAAGGTATCAGGCTGATGTAAGAAACACAAGCCGACAAAGATAATTGCTCCCGTTTTGGAAGTGCTTATCGTCTGCGCAGATTTCCATCGTCAGCTTGTAAACGTCTCTATATAAGAGAAACTTTTTTTCTATGTTTTTTTCAAACTGAAAGTCATATACACGCAATATAACATTTCTATATACATAACTTCAATATTGACGTTTTGCCGTAATAAACACAATAGTAAATCTCCGATTTTACACTCCAAAGAAAGTTAGCCGCTAATACCACATTTATTATTAATATTTGGCTTTTAATTTGCAAAATATTTTAGTGCAGTTTTAAAAAATTAAAAATAAAACATTTCGTGAAATTAAAAATCAGGGATTTGAACCCATGGAGATAAAAAAATATATACATATAATTAAATCTGGCACTTCATATCTGGCAATAGTTCGTGAATTGCTTTCCAACAATGGATGGAAATTCTAATAAGTTAAAATGTATAGAGGAAAAACCGCCAGTTAATTTTACTAAGTATATAAATTATGTTGATCCTTATGGCTTTAAAATCTTTACGAAAATATGTTTATCTTCCTGTATCCATCAGAATTCAGTATTTTCAAACCACGATATCCAGCTGCGTGAAACTTCAAAATATTGTTGGAATCGCACTTCTCTACAATGTTTCGATATTCCCCTCTGCTAGTTGTATAATCAAAGCTGTACAATTACATTCATTTATAAGGTTTCAATGAAATAACCCTTTCTATGACAGATTTTTTTCGACTAAAATGGTTTACCGGAAATTTCGATACTAAATGAGTTCGGGATATTCAATTAAATATGTCCACACTTGCTGAATTTTCGAAAAATATAAAGTTGTTAAAATCATTAACTGATGCAATTCAGGTTTCCCTAAAACGCAATCGTTGTAGCTCCGAACGTTTCAATCGGAGAAACGTAATTAACTGAAAATTCTATTACCTTGCGGCTACAACTGCACAATCAAAGGATGGAAATGGAAATCAGTGCCTTCCAGCGATGAAGTCAATTTAAAATCTGTTTAAATCACGGGATAGTATTGATACATATTATTGATGGGAATATTTTCTGAAGTAAGCTTACATGAGATCTGTCTTGCTAATTGGAATATTATGACTACTCGAAATTTTTATGTGCAGAATTTTACTGAGAATATCGCTCGTTGCCTTACCTTTTATTGCAACAAATGTTATTGCCATATGCTTTTATTACTTTAAAACAAAATAGCGATTTCCCCAAAAATTGTGTTAGACTGTTTGTAAAGAAATTAATAACCTTGCAAGTATTGTGCATTTTCATTTCAAAAACAATTTTCCTATTTCTAGAAGACATAAAAGGGCTCTTTTTGAAATTTCTTCTCTGTAAACTTTCTCTGTAACAGCAGAAACCATGGTGACAAATGTGGTCCTTCGTTGTTAACCGAAAATTGCAAGGAAATAAACGTTTACTTTTACTAATTTAAATTTAAATGCTCTGCTAAGTATAATTAAAAAAACGATTTTTCTGCATTAAATAATAGTTTTCTGTACAGTTGCATTCTAAATTATAGAATTCCAGCAAAATTCTGTAATGAACAGGAATCTGTCATGGTTCGAAAGTGTTAAATTTTTCAGTATGAAAAATAGCTAATCAGTATTTTGTTATGCATGGTATCATTTTAAACAAACCGAAACCAAGTAAATCGTAAAAATATAAACACTAGGCGTGTTGAACAATATATATCTAGAGCTTTCCGAAAATGATCGCTATACTGTCTGACCTTCCTGAAAACTCAATCAGTTCTTAAATTTATAGCGCGTGTCTTTCAATATATCATGTAAGATGATATACGCGAGTGTAAATGCAAGCTGTGTGTTGTGATAAAGGCTTAGAATTAAAAGAGAGCCATGACTGGTTTTATATATATATATATATATATATACATCCATTCGCCATGATGTAATCAAAATAAAGCACATTTTTATTTATATTCAGTGTATTTTCTTTTACAAAGTATTTACTAATGGAATTCAAGGCAACAGACGATCTTGTACTATAGTTTGTCATGAACACAAAACTGCATAAACACGTCAGTCGATCTTAAAGCTGTTTGTAATAAAAAAGTTCACAATTTTATATTTGTACGGAACACCTTTCAACTTGTAGACATTACTCGTATGCACTCTTTCCTCGCGTAAAAAAAATTAGATCGCATGATTTTTGCATCATGGCATGTCAAATTCACAATTTCAGAGTTTTCTGGACGTAAAAAAAAAATAAACGAAAATATTTACAGAAATTTTAACTAGTGTGACTGAAATATCCTGTCTTTATTAATTTTAAGGTATGGTTAGCAGAATATATTATATTAAAAATCATTGACTGCTACAAATAGAATATATTCAAAGTTTTCCTTATTTTATGCAATTATTTTTAATTGCGAAAAATATTTCATAGCCTGATTTTAAAAATGTCTTGAAGTAACTCATAGTATTTGTTTTCAGTATCAATTATACTGTTTCGGTAAATGAATTAGTTTGTATTACGTATACGTTTTTAAAACACTAAATATGTGATTCCGATATGCCATTATGCAAAAAAAATATGGTCTAAATTTTTTTAGTACTTGCAAGTAATGTCTACAAGTTAAACAGTATTTCGTACAAATATGAAATAATGAATATTTGGCGATCAGCGCCCCTAAGAGCTCGTCGAAAGTCGAGAACATTAAAGACGGTTGTGTAATATTCAGGCCTCTCGCCTCCTACCAAGACGAACCGGGTTCGATTCTAAGTAGGACCACCCGCATTGTAGCATGAGAGAAACGCGGCGCATTTACCGTTGGCCGTTGGGTTACCTCGAGGTACTCCCGTTTTCCTCGCTCTCGCAATCCGCCAATGTTCCAACTTCACCTTATTTCACCCCTGGCGGCGCTCTAGACCTCGAATTCGCCTAGAGTGATCTCGGAAATAAACGGAAAACCGAAATCAGTATGAACACATCAGGAATCGAACCAGGGTTTCTCCCGAATGCGGGTTCAGTGTAATACCACTGTGCCACTTCGTTCGGTGTGTTTACATACAGAATGAGTATAAAATAATACCCCAACTTTGAAGGTCTATAATATCAAAACCAAACAACCTACAACCTTGATTAACCAATAAAATAAACCGTGAAACCGTGAAGTTTGTTTGCTATACATTCATAAATGTTCAATGTGACCACCATGAGCGGCCCGAACGACATCTACGCGATAATCAAACTCGTTCCACACTCTTGTCAGCATGTCCGGTGTTACGGTTTGGATGGCGTTCGTAACTCTCGGTTTGAGATGGTGAGGGGGTAAGGAGCTCGCATTCGACACGTTAATTTGAAGGAAACGGTTTGATGTTTCCTTTATGGTGCGCCACCCCATTGGCACCTACCTGCTCGCGGATACCTGAACGATACTTTGCCGCAACACTGGATTGGTCGAGGAGCAGCTGGTGACCAGGCTCTTCATCACTGGCCCCCAAGAAGCCTGGATCTTACCCCGTGCGATTTTTTTATATGGGGGTACATAAAGGATCAAGTGTTTCGTCCACCATTGCCGGCTAACGTTGATGATCTCAAAACGAGAATTACGGACGCCATCCAAACCGTAACAACGGACATGCTGACAAGAGTGTGGAACGAGTTTGATTATCGCGTAGATGTCGTTCGGGCCGCTCGTCGTGGTCACATTGAACATTTATGAATGTCTGGTAAACAAACTTCCCGGTTCCACGGTTCTTTTGAATGGTCAATCAAGGTTGTAGGTTGTCTGGTTTTGATGGTATAGACCTTCAAATTTGAGGGTATTCTTTTATACTCACTCTGTTTAGTATACACACATATAAGCTGTTCACGGTAAACTGAGCACTTTTGTAAGCCCTGCTTAAGATGTACTTGCATGGACATTGTGTATTCTTCCATCACAGGCTATGTAAAATTAACATTTTCAAGGGTCTGGTCCCTTTATTCATGCGTCGGTCAAGTGAAATTGTCAAATTATTAGTAAGTAATGTTAATGTTTTCTAATTATTACTCTTGCATGTATTAAAAAATACAGAAAAGTGTCTAAAAAAATAATTATTTTAGTAGGTACTTCCAAATGTTTACGTAACACTTTTAATTCAACGTTAAGACATGGAAATACTTTCCTTCCGTCGTTGCCAACTTTACTGGGCGCATGCTACTCAGTGTGTCCGTTAAAATATGTTCGGGTAAACGAAAAGACATTTTTAAGGGTTGATTTTAAAATGCTCAATCAACCGTTAACAACCAATACATACATTACACATATACCTGTGTTTATGTTTCTCTCAATATAACCTTTGAAAAAAAAAATCTTTTATTTTGAAAATTTGTTAAAATTTTATTTTGGATAAATATTTAAGTTGCTGGCAAAATTTTTTAGCGCGTTTTCAAAAAAAGTCACAGTTATTACAACAGTAAGTCAGTTGTTATAAAAATTGATTCGATTCCTGTCAACAAAAACCCTAAAATTTTACTTTTGAGGCGCACATCGTTTCCTTGAAATTCGTTAAAATTTCATCCTTAATACACTTTGCTCATGGCGGGAAATATTCGCTCACCAGAGTGCATGTGTGTTTAACTTAATTTAAGTGTAAAATTCCGTCCAGCTGCTGAATTTAACTCCTTTCAGAAATGTGTAAAGAACTTGTCTGGTATGATTACTATTTAATTAAGTAGCACACAAAAATAAAAGTCTAGAAAAGTGATGATATACTATGCACTTTGATAATTAGTACAGGGAATTTTCACAGCTCTCTTTCCAGAAGCGAAGTTGTGGAAGAGAGGACTTAATTTTACAAAATAACTTTTTCTGTTTCCGGTTGCTTTGTGGCGCAACTCAATTGATTAAAGTTAATTTCCCATTCCCAACGGGAAAATATTTTTAAGTTTGTGTTTTACGTTGCCAGTCTAGGCAAATAAAGCTATTTATGCCGTTTAAAACAACGTGATTCTGCACTTTTCTAACAGAAACTATTTTCGTACTTTCAACACTTAGTACACAAAAACAAAATTCATAACAAAATTGCTGTAATAAAGTTTTATATTGTAACTTTTATATCATAAGCTTATAAATCCATTGTTTATAATAGATTTGCTTACATTTATGGATTTATTTCCTGGCAGAATTTGAAACTGGTAGTGTTTTTAAGCCAACGGCAGAGAGTCCTGTCATTGATTATACATTCGATCCATCCTAATTTATCCAACCCACTACGTTCATGGGAGAAGATAACTAAAAAAAAAGCGTTGTTACATATTTTTTTTATTTTTGACGTGATACCATGCACGTCGTTTGAGATAAAAGTTAAAATTTTGGCACAAGTTCATACCTCGGAAGAATCTCAAACTTCTCTTTCCGAAATGTTTGTTTTTAATTTTCGTGAATTGCATTTCGAAAAAAAAATTACCGGAGTCTTGAGAGCCGATGAGGGTGAAGCGAGGTATGGGGCGCCAGGAAATGCAAGGCCGCAGGAAACTGGAGATCCCCGAGAAAACCCGCCGACCAGCTGCATCGTCCGTGGCACGATTCCCACGTGCGAAAATCTGTTTCACCTTGGTGTGAGGTGAACGCTCTAGCCACTGTTCTCCCGCGACCCCACGCCTCTCCACAGTTACCTTCTTAATTTCCTATGGAAATAAATATACGTATGAATATACTCATTATGTCAACACCAGCATACAGTATAATTTGGGGACATTTGAATTTTATATAAACTCAGGCGAGTAAAGTAAGTCCGTGAAGTCCTTGAGCCCTTCACCTTGTAAGGTAGCGCGAAGAAACGACCAAAATAGTTAGTTACTTCAATGTTAGCATACTCATTCACTTTGGCTGCGTTCCACAGTGCTTTTGCATGAACAGTTTTGCTGACTGGCTCTACTATGCCGCGTAGGGATTCCTAGCAGTTCGTGTAGTGTCCGGCAGGCTAAATGCTAGGTGCTGGTTGGCGTATAATCTGACGCCCATTTGCTGGTTTCCTTGGTAGTTTTGACGTGGACTCACCTTTAAAGTAAGACCGAGACACGCGATACCAGGAAGAAAACGGCGATGTAACGTTTGCAGGGTGATCCATTCCGAAACCAGAATCTCGTGACTAACAACACGATTTAATTAAATGTGGTCTCGTTCAGTCGGATATACGCCTACGATGTGAGCACTATGACCTTGAGTTGGCGTTGCGCATGCGCAAGGCGCGAGTATAGGCCCGCGGCGACTGGCGGCGATTTTGGCCACGAGCGAAAATTTCCCGGTAGTATATCTCAGGACTCCAATATGCTAGCACGCTGCTTCTGATGCCAAACGAAAGATCTCGTCTAGAGCTGTCGATTTTAGCCGTGAAAGACAAGTATCCATTTAGTTACTTTGATTTAATTCCCACGTCCCAAAGCAATTTTTACTTGCTAACGCAGACGTACCTCAATTTGACTATATGTTGACATTCTGCAACAAGCTATATGACCTAAGTTGAGGCTACATGTATCCGTATTCGGCTACGGTTGACAGCGCTGCTACGGAGGGTCATTAAGGTCGAAAACCAACATTTCGCTGTGAAGATATTCTTTTGACGATGGTAAAGGACACACTGGCGTGAAACCCACTAGTCCCGTGGAAACTTAAGTAGGAGCAGGGCACGATCGGTTGTACACCATGGAGGTTGTCTCTAATGACCGGTACATTGAGGTCAGAATTCCGCTGGCAGTTGTTGAAACTGCGTATGCTGGAGAAAACATTGGGGCAGCTCCCTCCTGTTGATAGACTGACGCAATGAGCAGCGACAGTACCTGCCATCACCATCCTAGACCACGAGTACGAGCGTGTCTGCAAAGGTTCCACAGACGACATGGGAGGGAGTTAAAAATCACGCGCACACACCTGTACCAGCTTGAGACTCGCGTCTTTCCAAATGCCGTTTTATTTGGATGAGTATACGCGCAGATTGGGCGTATCTCAGTTTTTTTTTTTTATTTCGGGCCCACGCGCAGATTCTCCCAATGAAGAGTATGTGCTGTTGCGCGGGCCCAACAAATAAAGCGGCTGAACACGCGGCGCTACATATAGAACGAATCTCGGGCCTCGCAGTGTGTTGCCGGAGAATACACACTGTTGAGCTTCTGCGTGTTTGGTTATTCTGTGATAAAGATGTGCATGCACGACACCGCGGCGTAATGCAGCTGCGAAGCTACCTACGTTACACTGGGAGAACAACCAACAAAAGATTTGTTTGCATGTGGGCCAAAAATATATTTAGTTGCCCCAACAAAATATTTCTTTGGGTAAATAAAAATTGAAAAGCAACAAAATTATTTATTGTTCAGCTAACAAAATACACGTTTGAATAAACAAAACCTCGGTGTTGGGCTAAAATAAATTAGACTGCCAACGAAATATTTTGTTGAATCAACTGCATGTATTTGTTTGGCCACTCATTTGATTGTCTTTGTTCGAAAATACAACTCGAGAGTTTGTTTGCATTTTTGTGATAATTAGGATAGAAACAATTTTTCTTAATGTGTCTATTGATGCTTAATAATGGTATAAACAGCATAATAAATTAAGTTCCCCGGGAAACTAAAAACTAAAACTGTAAAAATTGAAATATTTATTTGCGCACATTGTCCACTGTTTGAAATGTGTGTACTTAAAAACATTCTAAACTCATCAGTACTCACTTTGATTGAGGTTTCTAAAGCGTAACGCTCGGGCGCAGATGTTCTAGGTTCGAATCAAGTTTGAGCTTTCAATTAATTTTTTATATTAACAGATGTTTTGTAATGTACGTGGAGCCAACCAAATCTTTAATTGCACCAACCAAAATCTTTGTTTAGGGCAACCAAACAAGAACCACAAAATAATTTTATTTTAAAAACAAAATATTTCACTGTCCCTATGCAAACAAATAAATTTTGTTTGTTTCAACCAAACCTTTTTCTCAATGTACGGATGGATTTATAGGCTTTTAAGTTTCATTCAGATTGCTTCGCGATAGCCTTGTTGAGTAACTTACCACTGAGGGTCCACCTACCTGAGTCTTAGAAATGAGTAAGTTCTGTAGCTACATGCAAGCCATGCTTACAAATGGCAATTAAAAATATTTTCAAATTAATTGGTTGGCCTACGTGTCACTTTTCGTTACCAAAGTTGAGGTAAAAAGAAATTGAAAATTCCTAAAACCAAGTGTTCGAGAATTAGTTTTCAGTAATACACGTATTTTGTTTCGGAAAAATCTGTAAGTTGTATACGAGTGTAAAGTTTAGCTGCACAGTCTTAATCAAAGTAATAAAATTACATTCCAGTCGCGTGTTATTTGCTGCGGTCTCTCGATACGCTATAAACGATCGAAGTTTCGCACCCGTTTTATCATAATAAGTTTTCAGTTGCGCCTTCGTGCTTTTAGTTCAGCAATATTTTTTTCGCAAAATATACCATCTTACGTTTCTTGCAGGTATTGTGTTGTTGGAGAAATATCCAAAATATGCTTATTTTCTGTTCACATAAAAAATATCAGAGGACATTTTTCGCGTTAAAATTTCTAGCAACTTGTAAACTGGGAACATATATCAGACTGTGGCATTCAGTTTCTGTCAACTATTGTTTAAATTTTAAGACTCGTAACAACCGCAGTGGCTTGAACGTGTGTCAGTTTTATAAACAAGGAGCCTAGTACAGATACTGTGGTGTAATTGTTCAACTACGATTTGATAAACTGTTAAACTTAGACCGTAGATGTGCTCGAAGAAAGGAACAGATTGTAGTTCTCAAAACTTCGTAACTGTTTTATCGCCGGAAGCCTACTCATTTAGCCTGTGTTTGTGTTGTGTTTGTTGTCCATAGTTATTTGCATGCGTTTGTGAATACTTCAAATCACCAGTTAAATCACTCTTAAATATTACTCTTTAAATACCAGTTACTTAAAATCACCTATTATGAAATAACTTATTTTTTCAATTCAAACCTTTTATCGGGTCACTTCCTTGCGATCTACGATAACTCTATAACAATCTTTGACATTTAAAATCCGTTTTTAACAATAAAAAACCTGCAATATTCAAAATTCCCGTTTTTACCGAACAACTAACGTAGAATCATTTACTTAGGCAGTGCTACCTCCCTCTTCTTTTCCTGTGCGGGCAGGGGGGGGGNCCGAACAACTAACGTAGAATCATTTACTTAGGCAGTGCTACCTCCCTCTTCTTTTCCTGTGCGGGCAGGGGGGGGGAGGGGAATAATATGGGATACAGGGCTTGCTGGGAAACTCAGTGGGCCCATTAAATTAGCTGCGGAGNGGGGGGGGGGAGGGGAATAATATGGGATACAGGGCTTGCTGGGAAACTCAGTGGGCCCATTAAATTAGCTGCGGAGGGAAACCTCCGTAACAACAAATTGGGTTGGTGCAGGGAGTTGGGAGGGGGCCAATCTTGCTTCTTCCTAATCTCCCTGTAGGTTAGATGATAACCCCGCTGGGTGGTCAAGGGCCCCTCACAGGGCCTGAACTACTTCCGCTCTGAGCTTCGACAGTGATGAAAAGCGGCGGCGACGACAGCGGCTTTCCTCATTCATTCGTTTGATTTGGTACCGAGAGAGGTGGTGCAGTGGTAACTAACTTACTGGGCTCGTATTCGGGAGGACCCGGGTTCGACTCCTGGCCCGGCCATCCTGATTTATGTTTTCCATGGTTTCCCGAAATAGCTCCAGGCGAATGATGGCATGGTTCCTTAACAACGGCCATGGCCCATTCCTTCCCCAATCTCTATTCCCCGAGCAACTTGCTCCGTCTGTAATGACCTCGCTGCCGACGAGACGTTAAGAACAACTACCTACATAGAGTTTGATTTCGTATTTTTGTCTCGTTACCTTTGCGATTGCTCTCTTTATCCCTTCTACGAAATCCCTTATGTGCTGTTTACTTATCTGTTGGCAACAACCGACCTTGATAGTTTTTGTGTTTATGAGTTTCTATTTTATATTTAGGGCCATCTATTTTTCGCGAGAAGATCTGTGCGCAGGATAGACATCAGCATTNTTATGAGTTTCTATTTTATATTTAGGGCCATCTATTTTTCGCGAGAAGATCTGTGCGCAGGATAGACATCAGCATTATACGTGCACACAAGCAGGGTATCCTTCGGCAATTGGCCGCGTGTTAAGTTATTCCGGCACTGAACATCCATGATTGGTCGGCATACACCTCACACGCGTGAGAGTTCAAATCATCCAACCACGAGATTGTTTCTGAACTAACGTGTTTTCCAGTACAACTAGTAGTGGGATCTTCTCGCGGAAAACAGGTGGCCCCAGTTATATTCTAGGAATCCAGGTTTTCTAAAACACGAAACAACTCTCTACAATGACGTATGTCCAAAATGATGGTTTATTTAAATCACTTGCCCCATAGTTAGAATTGTTAAACCGTTCAGATCCGGTTTCCATGATCAAGGCACATGTTGCACACAAAGGTTACTTATGGTTGTCACTGTACATGACAAGGAATCAATAACCTGTTTTTTGATCGTCTCCCTTATGAGGCATCATATTTGTTTGTTAGGTGAAACATTTTTAACGTACTCCATTGCTACTCTAGGTCGTCACATAAAGCCAAGCTGAGACATATGAAACTTAAATGAAAAACGAGCCAAGAGTATCTGTAGTCAAAATATATAAGTAAAACATATAATAAATCCCACAAGGAATTATACGTTTTACTTGCATATGTTTTGACTACAGGCACTCTTGGCTCGTTTTGCGTGTTTGTTTCATGTCTCCGACCTGGTTTTCTGTGACGACATAGTGCGGCGATGGAGTACGTTCAAATTATTTCACCTAAACATTCTTCCCCCATTGCAATAATCTTTCTAACAACTCATCTTATTTATTGAAGTTTCTGCGCCTCTTATTTGTGAATGGCCAATGCCGACAGCAACGAACACGCAGTACGTTGTTAATTGGTTACTAGGAACNTTCGTTGGTTACTAGGAATACTCTCGACACAAGTAAAGCACACACGAAAATACTGAACGATCGCAACACTAGAGCTCTTAAATTAATTCGGGACAGTACAGGTTGACATTGCTCGCCTGTGCTTCGGATCCCTAGATTTTATTTAAAACCTTTCCTGTTGCAGTTTCCTACTTACAACGCGTTACTATAAAACACCTACAAACTCAGGCAGGTGCGGGGAAACTAACAAACAACACAATTTTTTACTAATTTTGGTCGAAGTGGTATTTGAGAAACAGTGAAAAATAATTATGGCAACCCCAACAATCTATCATTAAATAATTACAACGGCAATTTTTTATGTGATTACAGAGCTATGCATTATCAAGAAATTCAGTGCTTAGTGATGAATATTTCCTGTTAAACTTGCAATAAACTAGTGTTTGAGGAACAACTTCAAAGGCGTATATCACATTTAAAAATAATTCATACAATACGACTTACTTTTTTGTGTCATACTTTTTGCCAAAGGTTGCTCACTTTATAAGATACCTCCTGTATATATGAGCGTTTGAAGCATTTAGAGAACTTAATAGTTGACGTGTTTGAACTACATCGTTATGAAGAAAACGACTGAATTATATGCGTTAAAATATTACCAAGAATCCAAGTACATTCCACAAGATTTAAAATGTCAATCTTGCCAATACAACAAACGACAAGCAATTCGTTAAAGCTGAATCAAAATTTTAATTCCTGTAAATTTGGTAAATTGTGAACTACTTAAATATGTCACAAAATTCTTTCAGTTCAAAATAATTGATCGAAAAAATTTTCCCACAGTTTAAGTTGCCTAACGTATCATACCTGTGCAGCTCATGTAATCATTACAATATTTATTTATATCAGTGGCGGGGAAACTTTTTCTCGTGGGGGCCAGATCCAGATCTCAAGTTCGTGCTACGAGCGCCATTATTCATCTTTAGTGCTAAGTGAGTTACCGGGTCCGAGATACTCTTGTCCTCGGACGACCGTTTATGATAATATTTTACGTCCTACGCCTTAACCGGTCCCGTGGCTATACGGGGAGAGTAATTTCCCCGNTCCCCAGTCGAAGTAATACGTTAAATATTTTTTGTACTATAAATTTCTAAGAATGTTCTGACATACGGCATCATCGCAAGAGAAAAATATTACAGAACACTTGTTTCGTAAATGATCTACAGACACAATACCACCGAAAATACTTGACAGGTCTTTGCAAACAAATTATGTTCGCGGGTCATTTCCAGTGCTATTTTGTACAGATGTTGCGAGCCACTCAAGCCAAATTCGCGGACCGTGAAGGGCGCGATGCCGAAGTTTCTCCATGAATTATTTAGATCTACAGCTATGCTGCGAGCTGAAATGAAGTAACAAAATTCAACACGATCAAAAAGTTTCCTACATTTCTTCCTACACATTTACATTTCTTTTGAAGTGAAATTATATGAATGCGAAGAAATTATACGTAATATAACTTCTTCACGTACCTATAATTTTGAAAGGAAAGAGCGCCTTATGATATTTTTTTAGGAGGGTAAAAAATGTCCTACCTGGCAGGAACATCTGTTAAAAAAAAAATCATAAAGTTGAACAAGTAGATGGCTCACGTTTAAAATGAAAAAGTGAATTATCCCAGTTAGGCTTACATACTACGTAGAAGTAATGATACAGATTTAATATGTCGATGACTCGTATACTTAGATCTCAAAATGTGTATGTATTTAAACTGTCTCGTAAGTGTTTATATTTAAAAATCAGTCATTCGTAAACAAAATATTAAAATATGCGTTGCAGTTTATACATTTAACAGAAATCTCCCGATTATCCTATCCATGCTGCCAAGAATTTTTAGTATTTTCTTAGAAATATAACAGAGACTAAACTCTCATTCACCCACCCGCTCCCTCCCCCTTCTCCAAACGTACATTCCGTTGATTCCCCTAACCACTTTCACCGTTAAGTCGTCATCTCGCTTCTAAGAGTTCCTATGACACACACAATGAAAACGACTGTATTTACTACATGGATGTATTATAAACTTTTATGTGGATAAAATACACACTAAAGAAGAGAAGACTGTATTAAATACATAGCTGTGTTGTAAACTTTTATATAGGTAAAATATAAATGAAAGAAGAGACGACTGTATTAACTACATAGTTGTATTATAAACTTTTGTGTGGGTAAAATACACGCGAAAGAAGAGATGTCTGTATTAACTACATAGCTGTGTTATAAACTTTTGTGTAGGTAAAATACACATGAAAGAAGAGACGACTGTATTAACTACTTAGTTTTGTTATAAACTTTTATGTAGGTAAAATACAAACGAACGGATAGACGAAAAATCGGCATAAGCTTAGTCGATGTAGCGTATACAATTTTCGTATCTCCCGTTCGCATAAATTTGCTGTGACTGCACATATTGCCATCGCTGCCTATTCCCTGTCATCAGTCCTAGGTTCAATATCCCCTGAATGCCGCATTTGGTTACTCTACATTAGCAAGCAAGTTGTAATTCCTTTTTTTGCTGTGGCATACGAGCTAACTTTAAGGTCTTGAATATTTCTAGTATATGAATTCCCTTAAATTTCGTGAATTCCTTAGGCAGTAAAGCAGGCTTGAAAAATTCTGTATTGTGTTGTTATTATTCTTGTGCCACAGTTATTATGGCAATTCTGTGAAGATAACGAGGCAGTAATCAAAGGTTTTAATCGAGTCTAAAATTTAATTCATCTCACAATGACCTCAATAAGTGAAGAGTGGCTAGGCAGTTCGAATGTTCGGGATGGCTGAGAGTAACATCCACAAACTCCAAGGTGAGGTACAATGTGTAAATTAAAACAACCGTCACGACCTAAGATCGGAAGTATCTATTTGTCCCCAAGACAAGCTCGAAATATATTTACTTTTTTAATTATATTTTAGAGAAGCGGGGTTACATGATTCCAAAAAATTAGGGTTACGTTTGGTAAGTTACTGGTTGCGGCTTCTGTATGTCTTAACTCGAAAAAAAAAAAAAAAATACATAAACATAAGTGTCATTTGTTTCCCGTGAAAAGTTCTCACGTCCAGGATAAACTTCAATACCGTACGTGAAAACATGCTTGCTTCCTTCGGTTGTTGATCACGTGTCTACGTGACAGGGCATTTTCTTACCTGTCTGGGCTAATAAGAGTAGTTGCTCCCACACAACATCCGTAATTCACATCTAAGACGCACGACCACTTAAAATAACCCCATACCGAAAGTGGATACGGAATAAAGTGTTCTGAAGTACAAGTGATCGTCGAGTCTCCACTTGTGGTCTCCGTCACTTTCAATTTCACCGTGAACCTCGAATTTCCTTTGCATTTAATGGCAAGGCCAGACGTTTACGACCACGGGTTCACTGACGAAAGTTTTTCTTTTTTCCACTTTACGCTTGTCGGTAATGCGTCGCGATCATAGATTCATCAGATTATTGAGCACCAAGTCAGTTTTCAAGTGATTCCAAGGTCACTGCAATCATTAAAATCTCGTCGTATTTAGCCTTTCTGTGTATGCTACAAACGTAAGACATCATAACACTATACATAAATTGTACTACAGTGTGCCGTCTGTAGCGCCACTTGTAATTCATTGGTGTCATACCCTGTCGTTCTGTATATAGTATTAATTATTCAAACTTATACGACTGGTCCGCGGTTAAATGGAAACTTTTGAAATCCCTGCTTCTTAGTTTTGTTTCTCTCATCTTAATGCGTTGTCTTTCACCATGTGTAACTTGAATCAGTGATAATTGAGTCAAATCAGCGAAAACGGTGAAAATTGAGCAACTGACAATCAGTGCCAGAAAACTAACTATTATAGAGGCTGAATTTCACAGACTTATTTGCGATTCCCACTGAATGTCAAATAACTCCACTGCTATAGATCACTTGTTCCCAGTTAATCTGCTTGATTCGCTGGTCAGCAGTAACTTATCAACTGAATTTCAGTGAATGTTATTTCACTGAAATTATTGAAATCACTGATTCAGACTTAGTGTAAAATTTAACGTCATGTGCCAAGTGAGTAGAATATTTAATTTGTTATGCCAGTTAATATTCTTAGGACTAGAAAACAAGAATAATTGAAGTTCAATTGTAATACTGTTTTACAACGAACTTCTAAATATATATTATATATATGTATATATAAACCCAATTAACTATTTTCACTAATTCACTGTCAACATACTGATAACTTTTCCAGCCAATGGTTACGGCTGTAAACATTTTCAGACGACGATTTTCATAAGTTTTCATTGAACCGCGAAACACGTGTTTTTGAGGAATTTCCGTAAGTGTATTGGGCAGCATGCGTGAGAGTGCACGGCGTTGACAAGGTGTACTCCAGCCACGGCNAATTTTTTGTATTTTCTTAGAAATATAACAGAAACTAAACTCTCATTCACCCACCCGCTCCCTCCCCCTTCATCAAACGTACATTCCGTTGATTCCCCTAACCACTTTCACCGTTAAGTCATCATCTCGCTTCTAAGAGTTCCTATGACACACACAATGAAAACGACTGTATTTACTACATGGCTGTATTATANCATCTCGCTTCTAAGAGTTCCTATGACACACACAATGAAAACGACTGTATTTACTACATGGCTGTATTATAAACTTCTATGTGGGTAAAATACAAACGAACGGATAGACGAAAAATCGGCATAAGCTTAGTCGATGTAGCGTATACTATTTTCGTATCTCCCGTTCGCATAAATTTGCTGTGACTGCACATATTGCCATCGCTGCCTATTCCCTGTCATCAGTCCTAGGTTCAATATCCCCTGAATGCCGCATTTGGTTACTCTACATTAGCAAGCAAGTTGTAATTCCTTTTTTTGCTGTGGCAGACAAGCTAACTTTAAGGTCTTGAATATTTCTAGTATATGAATTCCCTTAAATTTTGTGAATTCCTTAGGCAGTAAAGTAGACATGAAAATTTCTGTGGTGTGTTAATATTATTCTTGTGCCACAGTTATTATGGCAACTCTGCGAAGATACCGAGCCAGTAATCAAAGGTTTTAATCCAGTATAAAAATTAATTCATCTCACAATGACCGCAATAAGTGAAGAGTGGCTAGGTATTTCGAATATTCGGGATGGCTGAGAGTAACATCCACAAACTCCAAGGTGAGGTACAAAGTGTAAATTAAAACAACCGTCACAACCTAAGATCGGAAGTATCTATTTGTCCTCAAAACAAGCTCAAAATATATTTACTTTTTTTTTTTTTGAGAGTAGCGGGATTACATGATTTCAAAAAATTAGGGTTACGTTTGGTAAGTAAAAAAAAAACCCCCTCCGTCACCTGTTTCCCGTGAAAAGTCCTCACGTGCAGGATAAACTTCAATACCGTACGAGAAAACATGCTTTCTTCCTTCGGTTGTTGATCACGTGTCTACGTGACAGGGCATTTTCTTACCTGACTGGGCTAATAAGAGTAGTTGCTCCCACAGAACATCCGTAATTCACATCTAAGACGCACGACCACTTAAAATAACCCCATACCGAAAGTGGATACGGAATAAAGTGTTCTGAAGTACAAGTGATCGTCGAGTCTCCACTTGTGGTCTCCGTCACTTTCAATTTCACCGTGAACCTCGAATTGCCTTTGAATTTAATGGCAAAGCCAGACGTTTACGGCCATGGGTTCGCTGACGAAAGTTTTTCTTTTTTCCACTTTAAGTGATTTCGGTGGGCTTGTCGGTAATGCGTCGCGCTCATAGGTTCATCAGATTATTGAGCTCCAAGTCAGTTTTCAAGTGCAATCATTAAAATCTCGTCGTATTTAGCCTTTCTGTGTATGCTACAACGTAATACATCATAATACTATACATAAATTGTACTACATTGTGCCGTCTGTAGCGCCACTAGTAATTCATTGGTGTCACACCCTGTCGTTCTGTATATAGTATTAATTATTCAAACTTATACGACTGGTCCGCGGTTAAATGGAAACTTTTGAAATCCCTGCTTCTTAGTTTTGTTTCTCTCATCTTAATACGTTGTCTTTCACCATGTGTAACTTTAATCAGTGATAATTGAGTCAAATCAGTGAAAACGGTGAAAATTGAGCAACTGACAATCAGTGCCAGAAAACTAACTATTATAGCGGCCGAATTTCATTGATTTATTTGCGATTCCCACTGAATGTCAAAGAACTCAACTGCTATAGATCACTTGTTCCCAGTTAATCTGCTTGATTCGCTGGTCAGCAGTAGCTTATCAACTGACTTTCAGTGAATGTTATTTCACTGATTGACATCACTGATTCAGACTTTGTGTAAAATTTAACGTCATGTGCCAAGTTGTAGAATATTTAATTTGTTATGCCAGTTAATATTCTTAGGACTAGAAAACAAGAATAATTGAAGTTCAATTGTAATACTGTTTTACAACGAACTTGTAAATATATATTATATATATGTATATATAAACCCAATTAACTATTTTCACTTATTCACTGTCAACATACTGATAACTTTTCCAGCCAATGGTTACGGCTGTAAACATTTTCAGACGACGATTTTCATNAACATACTGATAACTTTTCCAGCCAATGGTTACGGCTGTAAACATTTTCAGACGACGATTTTCATAAGTTTTCATTTAACCGCGAACCACGTGTTTTCGAGGAATTTCCGTAAGTGTATTGGGCAGCATGCGTGAGAGTGCACGGCGTTGACAAGGTGTACTCCAGCCACGGCGNGAGGAATTTCCGTAAGTGTATTGGGCAGCATGCGTGAGAGTGCACGGCGTTGACAAGGTGTACTCCAGCCACGGCGAGAGACAAGAACGGGGTGGTGACCTACCTGATCGCCATGAGGCTCGCGGACGCAGACCGAGGCACCTGCCGAGAGAGAGAGAGACAGAGAGAGACAGAGGAACGCGCACGCACCACGACGCGTCCTTTCCGCCGGCTCCGCCAAGAGCGCACTGGGCCTGAGGGCAGCGGCGTGGTGCGACGTCGGCCGTTGAGAGAGATGACGCCTGCGCACTGGCGTCTCAACACCCCCTTTTCCAACACCCCTTCATCGCTCCTCGCGCACTCAAGCGCGGTTCTCTTTAACTTGCCCGCTAATCTGGACGCGATTTGCATCGTCGAAACAATAAGCGGTGTGCAAGTTGCCACAGCACGANCTTTAACTTGCCCGCTAATCTGGACGCGATTTGCATCGTCGAAACAATAAGCGGTGTGCAAGTTGCCACAGCACGAAGTGTATTTTGTCACCTGCCTGTGGACTGTCCTCTGTAAACTGGGCACTTTTGAAACCCCTCATTGAGAGAATGAACGAAGAAGAGATTAGGGCGGCTCTTAACAGCGAGGTCTTGAGAGCCGGTGAGGGTGAAGCGAGGCGAGTATGGAGTGAACCGGAGATCCCCGAGAAAACCCGCTGACCACCGGCATCGGCCGGCATGATTCCTACGTGAGAAAATCCGGGAGCGATCCCGCCGGGAATCGAACCCGGTTTTCCCAGGTGGGAGGCGAGTAGTCTAACCACTACACCACCGTGGCCCCTTACCCCTGATTAAGATCCACTTGCATGCACGCTGTATATTCTTCCTCCATATGCAGTGAAGTGTGGTGAACTGTTGCAAGGTAAGCTGGCGTTAGCTCTGTGCTGTACCCTGTTAATTGCTAGTGTACACTTCCGCCACTTAAACGTAGCTCGGCATGTGACGCCACAGGTCGCTTGTATTGAGTCCCTTGCTGCTCGCTTGTGAGTGGTCGGAATGCATCCAGTTTCCCTGGGCTGCACTGTGGTTACTGGCTCCTGCTGCGTGCACCGAGAATGTACAGCAGCGAGCAAGCACCAGCTTACCTGGCGTCAGTTCACCACACGCCACTGGCCATATATAGAACTAACACTGCCACGAGCCTGATCACTTTATTCATACGTCGGTCCAAGTGAAGATGTGAAATTATTATAAAGGAAAATATTTTGCTGATTTGCTCGTTCTTAGACTTAAACGCATTAAAAAAACCGCAAAGCAAAATAAATTATTTCAGTACTCACAAATGTTTAAATGACATTTGAAAATTAAAAGTTAAGACATGGAACTAATTTCTCTCCGTCGTAACAAACTTTACTGGGTGTATGCCGGACAGCGTTCCCGTTAAAATGCATGCAAGTAGAGGCAGTGACATTGCTCAATGGCTGATTTGAAATGTGCTCACTTTGCCGTGAACAGCAGATATGAGAATATCGTAAACTCCACTACGCCCGGCTAGCGATGCTCACGTCACGTTCGCAGCTGTCGCGCTCTCGCATATTCAGTACGTCATATAATCCATTCACGGTTACTTCACACTTTTCTGAAGCCCAGCTAAAGTTCTACTTCCAGGATATTCCTCCACCTCGTGTAAACAAAGCTTACCTGAGTATAGAAAATTACACCAAACGACAACGCACCGAATTCGTGCGCACTCAGTTGTAATAATATTTTGCATTAAAACTATTTATTACTAGGCGCTACCAACACACATATTTTCTCACTGTTTTTATTCATATTTTGTGTAATTAAATATTATAATTTATAAATAAAATATAGATAAAACTTCTATTTAACGAAAAATAAGGTATTTTTATGTTAACAGAGGTATAAAACGCTTGTGATACATGATATATTTAAGAAATAACTCAACATGTTATACATGGGGTGGTTTTTCGAAGGTTTGATTCAAAAAGTGTGAAGAAACCGCGAATAGACTAAACTAGTGCTAAGGTTAATTCTACTCAGGTAAGGAACAAAACAAGTTTTCATATGGGGGAGTTGAGCATAGGGAAAATTTCCGCCGCTAGGTGCGCAGTGTTCCAAAGAGGTCACTTTTAAATACAATTTTAATAAACGTGAATTATGAAAGAGAAATTTTTTAATAAGTTACGAATTTATTTGATATTAGATTTATGTTTATTGCACATATCCTGTTTTTTAACGTAGAAAATAGAGAAAAATCTAGTACCCAAGCGAAACTAGCGCTTATTTAGTAGCGAAATATTTGGTTTGGCTAACTTTTTGACATTTATCTTTCCAACCTAAGTAGAAGTGACCTTGCTAGTGCCATGTTCCGTCACAGCTGACGGACACTGAAATCCCTTATGATATGCCAGTGTTCGTAATCAGTAACGGAACCGTCTGCAGCAGTGTTGCCAGGTTTAGTAAAAGTACAATGTATCTATAAATTTTTAGTGCATCTGGCATTTAGTGAAAACGTGTAAAAATCCTTAAAAATCTGGTGATTTTAGACTTTGCAGTGCGTACATAAAAAAGTAATAAAGATCTTAATATGCTGTTCACGTTAAACTGAGCACTTTTAAGGCCCTAGTTACTTTTCACAATCAGCCACTTTTGTCCTTCCACCACTTTTTAAGATAAATATTGCCATGTAAGTAATAAACGCAATGTACATATTTCACTGGACTCGAAAGTTAACGTATTGACACAATAAAATATATTTATTGAGTATTATTCAAAAAGTGCTCACTTTACCGTGAATAGCCTATACCATCATGGAAANTAAACGCATTAAAAAAACCGCAAAGCAAAATAAATTATTTCAGTACTCACAAATGTTTAAATGACATTTGAAAATTCAAAGTTAAGACATGGAACTAATTTCTCTCCGTCGTAACAAACTTTACTGGGTGTATGCCGGACAGCGTTCCCGTTAAAATGCATGCAAGTAGAGGCAGTGATATTGCTCAATGGCTGATTTGAAATGTGCTCACTTTGCCGTGAACAGCCGATATGAGAATATCGTAAACTCCACTACGCCCGGCTAGCGATGCTCACGTCACGTTCGCAGCTGTCGCGCTCTCGCATATTCAGTACGTCATATAATCCATTCACGGTTACTTCACACTTTTCTGAAGCCCAGCTAAAGTTCTACTTCCAGGATATTCCTCCACCTCGTGTAAACAAAGCTTACCTGAGTATAGAAAATTACACCAAACGACAACGCACCGAATTCGTGCGCACTCAGTTGTAATAATATTTTGCATTAAAACTATTTATTACTAGGCGCTACCAACACACATATTTTCTCACTGTTTTTATTCATATTTTGTGTAATTAAATATTATAATTTATAAATAAAATATAGATAAAACCTCTATTTAACGAAAAATAAGGTATTTTTATGTTAACAGAGGTATAAAACGCTTGTGATGCATGATATATTTAAGAAATAACTCAACATGTTATACATGGGGTGGTTTTTCGAAGGTTTGATTCAAAAAGTGTGAAGAAACCGCGAATAGACTAAACTAGTGCTAAGGTTAATTCTACTCAGGTTAGGAACAAAACAAGTTTTCATATGGGGGAGTTTAGCATAGGGAAAATTTCCGCCGCTAGGTGCGCAGTGTTCCAAAGAGGTCACTTTTAAATACAATTTTAATAAACGTGAATTATGAAAGAGAAATTTTTTAATAAGTTACGAATTTATTTGATATTAGATTTATGTTTATTGCACATATCCTGTTTTTTAACGTAGAAAATAGAGAAAAATCTAGTACCCAAGCGAAACTAGCGCTTATTTAGTGGCGAAATATTTGGTTTGGCTAACTTTTTGACATTTATCTTTCCAACCTAAGTAGAAGTGACCTTGCTAGTGCCATGTTCCGTCACAGCTGACGGACACTGAAATCCCTTATGATATGCCAGTGTTCGTAATCAGTAACGGAACCGTCTGCAGCAGTGTTGCCAGGTTTAGTAAAAGTACAATGTATCTATACATTTTTAGTGCATCTGGCATTTAGTGAAAACGTGTAAAAATCCTTAAAAATCTGGTGATTTTAGACTTTGCAGTGCGTACATAAAAAAGTAATAAAGATCTTAATATGCTGTTCACGTTAAACTGAGCACTTTTAAGTCCCTAGTTACTTTTCACAATCAGCCACTTTTGTCCTTCCACCACTTTTTAAGATAAATATTGCCATGTAAGTAATAAACGCAATGTACATATTTCACTGGACTCGAAAGTTAACGTATTGAGACAATAAAATATATTTATTGAGTATTATTCAAAAAGTGCTCACTTTACCGTGAATAGCCTATACCATCATGGAAANCACAATAAAATATATTTATTGAGTATTATTCAAAAAGTGCTCACTTTACCGTGAATAGCCTATACCATCATGGAAAAAACAAGGTCAGTCATTTTAATTTTTATTCCTATACCACGTGATTAAGCGACCCGTCGATTAGTCTCTCATCCATCCCAAATATTTTCGTTACGTCAATATACTGGTATACGTGATGTACTTTCGCAGTAGTCTTTGTAGCCTCGCACGAGGTGTCTCCAGATAACCCGCGAAAACCATTCTCAGTGAACACGGGTGCTTGACAGCAGTAACTGACGTAACTGAAACCCGCGGCGAGGGAAGCCAGAGAATATGGGAATCCAACAATTTTTTAAAAAAAATTGATGTCAGTAACTGAATAAGGGTGAGAACTAGTATTTTAGTAACATATTAAGGTTTATAATAATTTCACATTTTCATGAGTAGCGTAAAAATTGCGCTCACAAGTAAAAATAGTAACTGTTAAAAGTTGGGATAGATTATTGAATTTTTTAAAAAATAATAGTTATATTTATTTTTATAACATTGCAAACATATCATTAAAAACAGGAAACCGTAAACTAAATATAACACTGTTCAGCTAAAAGTTTTACAAACCGTGTGGTTGAGGTTGCTAAGGTGTCTTTGGTTCAGTAGGTTCCAAGTTCGAGTCACGGGTCCGTGTGTGTCGTTTTTGAATGTAACATGGTGTGTAGACCGCTCCCCGACTTGCCTTCTGACATAGAAATACGAGCTTCAGAAAACTCAATAAGCAAACCAACCTTCAAGTCGCTATGCAAAAACAAGGGGGAAAAAACGTGTGTGTTTTGGCTGCAATGCTGTACAAAAAATATGAGACGCAAGGCCCGGAGCTTTTCAAAGTCAAAAGCACACGATTTGTGGGAAATGGAAACTCTATTGTTTGGCAGCCATTGTAATGTCGTGAACTGTGGCCGTCAGACATGTTTGTCGTTTATCAAAACACATAGTACTGATTCAGCTTTTCTTTCTTACTCGAAGCATTAAAGGCAATGTGTACAGGTACTTCAACTGTGATGAAAAATAGGCCGTATTTCATCTGTAGATTTACTATCTGTGTGGTTGTTCACAAGGTCGTGATTCGGCTTACTGAAATTTTGCTCATTGAAGCAAAAAATTTTATAAAGCATGTACTTGGCACTAGAATAACCCCCTTTAGTCACCACGCACGTTAAATGAAGCGGACCTGGCAAATAAATGTTGCAAACTCATGGAGGGGACGTGCAGCTCACATAGTACATTACACGTCCTGTTGTCAGTTCCGGACTTCCGCCTAGGCGAACAAGGCACCTGCCTAGGGCACTAGTCTCGGGGGGGGGNACCAGGGAAAAAACTGTTTTATTTTATTTATCACGAAAAACAAATAGGAAAGTACAAATATACAACAGTAATTAAATTAATAGAGGACACAGGACAAGACTATTTATTATTACAGTAGCCTAATCAAATATAAAATAAAATATGTAATTTTGTTAAATTACCAAAAAGGGGGCCCGGACTCTGTAATTGCCTAGGGGCCTTGAGTCTCTAAGTCCAGCCCTGCCTGTTGTGCTCCGTCATGTTCTTACAAACAGCTAAAACGATGAAGGATAGCGTGAAAGAAGGCCGTGCATATTGTTATTCAGTTCTCATTCTTCAACCTCCGCTCGTAATACAAATAGTGGCATTATAAAAACTGAAAGTCTAGTACCAACTGATATAAAGTTTAAAATTTGTGAAGGACAGCTACAGAAGTAGTTCGGACTAGCGACAACCAACTTCAGTGCAGTACTGGAAACGCCACGGTAAGAATCGCCTGAACTTGCCAATGTTAGTAGTTCACTTCAAAGAGCTGATTTCAACCTTTGGAATAACCCCAGCCTAATACTGAATTTATTTTCACGTAAAGACTCGCGGGAAAACTCGTTGTAATGTTTGCAGCGAGCCAATAAAAGTAGTTCCATGCTTTCATGCCTTATCAAAAGTGTAATGTTTAAATTACACACCTCAAAAAGAGTTTTTAACCACCGGGATTTGTAAGTTACTAGGCTGCTCGGCCGGAGAGAAAGTATGGGCTCAAATTACACATCGTACAGAATACCACGCCGGATTTGACGAATATATTTTTGTAATGCACTTCTTGTCTCAACGAACAAACTTCATATGTAACCAATTACAGGCGTTGCAAAAAACTTACTTATTAAAGTGTGTCGTTGTGACTAGAATCAGTTTATATTTGTTTTATATACATATATGTATATATATATATATATATATGAATAATTGAAGTAATATGTAAAAAGTTTGCTTTTCTAGCAAATTCGTTATCTCATCTGATTAAGGCGTTGATGATACTGGTTATTGACTCCACGGCAATATCCATTTATTGATATTAACAGGAGCTAAGATGGCCTACCGAAAGTTCTCAATGACGAACGACCTGTAATTGATCTCTTCTCATCAGCCTACTTCTGAAAGATGGGTAATGGTCGTTCAAAACTGCCTCTTTCCACGTGATCCATCAGCGTTGTAACTGCTTTTAGTACCGTTAATACGAACATTAAATGCAGTACGGAATGGAAAACCTATGTATTAGTTTTTTTTTTTTTTTGCATCCACTCCTTTACGTTAGTGACGTTTGACAGTTACTTTGAAGAGAAACAACGTACTTATTTTATATTTGTACCAAAGTCTGTTCTGATGGGATTTAAATCTAATAAAAAATTAAGATAACATAGTTTTTTTTTTTGCATAATAACATGTCGTTATCACACATAAATTTTTAGNTTGCATCCACTCCTTTACGTTAGTGACGTTTGACAGTTACACTCTGTAATTAGGTACTTTGAAGAGAAACAACGTACTTATTTTATATTTGTACCAAAGTCTGTTCTGATGGGATTTCAATCTAATAAAAAATTAAGATAACATAGTTTTTTTTTTTGCATAATAACATGTCGTTATCACACATAAATTTTTAGAACAAACAAATAAAATATAGTCTATTCGCTGTTTCTTTACACTTTTTGAATCAAACGTTCGAAAAATCACCCAATGTGTGACGTGATTGGTTGTTTCCTGAGTATGGAATGTGTCACACGCGTTTTGTACTTGTGTTAACATAAAAGCACCTGATTTCTGGTTAAATTGAACGTTTAGCTATATCACATCTATAAAATATAATATTTTATTTATATTTAATGTGAATAAAAACAGGGAGAATAAAATGTTGTTATTAATGCCTAGTAATAAACTAGTTCGTACGCAAAATATTAATACACTGGGTACACATGAATGCGGTGCTTGGTCCCATTGGGACATTTTCTAGACTCTATTAAGCTTCGATTACATGAGGCGGAGGAATATCTTGGAAGTAGAACACAACCAGGTCTTCAGAAAAGTCGGAAGCAACCATGAATTGAATATAAACAATTTACATAAATAAAACAAACAGAGCTTATGTATTATCTTAATTAATTTTAAAATGTGCATATATGAAATTACTTCACCAAAATTCAGTGACAGCAGCGAAGATAAAAATTCACAACCTTCTCATTGCTTTTATACTTTTCGAACGTGCCGAAGGATTGTATTCAAAATACGGCCGTTTGAAAATCTTAAGTACTACGATATATTTAATGTATAATTTAACTGATTTACATCCAACCTGGTGTGTTAAAAGCAAACAATATCAGTATTAAGTTAAGGAATTCATGTTCACGTTTGTCTGCTATTTTCGAGGATGGCGCCACTTGAAAAATAAAGCTGTCGCCTAGCCTATCATTAAACGTATTCAATTATTCCAACAAAACATGGTAAGTTAGCAGGACCTGTTGCTGTCATTAAATGTGCTAATTCATATCCTCTTTGGTCCGCCATTTTTTAAGGTAGCGCCACCTGAAAAAAATGAGGTTTTTACATTGTCTCTGGAACTACTCAACCGATTGCCGTAAAATTTGCAACACAAATAATGCTGTAATAAACAACCCTTACTAAATATAATTTCAGTATAACAGGTTCTTATTTTCTATATAACGGTCGTATAAATATTTTATGATAGTATGCCATGTCTGCCGAAACATTATACTTTATTAAAACCAGCATTTGTGTTTCTGCAAGGTGGCCATTAAAATCATTAACTCGTATGTTTTGTCTGTCATTATAAAACATGGTAGCATCTGGAATATATAAATTTTGATATCATAGTTCATGAGCTACCGAAATGAATACATTTACGTGACAACAGTGTTAATACTGACAGCATGAATAAAATAATCTTAAATAGGTACCGTATGTTATTTTTTCTAGATGGCTACATGGTTACAATTTATGTTGCGTATCATATTAGTGGAACAATTAAACCGATCTGAACTCAACTCGGCATGGTAACAGTTCTTACTGAGTGCACCAAATTCAAATTATAAAGGTTCATGGCAAACTAAGCATTGCTGAAATCAATCTGTGAAAATAAAAATCACTTCATTTAACAGCATATATTCTAACGGACACGCTGACTGACAGGATGGCAGCGAAAAATGAAAATTAGTATCATATATTAACGTCGTATTCAAAGCGTAACTTTTACAGTTTAAAAAGTTTTCTTTCTGTTTTGCGCAGATTAGAGTTGAAATTGCCATATTGTTCACACATTTACATTTTTAACGATTTCACAGTTTCGCTTGATTAGCGTATGAACAATGTGAAAGGGTCAGTGACGATGTTAATTTTACATATGGTGGAAGGATACTTATTGAGCAGGGAAGTAGATATTATGCAGGTCTTTCAAAATAGCTGAGTTAACGGTGAACAACCCTTAACAACTCTTAAAGTATACTATGTTGAAAGATGTCTCATCTGAAATTTAAACTTAAAAGTCATATCTCTTTAACTATCTTACTTCTCAATCAATTTCCTCCACATGTTTCACTCAAACAGTACTATGAAAAGCCGCCTAAAATATTTATTAAGAGATTTCTAATTTTCAAATCGATGTTATTTTTAAGTGTAGCATTAAAATGATAAAACTCAANTTATTAAATTCAATTTTAATGTATCGTGATCTCCATTATGTACATCAAGTTCACTAGGCAATAGCTTCAATAGCCCGCCATTTATNTGATAAAACTCAATTTTAATGTATCGTGATCTCCATTATGTACATCAAGTTCACTAGGCAATAGCTTCAATAGCCCGCCATTTATGAAATGTACCACTACGAAAAACAGTTATTGTTTTCATGCTTACGTCGTATCTCTGGAACTGTTTGACCAATTATTATCTCATTTGGAGTTAACTTCCTCCTGCCTTGTGTTCTTAAAATACAGATTCTTATCGTCTATTTCTTTGAGTTTCTCATTGAAATTGCATGTTTAGTGGAAAGTAGGCTAAAAGCTGTATTTCAACTTCTGGTTTTTAATGCAAATTAGTTAGTTTCTGAACTGTAATAATTTTTATTTTTATTTTAACAACAACAATAATGCCATTTTGGCATGTAATTGTGCCNTTAGTTTCTGAACTGTAATAATTTTTATTTTTATTTTAACAACAACAATAATGCCATTTTGGCATGTAATTGTGCCAAAAAATAAAAATTCTATAACGCTTCTTTGAAAAGTGTTTGCAATAGATATAAAGTAGTTCATTACTTGTAATACANAAAAAATAAAAATTCTATAACGCTTCTTTGAAAAGTGTTTGCAATAGATATAAAGTAGTTCATTACTTGTAATACAAAGCCCTAAAACTGTTTTTGATGGTGTGGACAAAACATTCTGAAGCTGTGGGGCACATACGATTACAGCGAAGACAGTTTATATTCTTTATATACGTCTAATATCTTCAAAAAAAGTACATGAAAATGTTGTTATATTTTTCTTTTTTCAGGCAACTTAACTTTCTAGAAGAACGTGCGCCGCGTCGCATTCGTTTCAGTGGCCGACGTATCGTCCGGCATTATAACAGGCATCTGCAGACTACAGTACAGGGTAAATGGTCGGTTATTGCGGCAAACTGGAAAGCGTCTTCATGTCGAAAGCCAAGATAAACTGGAAGATAGTGTTCGCTAAACCCTGCTGTCATGCTTGTTTCTTACTTTAACAATTTAACGGAGCCGTATTTGGGGGATTGATATCTTCCCCTTACCAACTCAGTAAAATTTTTCATTTTTACGATTTCATCAGGAATATCCAGTTGTGCAGGAAAGCATATGCATAATATTAAACTAATTATATATTTGTGTTTGTTGTAAAAAATAAAGAACTTTTAATAATAAAAATAAATATAAACTAGAAAGTATTTTAAATTTTGTTTTGTAATCTTCTTAATAAATACTATTTTTAGTTTATTACTTAATTCTAACGTGTGGTCAGAGATTTCCATTCGCAGTAGAATACCTAGTAGCATAAAGGACGGGTAAATTTCATTATTAAACNTAACGTGTGGTCAGAGATTTCCATTCGCAGTAGAATACCTAGTAGCATAAAGGACGGGTAAATTTCATTATTAAACCATATGTTATTATCAGAACTAAGAGACTGCATTTAACTATTGTCACCATGTCTATATATTATCGATTTTCATTAGTTTTTTTTTTTTCGTATAAATATTTGATGGTTTATTCGTACTAGTGAAAAAAAATTCATTGATTCAATTAATTAAACTTTGCTGTATCATACTGATGTAAGTAGCTTTACACTTTNTAACGTGTGGTCAGAGATTTCCATTCGCAGTAGAATACCTAGTAGCATAAAGGACGGGTAAATTTCATTATTAAACAATATGTTATTATCAGAACTAAGAGACTGCATTTAACAATTGTCACCATGTCTATATATTATCGATTTTCATTAGTTTTTTTTTTTTTCGTATAAATATTGGATGGTTTATTCGTGCTAGTGAAAAAAAATTCATTGATTCAATTAATTAAACTTTGCTGTATCATACTGATGTAAGTAGCTTTACACTTTNTAACTTCACTCTACAACTCCCCATCTTCAATATTTCCACCATCGGACCTCTCAACGTTATTCTAGATCAGAATATCTGCCAGTAGAAACAAAAAGTTCGTCTTTTATTATCGGTCTTACGTCGCACGGTGACGCCTGAAAAGGCTAAAGAAAACTGAATCGCCATTATTTATTGGCTTCCCAACTATTTGATAACCGCAATGGCGCTCAAAAATTGAGTTATGTGGAAGGTTGTGCGGAACCATTATTGGTACAACCTCCTTCCAACATAAACGTGACACTTCTGTGTGCATCGCCATTGATGATCAAACTATAATAATAACAATGTACAGTTCGAGATAATATAACCACAAAATATAAATACGTGTTTTTATACAACCGCCTGCGCGTGTCCAGGCTTAAGAAGNAGTTCGAGATAATATAACCACAAAATATAAATACGTGTTTTTATACAACCGCCTGCGCGTGTCCAGGCTTAAGAAGGGATGTGTCTTAAATAAAATAACTAAATAAAATTTTGCAATTCGTTTACAATAAATATGCACATCTATGTCTTAACAAAGCATACCAATACTCAGCACTTTTACTGTACAATCCCCAGTCCAAAGGCAATGACTAATTTCGAAAACAAGCCATTACTAGGTATCCTATTACATTAATAATAAATAATTAAATCAANCCAAAGGCAATGACTAATTTCGAAAACAAGCCATTACTAGGTATCCTATTACATTAATAATAAATAATTAAATCAACTTTGTCCTATTAACAACAATTATTAAGTAAAACACTCTACGTTATCTATTTAAGGCATAAAAAAATTGAAATTTTAGTTGTTGCAATGAACAACTTTTTTTGTTTGGAACTGTACTGGTAAAAGCTGTTCGCGGTAAACTAAGCACTTTTGAAAGCCCTGCTTAAGATTTACTTGTATGCACATTGTGTATTCTTCCGCCTTATGTAAATTAAATATTCTTATGGGCTTCATCACTTTGTCCATGCGGCAGTCAAGAGAAACTGTGAAATGATTACAAAAGTAAATGTTTTACAAATTTGGTAATTCTTACACTTGAACGCATTAAAAAAAATCTGGAAACTAAATAAATTATTTTAGTAATCAAAAATGTTTACTTAACACTTTTAATTTAACGTTTACACGTGGGTCTAGATGGACTACGTTCCGTAGTTACCAACTTTATTGGGTTCATGCCAGTGTTCCCGTTAAAATATATACAGATAGGGGAAGTGACATGTTTCAAATAGCTCTCTGTCATGTCGGCATCAATAAAAAGTGTTTGTGTTTGATGTTGGCAGCAGCTGTTTACGCGATTACGGAATATAGTCTAGACAACGAATGATGTTTTCCATTAATTTCAGGGACTTCTCTTATTTGATGTATGTTTCTGCTGTGTACAATGTACATAATTAAATCCACTTCGTGTGCAACCAACACGACTGACAGGGTTCATCATAATGCGCCAATTGTATCAGTCTGTCGTGAACTGCCCTTATCACCGCTACAACGACTGAGTGGATCAGACACCTCGGCACTAGTTTAGAAGCATCCTGATCACTATAGTCTATTCATGGTTTCCTCCTGCTTTTCTGAAACCCTGCTTAAGTTCTACTTTCAGTCTATTCCTCCGCCTCATGCACACTAAGATTATTTAAGTTTAGAAAATTTCACCACAGGGACAACGCACCACATTTGTACGCACTCAGTTTTATAACACTTTGCACAATAACTATTCCTCACCAATCATTACCAACACAAATACATTCTCCCTGTTTTTATCAATATTAATTATAAATGAAATGTTATAGTTTATAAACAAAACATATGCAAAAGTTAAACTTTCCTTAAAAATAAGATATATTCAAGCTGACAGAAATATAAAACGCTTGTGATACCCGGCACATTTAGGAAACCGCCAAATATGTCATATTGTGAAGTAATTTTTCAAAGGTTTGATTATAAAAGCGTAAAAATACCACGAATAGATTATACTCGCAATGGTTTAGAACACAGAGATCGTGGTCTCAGTGCTGCCAATGATCGCTGTGGCTCCGTACCACAAGGTACATTCGCCAGACACTGCCGTCGAAATCACACTCTGAAAATCTGCCTTCAGCGATATAGCGTAGCCGTATTTTCACCTTTCTTGCACCATTTAAAATTAGCCCACTCTTACGCACACCCAGGCATAACCTAATTCGGCGTCGAGGCGTTCCTCAATTGGTGAGACATTCTCCGAGCAGGTGTGAACTGTCGATCATGCAGGCGCGTTCCACCCGCGTCACGCCTCCCTTCTCCGCACAAACGTCATCCCATGCTGAACTAGCTAGCCTCCTTCAGTCGCATGACTCGCCAGTGCTGCTGGGAGGCAAAAGGAGGGGAGGGGGGGCAGGCCGGTGGCCCGCAGCAATATGCTTTCCGCATGAATATTACTATGGACGTATCAGTTCAAATGAGAAAATCTTCGCGCAGCTCTGGGGGGGGGGAGGTAGGGGAGGCGGTGTAGGGGAGTGCTCTCCCGAGCTCCTGCCACTGGAAGGTGGGAAACCACGTGACACTGCTGGCGCTGTACACACCAAACTGATTACATCGCTCTCCACTACCGCGCTGCGCGACTTGATTTTTTTGGACAGGTATAATTTCACGTGCGGGGCAACTCTAGCCCAACAGCTCTCGGCCGCTTTCGTTACTGAACTGAACAACCCCACCCCTTCGTGGAGAGGCAATGGACTCTCCTGACTAGCCCGACGCATTTTGGACTTCTGCGCATTATTTTCTCATTTCGATTTAACTATAAATGCCTTCTGAGATATGGTGACTAATGTCTGACTTATCTTAGGGCTATAACTTTGGTAGAAACTTCAAATTAACTTGATACCTTTGAAGTTTTACAAATTTTATTCTAAAATCCAATTGTAAGAAGACGCAGTACGTAAACTAACGCTGAACCTGTCATTTGAAGTTTGCAGATTTTTAGAATCCCATAAAGAAAAATCAAGAAAGGACAATCCTAAATAACACATTATGTCTACTTTCTAAGCAAATATGGTGCAATGATAAATTCATTTAGCGCGATATCTCACAGCGTACTAAAACGTACAAATTTAGGGCAAAATAAATAGTTCGAAGGTAATCCATAACGCTGGCAAAATATTTGGTTACGAACTTAGCTAGAGATATTATCTACGATTACCAATTCTTAGTTGTTCGATATTATCTTCCAAAATCATGTAGATGTTTATCAGTGTGTTTAGTGTTTATTTATGTAACATGCTATTTTATTAAAGTTTTAGAAAGTCATCAAGGGAGGTAGGGACCCGCGGTTGGCTGAGTGGAGTGGGGAGATTTGGACAGCTCTTAGCATTGAGGTCTCGAGAGCCGATGAGGGTGAAGTGAGATGAGTATGGAGTAGCGCCGGAATGCAAGGGCGGAGAAAACCCGCCGCCCAGCGACATTGTCCGACACGATTCCCCCGTGAAGAAAATCCGGGAGCGACCCCACCGGGAATCAAACCCGGTTCGCTTAGGTGGGAGACTAGTAGTCTGGCCACTACAACACCGCGGCCCCACGGTTGGCTCAGTTGGTTAGTCACTCGCCTCCCAATTCTGAGGTGTCCAGTTCGAGCCGACGTCCCACTGGGCGGGGAATTTTCAGACGGGCTGCTCTATCATGTGGGAATTGTGGTGGACACTGTTGTGGTGGTGGCTTTCTCAGAGTGCTCCCGCCTGCTCCCCGTCCTTATTCCGCTGCGTCTCCGCCGACACCTCGTCTCATCTCATACGGAGCGACAGGCTTGTACCTAGGGTAGGGCAGCCTGCCCTGACTAGCGCCAGCCTTCTTCTCATCGATATGTGACTCTACCAAAGGCGGGAAACACATGTGGATTTTCGTTTTCATCACTATGTATCCAGCAGTATTACTGTATAATTTTTTTTCTCGCGTTGTTTAATACATTTTTTTTTATATGCGCTGTATTTTATTTCAGAGTTCAATATAATTCTTTGATAGTAGATTTAATGGAATTGTTGTTCCGAATAAAACTTCATTTCACCACAGCTAGTTAATATGTTAATCTCAGGACCTCTGGGTATTAACTCCACGGGTCCGGTAAATTACTACAAAACATAACGTTTACGTTTTATATTGAAATAAACGTTCGTCGAGCCAGAGATTACAATAAAGAATCTTACTATCTGATGTAATTTCAAATTAATTGTCTTCATGTTTAAAATGAATTATGTGGACATCTAAATGAATGTACTTTCTTCTTATCCCACAAATTTATTGCCACTTACGTAAACGATTGTACTTCATAAAAGTAAGACATCAAAACTTTGTTAATAAAACTTATTTGCTGTATTCTTAAAACTTGTTGAATCTAAACTTTGAGAAATCACCCCAGGCATGATGTGTTTGGGTGTTTCCTAAATATGCCATGTATCACAAGCGTTTTGTACTTAGTTAACATAAAAGTGCCATACTTTTGGTTAAATTTGAGATTTTATTTGTATTTTATGTATAAATTATATTTAATTTATAGTTATTGTAAATAAAAACAGTGATAAAATAAATGTTTTGGTGATGCATAGTATGAAATAATTCTTGTGCAAAATATTATTGAACTGAGTGCGCACGAACGCGGTGCGTTGTCCCTGTGGTGTGATTTTCTAGGCTCGGTTAAGATTTGTTTGCATGAGGCGGAGGAATATCCTGGAAGTAGAACTTTGATATGGCTTCATAAAAGTAGGAAGTAACTGTGAATGGACTGTAGCTACAATGTTCATAGGTTCTACTGCGCCCCCAGCGAGGAGTGAATCCTAGCCTTGGCCGGCTNTGAATGGACTGTAGCTACAATGTTCATAGGTTCTACTGCGCCCCCAGCGAGGAGTGAATCCTAGCCTTGGCCGGCTGACAAACTGGCTCCCTACCGCTGACAAAATAATAACTTGATCGTTTAAAAGATTAATATTGAACTGTATCTTAACGCTATAGAAAATAACTCAACCTGTGCGGGAGTAAAGAGCCGTTAGAGAGTTTAGATTAAAGATGTGAAACCACATTACATTATGGACGAACGATACGCACTATTCACTTGATGAGCGCCGAGGACTCAAGGCAACGTTACAGTAAAGAAAACGGCGCTCGCTCAAGATTCTTGAGACAGAAAGGATGATGATACTGCAGTGGCTTGCCATTGCCTTTCGTAGACTCATCAGCTACTAGACAATTTTAGGATCTGTGCCGGATATTGAGCGTAACNACCTAAAACACCACTCCCGAGGGAGATGCAACTTCGCTTCCGAGTATACCTCGGGGGGCGATTGCGTTACACTTCTCTGCGTATTTTAATCATAAAGGTAAGGTATCTGGAATGAGACCATCACAACTGTGTTCCTGTTGTAAGTTTAATCTGTATCGCTGCTATCCGAGTTTACCAGTAATTATGGGTGTAGTCTAATCACTGTATCTTCACATTTTCTGGATAAAACCGATGAAAATCACCACTGTAAGACATGCTCCGTCGTTTCTTAGATTAATCATGAATCACAAAAGTTGTGTCATTCCTTTGACAGTCACGAACCTTCTTTTATGGTTAAAAAAATAACCTCCACTAACATTTTCTTTATCAATTATATTTACGTCATTGTCAATATGTACTGCAAACACGAAACATATACATATATTGTCAATAACTAGTAATTAATTGATCTTTTTTTATACTATTCCAATGAATTTTCATGTTATTTTTAAAATGAAAGTTTGTCATTGCCGTATTTAAGTTTTCACAAACACAATGTTACAAACACATTTAATTGTTGTGAACAAAAATATTTATTTTTAATTGTTCTCTCCATCGCAAAAATACAGTACGTTGGTTTCATGGAAGTTTATTCTAGACTTAGTTAAATTCTCTGTACATTTGGCGACAGGATACGTAGTAAGTAGTCCGAAAGTATAACTTAAGTAGAGCTTCATAAAAGCTTGTTTTAAGTAACAAAGAATAGGCTTTAAATTATAATCAGTACGTTGGTCAACCTGTTTCATCACCGCGGTTGTTGGATGAATGTACTGAATAAGAAGTTCCACCTCAAATGTGCTGTTAGGTTCATATTGGCTTGACTTACGCCACGCGGCTTTGCAATGTTTTACATGACGTCTGAAGGTGTTTTGACCGTTATTATTTCTTAAGCCTGTATTACACGATAAAATTTTCCGTACAAGCTCGGGAAGAAGCTTCCACGAGACCTACTACCAGAACCTACATGCAAGCAGTTATGGAGGATTCTTTGGAATAACCTATCCATCGATACTTGTGGCCGCACAAGTAACGACGAGTGCATTTTTATGATTTTACTTTTGCAACTGTGGTTCATGAAAAATAATCTTCACTCGCGACTTCAGCATTATGCATTTATGTTATAACCGGAAATTTTGTTATAAATAAAGCAGAATGTTTACCATAAATTTAACATTATGTTGTTTTAGAACCAGCTAACATTTTCATAATATTTTATTTACTATTTATCCGTATTTAATAGTCTTACGCTCTTTATCAAAACAAAATAAACAAAATGGCTCCTCCAACCTCTCTATGAATGGCTATAATCTCAACCTTGTAGGAAACCGTCATTCGAAAATTGCACACGACCAATTACGAAAAAGTCCATGAAAACGGCCAGCAGTCGGCCAAATCTTCCATACAACCATCCATGGGAGCGGCCATGCAGGCTTGCATGGAATTGTCCAAAAAATCTTCCATCGTGGCATACACGCTTTACTAAAACTGAAAAGTCATACAAGGAGATGTGAGTAAGATATTTCCCGTGCTTTGCTACGAGTAACTTCTTCAGTGTCAACTAACAATGATATGAACTAGAGTACCGAGATCTTTGTAAATTTGTGCAGTAGTTCAATAAAATAATTATTTAATCGTGAACCGAAGATCAATGACGAAATAAAATTAACTGTGTAACCGAAATGTTTTAACAGTTAATGTATATAAACAAATGAACTAGGTGATTACATTACGTAGTTTTAGGCAACAACAACCTATCGTCGTGTTACCATGTGAAATTGTCCACGCCTGTAGCCATGTGGTTGCTTGAACGTAAGCGTATGTACCAGTTGGCTCTTTGTGTAACCGTGGCCTTAGTCACGTGCATCAATATCTTACCCTGGATTTTAACCCAGAACCCCTCGCACAGCAAGCTGGTTTCTCAACCAACCATCCCACGTGTGTCAGCACGCTCGCCCACGCTTCCAATTATTATTTTTTTAATTCTAGCGCTGTGTTGATGTGTCTGTTCCCTGGATTGTGTTCATCAACTCTGTGCCTCAGTGTACAATGTTGAAATGTAATAAGTGAAGTGAAGGTAAATCACGCGTAGTGTAGGGTGATCAGCTTTATAAACTTACGAAACAGGGCTTTATAGGACAAAACAGGACACCTGAATAACAAAGAACGCAAGCGTTCCTTCTAAGTCTTACAGTCCTAGTTCAATATTTGGCGATTTATTGCTACAATAACCCTTTATTATATCATAAAATAACACACTATTTAATAGTGACTATAATTCATTAAAAATTAAAACATTCATTATTGTGAAAACACTGAAAAGAAAAAGGACTAAGCTTTATTTTCCGAATCTTGAGAAACGTATTTATTATTTAAAACTGTTAAAAATAATAATCTATCGTATTATAGAGGTAGAATGTTGCTCGGCACATTTCATTGCCTGAAAAAATTCAGTTCTCAAAGAACATGCATTCTTATTTTCTCCAGAACATGTACAAATACACTGAAGAGCCAAAAAAATTGGTATAGGCGTGCGTATGCAAATAACAGAGGTATGGAACCAATCAGAGTAACACGATGCGGTCGGCAGCTAGATCGGTTGCTGCTGCTACAAAGGCAGGTTATCAACATTTAAGTGAGTTTGAACGTGTTGTTATAGTCGGCGCACGAGAGATGGGATATAGAATCTCCGAGGTAGCGATAACATTTGGATGTTCGCGTAAGACCATTTTACGAGTGTACCGTGAATATCGNCAAGGTCTTATGATTTTTTCTGCGATTATAATATTTTCTAAATAATTGTGATTCTTTTTTGTTTTAAGTGGTAGATGTTGTTCGAGATGGTGGCTAAAGGTCAAGGTCAAGGTTGCATGACGTCATTCCTGGTCAAAGTCAACGTTGCTTGATGTCACGGTTCCTCCTATTGTGAGTGGGGCGAATGGATTTTCTCAGTGTTCCCATGTTTTTATATACAAAATAAAACATTTTTTTCTTTCGTCTTTAGCATAGATGTCGTCCGAGATGGTGTCCAAAGGTCAAGGTCATATGACATCACGGTTCCTGCTATTACGAACAGGGAATGAGTTTTCTCAGAGTGTTTGCGTGTTTTAGGGGTCATTCGCTCCTCAATAAGGTATCAGTCTTGTGAGGGGTCAGTCTTCTTGTTTGGGGGGGGGGTAGTTTTCTTTTGAGGGAGCAGTTTTCTTGTGAGGGGTCAGTCTTGTGTTGGCAGTGATAAAAAGTAACTCCTTCACACTTTGATTTGAAATAATAACATCCATATTAATCATTTCGATAATAATTATCAGTTTCATATAGATAATTGTGTTTGCTAAAATTAACAACACGTCATCTTTTAAAATAGTATTTCAGATAAAGTTAATTTCACGGTTTTTTTACATGCATGATGTTACGGTGTGGTCAGGCCTTAGCTGAACGGCTTGCCTGATCACACCTTCAAACATAAACGAGCGGGAGTGCAACGCCACCACTTGGTCGTCGACAGTTGCAGAAATCCCCTCCACCGGTCACTGAGCGCGGCCGCCGAACCGCGCGCTTGATATAGGCCGTCGTTAACCGTCTCGTCGTCGTCATTCATCATTAGTCCTTTGGCGACCCGACCAGCGGAGCAGACCAGGAAGATGGGTGTCCGGCCGTCGCTAACCGTCTCCTAGATTCAGCCTCCGGCAACATTAACAAGGTGATGACGTTCCGGTTAGGGTTATTTAAAATGGCGTGAGTGAAGTAACAATAAACATAATATTAAATTCAATGTAAAGCTCCCCCGGTCAATGCTAATATAAATAATAATTGTATAACCGTAAATTGTAATAAATTCATCAGATACTGTTTTGCACTACCGAATTAACGAGTCGTTATTTGAGATACGCCCCCAGCATTCTCTCATAATCTTTCAAGTGCGAATTGGCTGAAAAGCTAGTTCGTAACAATTGGTATGCATTTTTGTGCACAATCACATCTTGATTTTTTTATATTTATATATTACTTGATACTTTCTTATGTATTTGAATATGTAGGTATTTTGTGTTCATTATAACTACATGTTCTAAGAAACCTTTTATTATAATGTAATTTATTTCTAATATTTTTTAATTTTAATCACCGATTACATTTAAGGTTAATTATCTGTTTTGCCTAAATAAGAGTACTTATGCATTTTGTATGCAAACTTAAATCAGCACACTGTTACTTGTGACACAGGTATCTATCTAAATAAAATATCGTAGTAAGTTTTATACTTGCAGTTTATTCACATGAACCAGAAATTGATATACAGCACACACAATCATCATGTAATATTTGTTTGTTTTTTTGCAACTTGTAGTTATTTCATATTCATTGTTCAATGCATGGCTTAGCAAGAAATAATGACATGTAAACAGAAATGTGGTTGGCGTTAGAACAACGGTACCTTACATGTGTCCAGCAGCAGCACAAACTTCACAGAGCATCGATTAACTGACCGAGGATGGATTTTAAAATCAACTTAAGTTCGGCTTTGGAAACCGAATCCCTCACACTCGGAAGCATGCTGGTTTGCTCCGTAAACAACGATTTCACTATGTCATCGATGCTAAGGTCAGGTTCAGATGTCCGTCGATGTCTATTCATCTGGGAGGAACTGGGTTCGGGTACAGTCTTACGTTTGGAGCAGGGTCTCTGAGAGGCTGCTCGTTGATTCGAGGTGACAGGTGGCTGAGTCTACCAACTCCAACGAAGATGGATCTGCGATGGTCGCCTATGAGGCATGCAGATCCGATGTTGATGAGGCACAGTTTGGCGCATGCAGGGGTGATTTGTCTCGACATATTGCAGCAGCTGCTATGTCGTCAGGCGAGCAAGGAAGTTTGGTTTCTTCGCGCATGTAAAAAGCATAACACTTGTTGTAGCCTGGGGTACAGACGACCACCTGCTGGTAAGGCTCGAATGAGTCGGGATTCCCAGCACTGATCCAGTGCAAATTACCATCTCACGCATCTTCATACTCCTTGAGCTTGCTACCGGACCAGTAACTACAGGAAACGCGACTTAGTTCAGGTTTTACGTAATGATACGTTCTTGCCAGATGGAAGCCAGCCATGTTGTCTGTCTGCCGCGAACTGGATGCTCGTCGACATAGCGAGGCCTATTTTATATAGGACTGGTTACAAAATGGTGACGCCACCTCCATCTTGGAAATCGATCATCACGTCGTTTCATGATCTCGGCAAGCAGTAGCAGGAACTTTGAGATGGTCTCGCTGAAAGTAATGAAACATTTACATTTGCTGCAGGTAACTTCGCCTTCCACATCCGCACTGTTTATGTCGTCGTTGTTGGACGACGCATATGCGTGCTCTGAATCCATGCCAGTGCTCTGTCTACTGCGTACATATCAGAGATCATGTACCTATTTCATTTATATACCGCACTGGCGAGAAACAATATTTGATGGCTTGAATTTAGCCCTACGTAACAATTCGTCCCTGTACACATAACNTTTAGCCCTACGTAACAATTCGTCCCTGTACACATAACACAAATGTGATGCACAGGGCGTGTCTAATGTCAGCATCCACCCCCACCCCCTCCTTTGTCGTTACTACTATGCCTTTAATACAATACACCTTTACAGCTGCAGTCGACATTTTCCCCTGGGCAAGGATCTGGAAGCAGGTCAATTTCCTCTTCTTCAGATCCACTGTAGTCATCGACTTCGAACTGGTACTNGGGAGTGATACCAGCAAATCCATCGACTGCTTCCTCTTCAGTCATATCATCTGCATCTACGGCTGAGGTCCCTATTTGTTTACCAGAATTTCCAGGGTCTTCGGGAATATTTGACACTGGAACTGCAGAAGTGTCATTTATTTCTTCAGATGAGTTAACTGCATCGCCAACCGGGACATCGACGTCTGTTCCAGAATCAACTGTATTGTCAACCACCTCTGCTAAACCATTCCTACGTTCTAAGTGTCGCTTTTGTGGAAAGACCTTCGCTTGTAGCAGCAATGCCCGATGGCATGAGAAGCATGGTTGTACAAAGAGCCCCACCCAAATAAAGTACGCAAGTTCGAAGTGTGTGGTGTCGATTTCATGGCAGGATGGTCTAAGGTTGCATATGAATATGTGCAAGGAGCTTCCCCCATGTAACATAGAGCATAAACCTTCACAGTTATCGACATATGTTTACCTTCCAGACTTCATCAAACACAAACCTGCCATAATCAATCCCCACAACTATAACCACCAATGTTTCAAGTGGTCAGTGTTGGCTGGATTTGTTAATCATCGCATCCACAGCATGTGGGAAAGTGGTATGCAGAGGTGGAAGTAAAGTTTGATTATAGCAGATTACAGCAAAGAAGGGTATTTGAGAACAACAACCCACGTATGTCTGTAAATGTGTACTCGCTGAATGCTAGGGGAAAAGTGGTGCCAAGGTGCCAACACGTGTGACTAAGAACAAGAAACCTGAAAATATCGATCTTCTAATGGTGAAGGATGAAACTTAATATATTTCACATTATTGTTACATAAAAAGCTGTTTAAGATCGGCGCGATCGCAGATTACTTCGCATGGGTACAAAGTTCATGTACACAAATGGTGTTTTAAGCATTACACCATTTACCCATGGAAATCAGGACTCACTGGTATACAGTGGCTTTCAATACACAAAACAAAAAGGAAAAGATAAATTTTCCTCATGTAATTTTAAATATCTTTTTAATGAAAATATGCTGTATTTGATTAATTTTTTAATTTTATAATATTATCAGCAAATACTTTATGTTTTCGGTCTCCAAAAAAGTTTGGAAATATATGTCATTGGGAGTTCTCTGGAGTTCATGCTAAAAAAGGAAATTACAATATCCAATATTGGCAAAATATGTGTTAAAGTCGTATTTTAGTGGCCACTGGTCAGATACAATTTATTGGTGTGGGTGAAGGGATAATTTCTGTTATGTAAGGCCAATATGTGTGTTGTTTATGGTTGTGGGGTGGGGTAACATATGTTCTTCGATTTTTATGTTTTAAATTTTTCACGATTTTTAATTTTATAGTCTCAAGGGTCAAGGTCATAGGTCAAGGTCAGGAGTCAAGGTCATGGGTAAATTTCATGGGTCAAGGTCAATGTTATGGGTCCAGGTTAAGGGTCTCTGGGTTGTTGAAGCAGTTAGGAATTGCGAGGGGTATGGTTGTGAGGGGATAGGTGGTGGGCGTTAATTTTTTTTTTTTAGTTTTTAATG
Organism: Clitarchus hookeri; assembly: GCA_002778355.1. Lineage (NCBI taxonomy): Eukaryota > Metazoa > Arthropoda > Insecta > Phasmatodea > Phasmatidae > Clitarchus > Clitarchus hookeri. The sequence continues at coordinate 79,096 of NQII01000836.1, read as the reverse complement.
AGATAACTTATTTTATTAAAATATTTTTTTCTTTAAATAATTTTTATTTAACTCATTTTTTGGGATGTTGGGGAGACGAACAACCAACATGGCTGCCAAAATAGCGGGTGGCATCGACCAACATGGCCACCCTGGCTTTAACGCCTACAAATATGGTGGATTGCACCGACCAACACCAGCCGCACCTACCATTCTGTCGGATGGATCCCGGCTCCTACTCCAGAAATCCTGGGCCAGAATCGGCTTTACCCTACTACTAACGTAGAAAATTCCTTGGTCGTTAAGTAGTCTCCCCCAAAATTTTTAACTTTTTCCAAACTGTTACTGCTGCTTCAAGAGACTCTTATGTTTTTATACACGGGATGATTGGTGACAAATATTCTGAATAGTAGGGTTTAATAGCAGAGGCCTGTGAAAAACTTACAAACATGGGTCCGATCCGAAACTTGGCCACCCAGGTCACCGGGCTCGAGTCATGTGGATTATTGGGCTATGGGGTTGATGAAAGCCTTTTGAACGAAAGACAGTCACAAACACGGAAAGTTTTGCTGGATAGTTTTTGGGATGCTTCAGCGATTATCAAGTCCAAGTGCCGAAAACTGCAACACGTCACATGCGCCGTAAACAGGCGAGCGGACTTAAGCATAGGGCGGTATTTTGAAGACATTTTATAATTTATATATATATTGTAGTACAGAGTTCACAAAACACAGGTGCCCTTTCATTTGACACAGAATAGCATTAATCCAATAGTTTTTTCCGTATCCGTTCCGAATCTGACCCATGTTTACGATTTATTTTTTCCAGGCAGGTCTCTGCTATAACATCTCACATTTATAAAGCTTGAAACAATTGTCACAATTAAAATTTTCTATTAAGGCAACTTTATGCCACCAAATAGAATTCTTGCAGTCATTAATTTGTAAAATGTGCATTTAAGTCACCGATATAAAATTTTAGATGTATGTCAAGTCCTTGAAGCACTGCAGCAGTAATTTTTTTTTTATCCCTAATTGCTTTCGAAAGTGATATTCAACATGCGAATACCAACCCAATTTTCGCAGGAAGCGGTATTTGATTTGTACAGCCGAGATATTTCAATAAAAGTTATTGTGCCCTCATTTGCGAACTAGAGTTTGCTCCTGATGCAAGTGAAAAATTTAAGTCGCCATCCTTCACAGACGATGAAGAATTTTCCGAGCATTTAAAAAACGGTGTGACTGCCCATCGTTTCGTTAAACTACGCGTGTAATCACTTAGGTATCAATAGAGCCCGCTTCACCTGTGAGTTCATCCAGTTAAGCGAGAAGGCGCTTCGAGCCTTGGTAGCGATCCTCGTGCCGAGTGCACTTCGTTATGGTAAGGGCACTTGACACTAATTGGCTCACCCGGTTAATGACGTCCCCTGACTAGGGTGGCGTCCTATACCAGGAATGGTTGCTTGCCAATATGGAGTCGTTTGAGTGGGAGGGATAATCGGAAATTTCGTGATCGTCGTAGTGCCTTGCTTGTCATGCGATAGTNGGATTATTGGGCTATGGGGTTGATGAAAGCCTTTTGAACGAAAGACAGTCACAAACACGGAAAGTTTTGCTGGATAATTTTTGGGATGCTTCAGCGATTATCAAGGCCAAGTGCCGAAAATTGCAACACGTCACATGCGCCGTAAACAGGCAAGTGGACTTAAGCATAGGGCGGTATTTTGAAGACATTTTATAATTTATATATATATTGTAGTACAGAGTTCACAAAACACAGGTGCCCTTTCATTTGACACAGAATAGCATTAATCCAATAGNTATATTGTAGTACAGAGTTCACAAAACACAGGTGCCCTTTCATTTGACACAGAATAGCATTAATCCAATAGTTTTTCCGTATCCGTTCCGAATCTGACCCATCTTTACGATTTATTTTTTCCAGGCAGGTCTCTGCTATAACATCTCACATTTATAAAGCTTGAAACAATTGTCACAATTAAAATTTTCTATTAAGGCAACTTTATGCCACCAAACAGAATTCTTGCAGTCATTAATTTGTAAAATGTACATTTAAGTCACCGATATAAAATTTTAGATGTATGTCAAGTCCTTGAAGCACTGCAACAGTAATTTAATTATTTTTATCCCTAATTGCTTTCGAAAGTGATATTCAACATGCGAATACCAACACAATTTTCGCAGGAAGCGGTATTTGATTTGTACAGCCGAGATATGTCAATAAAAGTTATTGTGCCCTCATTTGCGAACTAGAGTTTGCTCCTGACGCAAGTGACAAATTTAGGTCGCCATCCTTCACAGACGATGAAGAATTTTCCGAGCATTTAAAAAACGGTGTGACTGCCCATCGTTTCGTTAAACTACGCGTGTAATCACTTAGGTATCAATAGAGCCCGCTTCACCTGTGAGTTCATCCAGTTAAGCGAGAAGGCGCTTCGAGCCTTGGGAGCGATCCTCGTGCCGAGTGCACTTCGTTATGGTAAGGGCACTTGACACTAATTGGCTCACCCGGTTAATGACGTCCCCTGACTAGGGTGGCGTCCTATACCAGGAATGGTTGCTTGCCATTATGGAGTCGTTTGAGTGGGAGGGATAATCGGAAATTTCGTGATCGTCGTAGTGCCTTGCTTGTCATGCGATAGTTCCAGTTAGGCGTCAATTTCTAGCGTGCGTGGGTAATTGCGTGAGAGAATGTGTGCGTGTGTGTGAGGGGAGGGAGAGAGAGAGAGAGAGCTATATCACTACTGAATATGCATATGTGAACAATATAAAGGTCTCGATGAAAGGGCAGATTTTGCAAATACTTCCCTGTCCCACCTTCAGCCTCTTACAAAATATACTATGAAAATTCCTGCGTAACATAGCGTCAATTTACAAACCCGACAAGAGGCTGGACAAACTTGAATCGACAAAATTTTTTACTTCAAGACACGCGGAAAGTTGTAAATAAGCATTATGCAATACGGTATATTGCAGTTTTTGACGTAAATAATTAAATACTTTGTATTCAATGATAAGTACTTATTGTTCTCAATTCAGCAAAAATATTTCAAATTCGTCAATTAAAAACGAACGAGTGCTAGANATTCAATGATAAGTACTTATTGTTCTCAATTCAGCAAAAATATTTCAAATTCGTCAATTAAAAACGAACGAGTGCTATTGGAATTGTACATCTTACTTGAGTAGTGATAATAAGGCCTCACTAATTTGGGTTTTTTTAAGTGGCTAAAAAATAATTTTTGAGCATTACTGGTACTTATGTTAACTATTTATGAATTTCTTTGTATAAATTTAGCTTTACCTTAAGTAATTACATATTGTGAATTGTGTGTAAAAAGCTGTTTTAATTATAAATTATGTATTTTATAGAAAAGGGATAAATATACACACTTCAATATGAGAGCCCTTTGTAAATAGGAGACTAAATTTAAATATTTTAATTGACTTTCCATAGTACAATTTGCATAGAGAGTGTGATGGAGCTTGTTTGGGAATTTACTGAGATGTGAAATTCAAGCTTACTTTTCAGGTGTCATTATCCTTCAAACATGGCAGGTTATTAAGATTATCAGTTTGTATAATTAGTGTACGCAATAAGAGCTGTCAGTATGCTAAGTTGGATCCAGATCGGTTTTATTGTTCCAAAATATAATATGTAATTCAGTGCATAACGAAGCAACCATTGTGCAAATAGTACTTTACCCATATGAAATTCCCTTCTTCAGGCTGTCTCTAATTTGATTGTCATATTTAGTGGAATTATTTTCTGTTTTTATTGAAACAAAATAGAGAAGCTTTTTATTTCCAGTGATGCTATCTAACAAAAAGGTAAACAAAAGATGCAGAATAATAACGTATTTAATACTCGTAGTAAGGTTTATTCTACTCAGGTTGGGAAGATCAATGCTTTTAGTTTGGCAACTAAATTTTTTCCCAACTAGGTAAGCGCTAGTGTCGCATTTTTTATATTTTCTACGTTAAAAAACAAAACAATTGCAATAATCATAAATAAAATATAAAATAACTACTTAACTAAGTAAAATCTTTCTCTTTCATCATTTACGTAGCTTAAAACTTTAATTAAAAGAGACCTCTTTGGAACACTACGCACCTAGCGGAGGAAATTTTCCTTATGCCAAACTTCCCCATAAGAAAACTCGTTTTGTTCCTAGCCTGAGTAAAATTAATCTTACTCATAGTAAGTACTGTCAGTGTGCCAAGTTTGATTGATATTTCTAATGGTTCGGTTGATATTACGCAGTAATTGTTAAAATCCTCAATTGCCGCCATTTTGTAAAATAGGTACCTTCACGGTCAAAAAAGTGAACAAACACACCGACACACAGATAGACAAACGAGAATGTGATCTCTTAAGACTATCTTACCTTTGGAAAGAAGGCTGAAAAAGTATAATCGCTTAACGCCGAAAGCTTTTTTTTTTTTTTATGATTTAAACACTATTTTCTAATCTTCGAACACAGCTACAATCAGACAGCTCTATCCAAAAACATATTTGAATACATATGAAATTTTTACGGGTGACTGCTCTGTTCTTGGGACGAACTTTTCACTAACAAAATGACAGGATCGCCGATTAGAGTTCCATTGAGGGCCGGATAGAGAGCTGTCTTACATATCACTTGCCTGTTCAGTGACGAAGTGGCATTTGATGCACTCGACCAGCGCATCCCTTAGAGCAGCCGTGCTTCTGTGCCATGAGATCGCAACAAATCTACGTGCAGGCGGTCGTCTGTGGACGTGCTTGCTAAAGGCCTCACGCCCATGTGGCGAAGTGGCCAAATCGCTAGTGGTTATAGCACAGCCTTTTGCATAACTGACGATTTTTATTTTTATTTTTTTTAATTCTGCGAGTTTTGTGATCTGCTGCCACGTGTCCACACGATCCTACGTGTTTTCGAACCTCAGACGTTAGTTGGTTGGCTGCTGACTCAGTAAGTGGAGTAGAGAGATTTGGGCGGCTCTTAACATCGAGGGCTCGAGAACCGATGAGGAGTGAAGTGAGTAGAGTATGGAGCAGCTCCGGAATGCAAGGGCGGGAAACGGGAGACCCCCGGGAAAACCCGCCCACCAGTGACATCGTCCGGCACGATTCCCACATGCGAAAATCCGGGAGCGACCCCGCCAGGAATCAGCCCGGTTCGCCTAGGTGGGAGGCGAGTAGTGTAACCACTACACCACCGTGGCCCCCCTGACTCAGGTATGAGTCAGTTTCATTCCAGATCGGGGTCGGTTCATCCTTCATCAAATTTTAAAAGAAACTCGAATGTAGACTTATGAGTGTTTGAATGAATTTGCAAACTTTTCTGTTCCTTTTTTGTGATTTATTAAGTATCGCATGGTTAGAAGCTCACTATGGTATCGTGATCTTATCACCTCTATCCCTTCTTCAGTACACTATAAAAATATATTTATTTTTGCTGCAACACATAACTTTCTGCGGCAAATAAATATTGGTTTACAAATGAAACGCTGCAAAGTAGTTTTGCCAAATAAAATTCTTGTTTGATCTATTTATTAATGGCAATGTAACTTGCAATTCGTTACAATAGTTTAACAGTATTCTTTGTGGTAAAATCATTTACAGCATTTTGAAGTTTAAACCCTTAGGTTGATGATCTAAGGAATTCGTTATTTGGTAACTTAGCGTTCAGTTAGTTTCATTACGTGCTAAAAACTACAATGTACGAAATAAAGTTTTAATAACACTTCACACTTTCCTTTGGTGTACAGCAAGATTTTTTTTACTGTACACAATACCGACACAAGTGTTTTTCTTCGCCATAAAACACAGAAAAAAATAATTACAGAAAATCTTAGCTTCTTTAACATTTCCCTCCAGTCTATGCACTATTTTGTTACTGTAAACAAAACAGCATCAAATAAATGTTTTCCTATCATAAACAGATATATTTACACGTATCTTTTTTCTACAGAGTAAAAGCGGATTTACACGTTAGCAGCACGTCGAACATACTGTTACAAAAAGGCTGAGGGGCGTATCTGAGTTCATGAGGGATGGAGGTCTTAACAAAAGTAAAATAAACAAATTTGATTCTTTATTTATTTACACAGTTATATTTAGAGCATTATTTTATCTATATCCACTATTACTCTTTTTATTTCTCAGTGAGGGCAATATTTAATATCTATTTCGACTCTAATTAACGTCGTTCTTAATGACTCTGTTTGATTATAGTCAATCAATTCATACTCATCATTAACATACTTTCAGTCTGTCTGTTGCCATCATTTGTAATGTCTCTCACTCACGCATCCAGTCCAATAGTCCAGCCTGCCAGTCGCACTATCCACTGCTCTGATGTGCGCAGTCGCAGATCTTCCTCCCGCTGGTCACTTCCAGCGCTATTCGTTTCTCTTCGTCGCACAATCGCCCAGACTCCCGACTCTCTCAAACCCTAGCCACTCATCAACAACTACCTGTTTTTTTTTCTACCCTAATTACTACATGTTAAGTGTTGTCCGGGGGTAGGACTGGACTGTGTTGCGTCTCAGGGCTAAGCCCCATGCGCCTACATGAGAGGGAATTTAGGAAAGGAGGTGTGCATCGCGGCAAAGAGGGATAAAGCAGCCATGGCCAAGTTACCTGCTCTGAGGCTTGTCGCGCTTTTGTATCAGTCGCCCTGACCATCTGGTAGGCACAGTGCAACCCAAGCCTCGCCGAGAGAAACGAGGTCAGTAATCATGAGCATTCTTCAGATAAACGCAGGAATCCAATACAACTTAGGTCAGGAGCGCGCGAGATAGTAGCGTTATCGCAGCGAGCGAGACTAGCGGCGGCAAGCTTGTGGAATCTGGTCTTTGTGTTCGCCGCCCGCTCTCGTGTTACCTGAACTTCACGCGTTTCCGCTCTCGCAAGGGGTGCGAAGTGGCGAGCGCGTAACAATACAAAGCAATTAATACCAGCAGCCAATCAGGAGTTTCTCGACGCTCGTGCATTATCTGCGAGGACAATGCCGTTATCGCCAACAATCCGGTGCGTGCTATTAAAAGGCGACCAAAACTGCCGCCATCGAAGATGATGTTTTCAGGTTAAGGCTTGCAAGTCGTGCGGAAGGAAGGACGATCTATGTTACATGCGACGGGGTGTGTATGTATGCAACGTGTTTCCAAACATCAATAAACTCCAGCAGCTTATTTTTTTTTACAAAAATATAAGTAGAAAACTTATTGCTGCGCGCTCGCTGCTCCGCATCCCTCGCGAGCGAGTGGAAGCGAAGGGCAGCAGTTAAATGATAACGGTTTATTGCTTTGAGGACCAATATACGTCAGGTGTTTGTATCTTCTGAATTCTTTCTTTTTCTGATACCATTCACCGAACTTTTTCGACACAACTTGTAATTATGAGTACGCATATAACGCAGAAATTCTGATGATGTGTGAATCGGTTTCACTGAAATCAGTTCAGCTCATTCTGTCTGGTCGGCATGATCTGCGAACGTGTGAATCCGTCTTTAGGCCGATTCGCATTGAAGTTAACATTGAGCTTATTACGTTACCTTAACGTTAACTTTGTCAATATCGTTTTCTGAAATCGTACTGTGTTCACATTGGAGTTAAGAAAGACTCAGTTTTAATTCTGTACTATCAAATATGTTGTACCTGGGATATGCAAAAAAGGTGTGGTTGTAAATTTGCAATAAAACGTACATTTGAACAATTGTTATAATATTTAAAACATTTTACTCTACGTGCCAATAATAATATTATCTGTCACATAAAAATTATGCAAATTTGCACCCAAATATTTTCTTTAATTCCTTATTTTTTTTTATTAAATCGTTAATCTGTTTATTATTGAAAAGCACACAAACAAAAATGTTAACTTTAACGTCTGTTGCGATCATGCGTGATACGCAATGAACAATCCAGTCGTAAGTGGGTAGGAATGCAAATTAATGCAGAAAATAACTGTCCCTTGGATCTGATCGGCTAAAACTACGTTACCTTTACATTATATTGAAATTGGGTCAACTTCTCGCACGGAAAATTTAACTTTACGTCGCTCTTAACTCAAGTGAATACACTGCTGCGCAATATTTACTTGAACATAACGACAACGCTTCCGCCTCACTGGCGCATGGAGTGCGTTGCAGAGGTTCAGTAGAAAACACGTGATTCGAAAATGGTTCTATATTTTGGAGTTCTCACTCCAACCCCCAAGGATTATTTTTAGGCGTCTCTTTAGACACGCAGCATACTATTATCTTTATTAGCGTCTCCTAAAAATATTGGTTCACCGCTTAAAATCACGTCCAGGCGAGTTGCCGACTAAGTGATGTTTCATATTGTCGGTTTGCTGCTTTATATTGTAGTTTTGACACTTTTTATTGTAGTTTTGATACCTTTTTCTTGTAGTTTTGATACTTTCTTCTTGCAGTTTGGATACTTTCTTCTTGTAGTTTTGCTACTTTATCTTGTAGTTTTGCTACTTTATCTTGTAGTTTTGCTGCTTTATATCGTGGTTTTGCCTCTATTAATATAAAACTTACAAAGAATTGGTGTGGACGTTGTGAAAACAACAGCAATATTAAATAGTAATAGTAAATAGAAATAAAAAATTACTAAGATATATTGTAATATAATATTAATATTTGATTATGTAATATTATTACAATTAGTTGTATTAGTTGTACTAAAACGTTGATAGATTACGTTCAACTTTCTATGAAGCAACGTAATAACGCGTTACTAAACTTGTATCACTGGCTATATGCAAGGGAGGGCCTACTTAAGCCTAATCTAGCTGGCATATACAACACATGAATAATAATAAATATTGTACGCCAGTTGAACGCCTTGCGCGTAGAGGCGATGAGGCAAGTGGTGAGTNCAACACATGAATAATAATAAATATTGTACGCCAGTTGAACGCCTTGCGCGTAGAGGCGATGAGGCAAGTGGTGAGTGCGCAAGAGTCGGCCTTAGAGCTTGCGCGTTTCGTGGCCTCGAACGTGCAAAATACTTGCAGGCAGGCGAGACCCTTAACGCAACTAGCTCCAGGTTAGTTTCAATTAAAATCGGCCTTTAAGGTGCCAAAAGTTGAGCGGCGCTGCTCCGTCCACTGCAGTGAGTGAGTGGAGAGATTTGGGCGGCTCTTAACATCGAGGTCTTGAGGGCCGATGAGGGCGAAGCGAGGTCAGTCTGGAGCAGCGCCAGAATGAAAGTGCGGGGGCAAACGGGAGATCCCCGAGAAAAGCCGCCGACCAGCGGCATCGTCCGGCACGATTCCCACGTGCGAATATCCGGGAGAGAAAGCGCGTGGTAACAGATTCGTTCTGGAGCACTCCTCGACGAACGCTCGGGCGCGTCGTAAATAAACCAGTCCACTTCGCACCACACGCGGAGTTAGCGAATCCGGCCGGCGGGGTGGAGCCGCGTGGAATGCCGCAGCAGGGCTTCCTCCTCCCCACCCTCCCCTCAAGAGCAGCACTGGCATTATGAATATTCCAGCAGCGCAGGTCGGCCATGTTGTAGCTGCTGGTGCCCGCTGACTGATGAATAAGTACCGACAGCTTGCCCTGGAGATGGCGGAGCCGTTGGGAGCGAAATACGAACCAGCCAGCACCCCAAACATACGCTGCGCTCGGAAACTACGGGTGCGTTTTCTCTGCTTATCTCGCCTTCTCCGCCCGTGAGCTGGCGTTCCTTGTCCCCGCGCGGGTTATCAACGAACTGGACAGCCGGTTTGCCTTTGTCACGGAGTTTCGTGTGAGGGCGAACTGACCAAGCCTCGTGGCCATAAACGTAGCTTTGTAGGAAGAGCTTACAGACTTGCTTGAGTACAGAACGCACACTATAAGAAATTATTTGTAAGTTTCCCATTTCAGTTTATACAATGACAAAGCGCGAATGGTAAAATACTTGCCCATACATTCTTGGTAACGTTACTACAGTTGATCGGGAAAGAGTCAAATGCGTTGGGAAGCTCCCAACTTTGTATAGTAGCGATGTTTAACCATCCCATATTTTCAGCCTGATACGTAGTACCATTACCATACACTATATAGGTTAAAAACTTACATTAAAGTTTAAAAAGTTTACCAGAATTTTTTTTACAGTGCATATTTTGTTTATTACAGCGAGTCAAAGTAGCAATTTTAGTGTTTTTCCAACGTAAAAATAAAACAAAAGAAAAAAATTAACGAGAGCTACTGAAAGATAGTGTCGATTCGTTTTAAAGCTTACGTAGCAAAAGTAATTTTACAAAAAAAAATATATAGACTGCTACAAATTAAATCTATGCAAAAATTAGCTGTTTTAAACTATTTTATTTAGATTGCAAAAACTTTTTGTGGCGTGATTTTAAGTATTTTTGGAGTAACTCAAGGTGTCTTTTATTTTTATGTGAATTATTTCATTTAAGTAGGTTATTTAGTTCCTATTATTTGTACCTCCCAAAATTATTAAAATTGTGATTTTGACACGCGATTACGCACAATTATGCGGTGTAAAACATTTTTATGCTAGGAAATAGTACTCCTAAAATTACATCTACAAGTTTAAGAGTGTTTTGTACATATATTAAAAAAATGATGCAAACTTAAGGTGACCGCCTGGGTATGCCGCCAAACGGTGTGCAAGCTCCAGCAGAAAGTGTTTGAGTGAGGTCTGCTTACGAAGAGCATTTAAGAAACGTTACGTGTTCGTATACTTTTTCAGTTCCTCCATTTCTCTCTAATGCACGTTTTTGTGGTAGTGAAAATGGCTCAAACGGGTGTTTTCGCGGTCAATTTTAGGTATGAACANTCTCTCTAATGCACGTTTTTGTGGTAGTGAAAATGGCTCAAACGGGTGTTTTCGCGGTCAATTTTAGGTATGAACATCTCAGTACAAAACATTAAAAAAGGAATAGGGATGTGCATCAATCTTCTATTTTTATTATTACGTCATAAAATGGCAGGGTCTCCGCTGAAAGTCTAATAGAGGCGCGTTATCGACGGCAAGATTGCACGCCAGTTCAGTGCTTTGCGAGTAGAGGCGATGAGAGAGTTGATGCGCATGTCTCTGTCGCCCCTAGCGCTCTCACGCTTTTAGGCCTCAGACGTGCGAAGTTCCTTCAACCAGGCGGACACCTTAACTGGTAGCCTGCATACACGTGTGTACTGTAGCATGCATGTCGTTACGGGCAGTGTGTACTTTTTATTTTTTATTTTTTTATGTTTCTGGATTCATAACTTCTCACTCTGCTGTGAGCCACCTTTAAATGGCTATAATTATCTCTATTTGAAGTTTATTTTACAGACTAAGTATAAAAGAATAGCCCAACTTTGAAAGTCTATAATATCAAAACCAAATAACCTACAACCTTGGTTGACCAATCAAATGAACCGTGGAACTGTGAAGTTTGTTTGCCATATCTTCATAAATGTTCAATGCGACCACCACGAACTGCCAGAACGACATCTACGCGATAATCAAACTCGTTCCACACTCTTGTCAGCATGTCCGGTGTTACGGTTTGGATGGCGTCCGTAATTCTCGTTTTGAGATCATCAACGTTAGCCGGCAATGGTGGACGAAACACTTGATCCTTTTATGTACCCCTATAGAAAAAAATCGCACGGGGTAAGATCCGAACTTCATGGAGGCCATTGATGAAGAGCCTGGTCACCAGCTGCTCCTCGACCAATCCAGCGTTTCACAACACTGTCCATACCGTCGATTGAGGGATTTGCATTTCCCGGCTAGCTTGCCGAGTTGATTTTCTCGGACAGCGAACGAACGCTTGTTGAATCCGTTGCACATTATCTTCGGACACACGCGGCCACCCGGAACTTTTCTCTTTGCAAAGGCACCCTGTGTCACGGAACTGACGAAACCAACGTGCGATACTCCACANTTGGATGGCGTCCGTAATTCTCGTTTTGAGATCATCAACGTTAGCCGGCAATGGTGGACGAAACACTTGATCCTTTCATGTACCCCTATAGAAAAAAATCGCACGGGGTAAGATCCGAACTTCATGGAGGCCATTGATGAAGAGCCTGGTCACCAGCTGCTCCTCGACCAATCCAGCGTTTCGCAACACTGTCCATACCGTCGATTGAGGGATTTGCATTTCCCGGCTAGCTTGCCGAGTTGATTTTCTCGGACAGCGAACGAACGCTTGTTGAATCCGTTGCACATTATCTTCGGACACACGCAGCCACCCGGAACTTTTCTCTTTGCAAAGGCACCCTGTGTCACGGAACTGACGAAACCAACGTGCGATACTCCACANGGCCACCCGGAACTTTTCTCTTTGCAAAGGCACCCTGTGTCACGGAACTGACGAAACCAACGTGCGATACTCCACATATCGAGGGGACGACGTCCGTATTTGCGACGGAATTCACGTTGAACAGTCGTAACCGATTCACATTTAGCAAACTGAATAACACAGAACGCCTTCTGTGGTTCCGTCGCCATCGTGATGCAGACTAACACACAACACACATTCATAGTGCGGCGACAGACTCACCCAGTGTCTTCTCTCGGCACATAAAGGAAACATCAGACCGTCCCCTTCACATTGACGTGTGGAATGAGAGCTNGCACCCAGTGTCTTCTCTCGGCACATAAAGGAAACATCAGACCGTCCCCTTCACATTGACGTGTGGAATGAGAGCTCGCTTCCCCTTCACCTACTCAAACCGAGCGTTACGAACGCCATCTAAACCGTAACACCGGACAAGCTGACAAGGGCGTGGGACGAGTTTGATTATCGCGTAGATGTCGTTCGGGCCGCTCATGGCGGTCACTTTGGACATTTATGAATGTATGGTAAACAAACTTCACGGTACCACTGTTCATTTAATTGGTCAATCAAGGTTGTAGATTGTTTAGTTTGGATATTATTGACCTTCAAAAACCTTCTTTTATACTCATCCTGTATATACCTAAGCTGTGAGAGAACTTCGGGATCGGAAACGACCTTCACCTGAAACCGTCCGCGAACCTGGCGTACGAGCTGGGTTGCAGTGTGTTCGTAACACACGTTTTTATTTTAACAAACTATTTAGCCTGTGCACAATTTGTTTGCTGCACGCAAAAAACAAATAACACTTCGGATTATGACGGAATAGGTTAATAGGTATTTTCAAAAGATTACGCTTATTGCAAACATAAATTTGAAGCTTTTGAACATAGCCAAAAACAAACAGTTTCGGACTGTAACATTCCGGGTGGATTCCTGCCAGAGCTCTGCATTGAACTCTGCGACAGACTTTCCGCCAATACCAAATGAGGGTCATTGCTTTAAGTCGCGTGGGCACAGCAGCACGACGAGAACACTGCACACAGTTCAGAGCCCTGCGCGTAGTGGAGGTGCACTTGACACACATCGAGTCGTGCTTCTCGGTATCAAACGCGATACGTAGACGGGTCAAAAAAATCGTCTTACCTTACAGCTGAACAGGCGAGCGCAGGTATTTTCCGCCACGGCGTGGTACACCACAAGCCCCGTCGAATGGGCCACACCACACGCAGCGGCGACAGGTACAGCCCGCGCAGACATCTGGTCGTCGCGGGAGTCGAGACTGTACTGCGGGCACGGCGCCCAAGGTGACCCGAGGCTTCCCGCGCTTGGCAAATCCGAAGTCGCGTGGCCAGGATGACGTGAATAACGCAAGATTGGCGAGTGGATTTTGTCTCATCGGGCCGCTGTACGGCTCGTTACCAGAACTTCTCGGTTTTCTCCAGAGCACAGGCATCGGAAGCGGGTGCTTTAAATATTCAGGATCCCCCCTCCCCCCTAACTATATTTCAGCCCTTTAAACCCTCAACATTGGGTGGCCAGTTCTATATGATATACAGGATGGCGCTCCGGGCAGTGTTTTCTAGCGTAGTAAAAGGCAAGTGCTGCCATTCCCCTTAATTTTGGAGTGAAACCACACTACTTTTTAAATATTGAGCTTGAAAAAAAATTACGTTTTAGCTCCCCCCCCCCTCCCCCCAATCACTTTTTTCTAATTATTTCAACGACCCCAATAATATTTCACAAGTCGGCGAAGCTGCTTCCATGTGTTCATGGCCAAAAATTTATTATGAACTGAATGCATATTGGTTAAGATAAAAATTATAGCCTATGACGTAACCCAGATATCGATTTGAGATAATGAAAGTAGGTGTTTGGCGTTTTTCTTCGTGAATTCGTTTCCCGGAAAAAGGATGGTACATACATAAGATAAGTAAACTAAATTGTGACACTTCAGATCATGTATTTAACTTGTCTGAGGTACAATTTAACGATGTTTTGAGGCGCTTAAAAATATATAGAATAAGCTATAAAATGTAGATAACATTTCAAAAATTAAAACGTTAACTGCACTCTTTTAAACGCGCGAGTCTTAGAGTAAAGTAAATTGTAAACGGGATTCAAAAAGGAATTTCAGATAGAAGCCTTCGATGTTAAGCGCCGCCCGAATCTCTTCACTTGCTCAGTCACTCACTCACTCGAATTGATGTTATAAATCTAACGTAATCATCGCTGTAGTGCGGGGTGGCCGCATGGTTTTGAGTACCGGAACTTTAACAATATATTAATTACAGTTTGTTATTGAAGAAATATTCTACTTGTCAACAGGAATTACTCATAGCGGGAGAAATAAAAATCTTGTAACGAACACAAGTAGTATGATTTCGTATGTTCGGGAACATGGGATGAGATTGAGGATTGAGCAGCGTCAGTCAGGTTTTAATGCTCTCGCATTCCAAATAGACATCAACCATGTTGGATGTGCATGACACTGACCAGGGGCGACTTTTAATCTGTGATAGCCTTGGGAGATTCCTAAAGTCTAACAATAGCAAAAATTCGAATATATATATATATATATATATATATAGAGAGAGAGAGAGAGAGAGAGAGAGAGAGAGGGAGATATATATATATATAACCCTGCCACGCATTGCTGTGGCATAAAAGATTTTGGTTCTATTCATTTATGTGAAATTAATTGCAAGAAGTATATGTATTTGCAAAATCTTTATTATTGAAGTACTTGTTTGTATGCAATATTTTTAGTTTTACCATCTTCCGCGCGTATGAATAAGTTGGATGGTTTTCCTACTCTAGAACACGACACGTACAATTGGCCGTGCGAAAAACATTCTGCTTCTAAATCTATTCCGCACATTTGCAATGACTGCCCTTGAGCTTTATTTATTGTCATTGCAAATGCCAATCTGACTGGAAACTGTGTTCTTTTAAAGTGAAAGGGAATTTCTGATGGAATAAATGGAATTCTGGGAAGAAGCACATCTTCTTCTTTGAAAGCGCATTTCAAGATGGTAGCTTCTATAGTATTGCCCATCATTTTTTTTTATTGCAAGGCGTGTGCCATTGCAAAGTTTTGGTGGATTGATGTTACGAAGTAAAATGACTGGCACTCCTATTTTCAATTTTAATACATGTGGAGGCAATCCTGGAACATCAAGCGAATTTAGAAATTCTGGCAGATTTTCGTGTAATGTTACATCCACAGATTTGTATGTGACATGTTCGCTTGTCGATAAGTATCGACATATATATTAGTATCATTATATCGATATATTGAGCATTTACGTACTTATAAGTATTGATATATCGCTATCGATAAGTATCAATATATATATATATATATATCTGTTGCTAGGTTGCGACTTGGCATTGCATTGTTGACGTTGCATTGTTGACTAAGGCGTTTCCTAAAAAAAAAACAATTTCGTCAAAAAATAACATTTGCAAGAACCCGATCGCAGCGCCACCTACCGGGTCCAATTGTGAATCTAAACCATCCAGGGTCCCACTCAAACACACACAAAAATTTTCATCAAAATCGGTCCAGCCGTTTAGGAGGAGTTAAGTGACATACACACGTACAGAAGAATTATATATATAAAGATATATATATATACACATACACACACAGTCTAATCTCATTATTATGACCATCTACTAGTATCCAGATTAACCGCCCTTAGCAGCACGGACAGCAGCTAGACGAGCTGGCAGTGACTCTGTCAGGTGCTAATACGTCTCCATGGGTATCTGGAGCCATGCTGTCTGCAGTGCGTCCACAACTGTTGAATGGTGCATGGTGGAGAAGCTAGACGGCGAACATGACGATCAAGGTGGTCCCACAGATGTTCATTTAAATTGAGATCAGGGCTGTTTGGGGCCCAGGGAAGAACTTCGAAATCTTGATCGTGTTCTTCCAGCCATGTGCGGACACTTCTAACAGTGTGGCAAATTGTATTTGTCCAGCAATGGATGCAGGGTGTCGGTTCTCCGACGTTTCTGGCCGGACACGCCGACTTCCATCCGTTCTATGCAGCTGAAACCGTGAATAGTCGGAGAAGGCTACCCGTCGCCATGCTGTCGAGCAAATTCCAGTTGTTTTCGTCGATGCTTCTGTGTTAGCATGGGTGCAGTCACCCTCAGTCTACTCCGAAGCCCCATTCGCAGAAGAGTTGGCTGAACTGTTTCAGTAGACACATGTCTGGATGCCCCCTGGCTCATTTGAATGGTGTTTTGTTCAATTGTAGCCTGTCGGTTGGCCTTCACACACCGTCGCAGTCGACGTTCACCTCGGACATCAATGGCGCGTTGAGCTCCGCAGTTTCCATGATGATTATTCCCAATGGAGCTATTCGTCCACTCATGATACACCTTTACCACAGAGGCACGTGAGCAGTTCACAAACGTCACTGTTTCCGAAATGCTGCCTCCCTTGGCCCGAAAGCTGATGATCATCCCTTTTTGCAACTCGGTTAAATTGCTTCCCTTACCCATGACAGCAGGAAGCGCACTGTGTACAACCGGCCTGTCAGTCGCATTATATACCTGCTTCACCAGCCCACGTCACGGGCCATACGTCATGGGTTACCAACAGATGACTCTTCTAGCATGTGGTCCTAATTATGTGATTTAACACACACACACACTCTCTCTCTCTCTCTCCCTCTCTCTCTCTCTCTCCCTCTCTCTGTGTGTGAGTGTGAGTGAATGTGTCTAGATATAAATTTGAATAGCACACGTATTATATACAGTATATACAGTCATAAAAGATGTAAAAAGTTATTTAAAAAAATAAAAAGTATAAAAAATCAAAATTTCTAAACAGTTTTGAAAATCAAATGTTTGACAAAAACTTACATGTAGGAGGTCTGGAGTTAGATTCTGTAAAAGATGGTGAAGCACACAGTCCCAATACAGCGACCAGCATATGTTACAAGATGCCTGAGAAGCATATCGGATGGAGGTCTTAAAAAAATGAAAGAACTAAAATTAATTTTTAAATGTATTCACACAGCTATTATTTACAAGATTGAATTGTATATCTTTACTATTACTCTTTTTATGTTACAAAGGGCTAAATATTTAATGTATATCTCAAATCTAATTAAAGTCCTCAGTATCTCTGTTTGATCATTAACACGTTTTCAGTCTGTCTGTTGACAACATTTGAAATGTGTAAGACATGCATCCAGTTCAATAGTCCTGCCTGCCAGTTGCACTCTTCACTGCGCCAATGCTCGCAGTCGCAGATTTTCCTCCCGGTTGTCACTTCCGTCGCCACTCATTGCCTTTCTGGCTCGTCGTCTATTGCTTAAGGTTGCACAATCGCCCAAAATCCCGACTCTCATAAAACTCTCGGCTCGGAAGCCTGTCGTGGCTTAAATAATCTCTGGCCCTGATCTGGAAGGTTCGCCACACCCCAAGTCACGCTGAGAGAAACTTAGGCATTAACCAGAACTTTCTTTCAGATAAACGCAGAAATTCAATTTGCTGAAGGGCAGGAGCGGGCGAGCTGCAAAAGGCGGATGGCCTTTGTGAAACTGCCGGCACACTACTTCGCTCGCTCATGCGGGTCAAGGGAAGCAAGGCAAAGCAGTGACATGTACCAATAAATTTATTTTAATTAATTAAAAGATAAATCTATTTTACTTATTAACATGTAAAAATATTTTTTTTTTTAATTCATACTGAGATTATACATACTTTTAATATTGCAGAACCCTGCAGAAATCTTTTTCACTAACTATATGCATATAAATTTAAAATTATATTCATATTATATTTTTTAATTTTTTATATTTTGTAGACAAAGATATAACATGTGACATTATTGGACACCTTTTTTCGAGGCGAATTAGAACATGTTACAACATGCTGATTAATCACACTATCATCTTCGCTACACTCGCTCAACNCCAATAAATTTATTTTAATTAATTAAAAGATAAATCTATTTTACTTATTAACATGTAAAAATATTTTTTTTTTTAAATTCATACTGAGATTATACATACTTTTAATATTGCAGAACCCTGCAGAAATCTTTTTCACTAACTATATGCATATAAATTTAAAATTATATTCATATTATATTTTTTTATTTTTTATATTTTGTAGACAAAGATATAACATGTGACATTATTGGACACCTTTTTTTCGAGGCGAATTAGAACATGTTACAACATGCTGATTAATCACACTATCATCTTCGCTACACTCGCTCAACNCTTTTTTCGAGGCGAATTAGAACATGTTACAACATGCTGATTAATCACACTATCATCTTCGCTACACTCGCTCAACGACATACTGAATTTTTCACTGTTTGCTAGTCCATTCATTTACTTCCAGCATTTCTGAAATCCTGCTAAAGTTCTAATTTCAGGCTATCCCTCTACCCTATGCAAGCAAAGCTTAACCAAGTCTAGAAGATTACACCACAGGGACAACATACCACATACATGTACACTCAGGTTAATATCATCTTCAATGAGAACTGTTTCTTCCAGGCATTACAAACACACTTATTTTCTCTGTTTTATATATATTGATTAAAAATATGTCATAATTGATGGATAAAATAAACAGTCGAACCTCTCAATATCGACCCCATTCTTAAGGACTGTCTTTTCATAACAACTAATTTTGAGGAACCGTAAAAATTTGGGTTAAAAATAATAACTTGGAAGGAGATCTGCTAAAAATTAATATTTTGTAGTTTTTTTTTTTTGTTACTGTGTATTGAATTTCTCTTGATGAGCACTGTACTGGGTGTAGGGCATATCTAAAAACATATATTACCCCCTAGGCAGTCACGGCTACCCAATACCTATTGACTCCACGCACCCTTCACTCCTCAGACCATTGAATGTTTCCACACGATGCCACTAGCGATGTGTTTGTCCTGCCATTGTGCTCTTGCTCGACTGATACACTTCTGTAGCATTATTTTATTCAAAGATGTATATTTATAAATATTAATATTTTCTTAAAGTACTAAGTTTTTTTTTTTTTTTTTTTTTCGGAAAGTCGTCAGAAATTGAATTTTCACTCGGAAAAAAGTAAGTTGTCTCCAACGCCACAAGGACCGCAGTGATAGAGTGGTTAAGATTACTCACCTCCCGCCAAGGCGAGCCGGGTTCAATTCCCCGGCAGGGTCGCCCCGGATTTTTGCATGTGCGAATTGTACCGGACGATGCCATTTGCCGGCAGGTTTTCTCTGTTATCTCCAGTTTCCCCCGCCCTTGCATCACGGCACTGCTCCATTCTCACCTCACTTCACCCTCATCGGTTCTCCAGACCTCTATGCTAAGTGCTGCCCAAATCTATTCACTCACTCAATCCAATGCTAGTCTTTAGCGTACTTTCTGAAGGAATGAAAGGTTTAAACCACTTTCCTGTCTTTGTGTGTATCTTTTTTATTGCCCCTTAAAAACTTTTGAACGCATAATAAGAATTTCACCAAACTCAGTACAGACAGTCTTTGGTAAAGGGCATCTGTTTTAGACTTCGACCACACAGAGCACTTAATATCAAAATAAAGGCCATTTAAAATTTTTTGGAGATCTCATATCTTGGAAACCATTTTAACGACTTCAACCAAATTTTGTATGTTGGTAGTGCATCATGTAAGCATTGTATTTAGAGATTGATGATCTTGTTGGTCTGCCATTTAATAAGATAGTACCACATTCAACAATAAAGCTTTTGCATGACCCCTCAAAAACTACTCAGCACAATTATCGTAAAATTTGGCAAGTAATACTATAGCAGGCCATGTATAGATAAACACTTTAACTTTATTAGACACCTATTTTCAAAACAGCAGCTATAAAATTATTTTAGGATTATTCAGCATTGGTATCTACCATACTGTTACAAGATGCATATCCAGGTTCNTAGCAGCTATAAAATTATTTTAGGATTATTCAGCATTGGTATCTACCATACTGTTACAAGATGCATATCCAGGTTCGTGAGTGATGGAGGTCATAATAAAAAAAAAAGAACTAAATCTGATTTTTAATTTATTTACACAACTATTATTTACAACATTAAACTATATCTCCACTGTTACTCTTGTTATTCTCAGTATGCGCATTATTTAATGTCTAGCTCAATTCTAATTAACATCCTTATCAATGCCTCTATATCGTTTACACTCGCTTCATTCACATTCATTATTTGCACATATTCTATCTTTCATCGCTTTACTGTCTTCACACACTTGATGCTTAAGGTCGTAAAATCCTCCAAACGCTTCAAACTGTCGGCTAGGACCGTCGCAGATTAAGTAGTCTCGCTGGCCTGATCTAGAAAGTTCCCCGCATCCCGAGTCTCGCTGAGGCAAGGATGATGACCAGAACATTATTTCAATGATAACCTCAAAAATTTAAACTGTTGAAGGTCAGGGGAGCAAAAGTTCCAATAGACTTATCTGGCAGCGGCAGTACGTGCGGTGGCATGCCTTTGAAAATCTCAGTGCGGTCGTCTGTTATTAGCCTGCCCTTCACACGTTCCTTCACTCACTCTTGCAGTACGGACTAACGGAAGTGATGCAAGGCAGCAGCACTTAACAAACCAATTCAACCAAATTATGTATGCTTAAAGTATCTATTAGAAGCATCATATATATTTATACAAAGACACTTTTTCCTGTCATTTTGTAAGGCAGTGCCGCACGAATACATAGTTTTTATGCCATATCTCAGGAAACAATTAGCAGATTCCCACCAAATTTGGCAAAGAAATTTTACTGTGGTAGGCCATATTAATTTGAATGTGTTAAGTGTACCAGGCACACAGTTTATAGTGGCTAGAATAACACGTTTAATGTGTTCTACCATCAAAACTATGTAGCCAATGTAACTTAATTTTGTATGATGTACCTACATCAATCATCAAATGTGCTAATACATCATCATTTTGTCCTACGTTTATAAAGATTGTCACGTTAAAAAAATCTATGTCTTGTGCCGTATCTCGACGACCAATAAACCGATTCCCACCAAATTCTTCATACAAGTAATGCTATGTTAGGCCATGTAAACTTAAGTGTTTTAAGTGGTCCAGACACTTATTTTCAAAATGGCGGCCCTGTTAATATTTAAGGTTAGTAACCTTATCATTCAACTGATTTCTACTGATTACTTTCGAAGTTGATACTCAAAATCCAACCTCTCACGTATTTGATTGCACGCTAGCTTATGTTACGAAGTTTTCTGTTTTCCGAGTACTGGNACTCAAAATCCAACCTCTCACGTATTTGATTGCACGCTAGCTTATGTTACGAAGTTTTCTGTTTTCCGAGTACTGGGTAAGGCACGTGCGTATTTGTAATTCCCATTACATGAGCCATATTAAGGGAACAACCAAATGAATCATACACGAGAGGATTTTTTTAAAGGTCTGATTCTAAAAGTGNGCCATATTAAGGGAACAACCAAATAAATCATACACGAGAGGATTTTTTTAAAGGTCTGATTCTAAAAGTGTAAAGCTACTGCAAATAGACTATACCACTGTTTTATGGATTTTTACAAATTAATTACATGAAATACGTACATTTCCTATCCTCTCTCTTCAAGGTGAATTTTTACATGAAGTCAGAATTTGCAAATTGCTTATTCTCTTGTGTGCTCTCTCAATATCTTGTAGGCATAGGTATGCTACTTGGATTTTTAGCCAATATGTTGTAACCTAAGTCCTTCCATAGGCATCTCAAGCATTCCTCAGTCCATGCATTACTCAAACTGAAGTCAGCTAACTTTAATCAGCCACAGAAACATATAGCATTTATCACAAATAACTCTCCTTGTGCAGTTGCTCACAGAAATTTTACCTAAAACAAAATATTGGAATCAAATTAATAAGCTTCTCAGAAAAACAGTAGGGGTGCTACATTAATCATGTTACTATGTAGATATACATAAATTAATTTTTTCACTTATTTCATATCCTTGATAATTACATTTTTCAAATGTCTACCAATCGTGGGTGGTCTCATTTTATGCAACCTCTATCCTTCAGTTCATCAATAACTAAAGATATGTTATTAATATGCAAGTAATTTTAAAGCTTTCGCTACGTGAACAAAAGTCTGAGTTTATACACAAGTTCATTCAAGAAATATGTAGCCAGTGTTCTTGTCGTCATCATCATGTAGTCATTTTCGCCTCTATCTTTTCAGCCTATATGCCAGGAAGTTTCCTTTACTTTGACTGGAGTCCTGTTGAAGTTGATCTTCACAGCTACTAATGCTACATTTTACTTCTGACGTTCATCCATTTCACGAGCACGTTTAGCAAGCATACGCACAGACTGTATTGCGCTTTTATTGCCTGTAGTCACCTGTTCTATGAACACCAGTATGCAAAGTAGTGGCAGGAGGAAGCTACGACAAATACTGTTTATCACTAGGAGAAGGAAGGCCACATTTGGAGGCCTTGATGTAGCTATTTAAGTTATCACATTGAGCTAACTGCCTAGGAGAGTTATCACACCTAAAAATCGCAGTAGGCGAGAGAGGGCTGTGAATTTAAACACACATTATGGATTAGTGCCACTTGGTAAGATTCCAATGTCCAGAAAAAAATTTTATCACAAAAAAAAATTATATATATATTGAGACTTTTATTTCTATTTTTTGAGGGCTCGTGGCTTTTACAGGACTTTGTGTCCTTGTTAACTTATGTAAAATAAGGTTTTTTTTTTTACTTTATTTATGTACCTAATTTTAAAAACTGAATAAGTATTGTAGCCTTTTACTTGTAATGTTGTTTAAAAATACTTCTAAGTGACTTAACTTAACTTACAATAATGCATAATTAAAGTTATTCAAAAACTTAACATTTCTGTAAAAAAAAAATTTTTTTTTAATAGACAAATTTTACTATTCGATAACAAGAATGCTGTTCTAAACAGAGTAACATATCTCTTTACTTCTTATTGGCTTGTATAACCATCATCACAACACAGTTACCAGTTACTCCTCTACGACCAAATACCTCCAATCCAGAAAAAAAAATTTACGGTTGTTACACAAGCTTAATAATGCTAAGGACACAGTAAAGTTCTTTTTTGCAAAAGTAATTTTATTTTTAAACATCCTTTACACTAAAAAGTTAACTGTTATAAAAAAATACAGTTGCATAAATACACAGACAAAAAACAGTGCCAACACATCAACAAACTTATTTTACCAGCGGAAGATCCCTGAAAGCTGCCACAAAACTAGTAAAAACAGTTCCTCGTTTTTACAAATTTTTGGAAAATATTAAGTACAAGTAACCTGTCTACAAATTCACTTTCCCGATAAGGGAACATACCACAACTCTCAGTCACAGAGCTGTACAAGGATAGATTTCCAAGTCAAATGTTTTAAGCATAAAAAACAAAAATGGGTAGCAATTTTACACAACTTCCAATTACCATATTTCAAAGCCAAATGTTGCATATTGGGTAAACTACTATGCAAAGAGAAAGAGCATTTTTAAAAACAGCTGAAGAAAGATTATGACCAATAAGGGCAACACACACATGNAACACACACATGAAAAGTACAGTGGCTAAACTTATATGTAAAAAAAAATAGCATTCTGGGTAAACTACTCAACACCTTTCCCCACAATTTATTTTAACAGCAAGCTTACGAAGTTCAACATGAGTTGCTATGCAAGCATCACCTAAAAATGATTTCATGACAACTCCATATGTTGAACAATTGTGTAACAGCAACATATACAGGTGAGTCGCCCGCGTCTATTTTTCCGTATCTATGCAACCCGCAAACAATACTACCCATCTAACAAAACATCTCATCCACCGTAAAATAATTTTCTCCTGTGTAGTTGAGTCCCATGCTGTGTAAGCGCTTGTTACGGCAATTCGTCTGTTACCTAAACATTCGACACCATTGTCAGCCTGCACCAATCAGTGGTGCAAAAATTGAGAATCGCTACAAAACAGCACGTGCGCGTTGGTTCCTTTTCATCAGTACAGTAAGCGGTGACTGTAACTTTGTCACATGAAGAAACACAATGGCTTAAAGCGAGGCAAACTTGGGTAACTAAGGACGCAATCATCACGTACCAACGTGTTCGGTACATCGCAATAATCTGCGACTGCTTCTCAACGCATTGCTGACATAACACCATCCGTTCACCACATTCTGTACTGACAACAACGAACCAACTTGCATGTGGTGTTCTGCTACTATTGATGTTTTGTTAGATGGGTATAATTGTGTGCAGGCAACTCACCCTAATAACAATTAAACAAAAAATTCACTTTTTTTAATAATTAATTAAATACACTAGATGGCTCACTGGTATGTACAAATTTCAAATTTGAAGAACAGGGAAATAAAAATACCCACCATAAAATTTAGTAAGAAAGTACATATTATACAAAGTGTTGCTTTGTTAAAATGGCCAAACCTTCATTTCATTTTTAGTAGTTTTTTTTATAACATTTCATACAATTATTTTAATTTTCTTAGGATTTAACAGTTTTCAAATGAGATAAAAAAAAACCAATAAAATGGCAAAAATGCCAATTTCATTTAAAACTTTCTGAAAAAATTGCTCACTATTGGTTANTTTTACTTTATTTATGTACCTAATTTTAAAAACTGAATAAGTATTGTAGCCTTTTACTTGTAATGTTGTTTAAAAAATACTTCTAAGTGACTTAACTTAACTTACAATAATGCATAATTAAAGTTATTCAAAAACTTAACATTTCTGTAAAAAAAAATTTTTTTTTAATAGACAAATTTTACTATTTGATAACAAGAATGCTGTTCTAAACAGAGTAACATATCTCTTTACTTCTTATTGGCTTGTATAACCATCATCACAACACAGTTACCAGTTACTCCTCTACGACCAAATACCTCCAATACAGAAAAAGAAATTTAGGGTTGTTACACAAGCTTAATAATGCTAAGGACAGAGTAAAGTTCTTTTTTGCAAAAGTAATTTTATTTTTAAACATCCTTTACACTAAAAAGTTAACTGTTATCAAAAAATACAGTTGCATAAATACACAGACAAAAAACAGTGCCAACACTTCAACAAACTTATTTTACCAGCGGAAGATCACTGAAAGCTGCCACAAAACTAGTAAAAATAGTTCCTCGTTTTTACAAATTTTTGGAAAATATTAAGTACAAGTAACCTGTCTACAAATTCACTTTCCCGATAAGGGAACATACCACAACTCTCAGTCACAGAGCTGTACAAGGATAGATTTCCAAGTCAAATGTTTTAAGCATAAAAAACAAAAATGGGTAGCAATTTTACACAACTTCCAATTACCATATTTCAAGGCCAAATGTTGCATATTGGCTAAACTACTATGCAAAGAGAAAGAGCATTTTTAAAAACAGCTGAAGAAAGATTATAACCAATAAGGGCAACACACACATGAAAAGTACAGTGGCTAAACTTATATGTAAAAAAAAATAGCATTCTGGGTAAACTACTCAACACCTTTCCCCACAATTTATTTTAACAGCAAGCTTACCAAGTTCAACATGAGTTGCTATGCAAGCATCACCTAAAAATGATTTCATGACGACAACTCAATATGTTGAATAATTGTGTAACAGCAACATATACAGGTGAGTCGCCCGTGCCTATTTTTCCGTATCTATGCAACCCGCAAACAAAACTACCCATCTAACAAAACATCTCATCCACCGTAAAATAATTTTCTCCTGTGTAGCCGAGTCCCGTGCTGTGTACGCACTCGTTACGGCACCTCGTCTGTTAGCTGAACATTCGACACCGTTGTCAGCCTGCACCAATCAGTGGTGCAAAAATTGAGAATCGCTACAAAACAGCACGTGCGCGTTGGTTCCTTTTCATCAGTACAGTAAGCGGTGACTGTAACTTTGTCACATGAAGAAACACAATGGCTTAAAGCGAGGCAAACTTGGGTAACTAAGGACGCAATCATCACGTACCAACGTGTTCGGTACATCGCAATAATCTGCGACTGCTTCTCAACGCATTGCTGACATAACACCATCCGTTCACCACATTCTGTACTGACAACAACGAACCAACTTGCATGTGGTGTTCTGCTACTATTGATGTTTTGTTAGATGGGTATAATTGTGTGCAGGCAACTCACCCTAATAACAATTAAACAAAAAATTCACTTTTTTTAATAATTAATTAAATACACTAGATGGCTCACTGGTATGTACAAATTTCAAATTTGAAGAACAGGGAAATAAAAATACCCACCATAAAATTTAGTAAGAAAGTACATATTATACAAAGTGTTGCTTTGTTAAAATGGCCAAACCTTCATTTCATTTTTAGTAGTTTTTTTTATAACATTTCATACAATTATTTTAATTTTCTTAGGATTTAACAGTTTTCAAATGAGATAAAAAAAAAAACCAATAAAATGGCAAAAATGCCAATTTCATTTAAAACTTTCTGAAAAAATTGCTCACTATTGGTTAGTAGAAAACATGCCCAAAAAATTGTTTTCATGGCTTTACAGCATTAGTTCAATAAATATTTGTGTATGAATAAAACTTTACCACATAACGAAAAAAATACAACTGGCTCTGTGAGTAAGCACTGTACAAAAGAGGCATATTTTTTACCAACTGAATTGTATTGTATTGTATTGTAAAGGGCTTATTAACATCCCCCAATGTTATGCCTGTAGGCTTATCAGGGTACGGCTTACAGACTAAATTATAACCTAACTTAAATTAACACCCATGCCTTACCTGGGATTCAAACCCAGAACCTCCCGAACCCTGACTGGCGGCGCACCAACCGACTCCACCACGAAAGGTCGGCTTTGCCAACTGAGGAGACATAGTTTTACTGCTTTCAAAAGAGAAGCTTTAACTTTCTTGATGGTAAATATTGTAATTGCAAAATTCTATCACCTGTAAATTAATCTGGGGTTAAGAGCCTTGCCTACCATGCTTGCAGCCACTGAGTTAAAAAGNCAAAATTCTATCACCTGTAAATTAATCTGGGGTTAAGAGCCTTGCCTACCATGCTTGCAGCCACTGAGTTAAAAAGAGGAATCAATGTCAAAGGAATTTTCCTTCTCGGTGCATCAATTTTTAAGACAACTGTATCAAATAAAAAAAAAAGGNAGGAATCAATGTCAAAGGAATTTTCCTTCTCGGTGCATCAATTTTTAAGACAACTGTATCAAATAAAAAAAAAAGGCTCAACACAACTTTTTTAGAGAACACTGCCACATTAAGAAGTTTTAAAAAAATTTATTCATTCACTATTTTTTTTGTAAAAATTAAATTTTAGAAAAAAAATTATTTAACATAAAAATTGGCAAGATTTCTTAATGTGCTAGTATTCCTTGATAAATGTCACACAGAACACTTTTTGTTTGAAACGGTTATCTTCAACACTGATTCCCCATTTTAACTTTGTTGCAGCTGTCTTGATGGGCTGCACCGCTTTACAAAATTATGGAGGAAACCGTACAACTGAGTAAAAATGGTTTGGAAGACTTTACTAAATTAACAAATCTGGTCTTCAAGTGGGTTTCTTCAGTTTAAGTGTACTTACCAGGTTATTTACAGTATAGTGAGCAGTTTTCAAGGCCCTCTCAATAGACATTAATCACTAAAAAAATATATTTTATTGTAGCCTCAGAATTTAACTTTAGTGAGTGGTGTTTATTACAGACATGGCAAATGTTTATATTAAGAAGTGGCAGAAAAAGATAAATTGGCTGAAAGGTAAAATTTAGCACAGCCTTAAAAAGTGCTCACATTATCTTGACTAGACGAATAATATAACAAGCCAACGTACTTGCTTTATCATTTNATAACAAGCCAACGTACTTGCTTTATCATTTCACACCACAAAATCACAAAAAAAAAGTGCTCAAATGCAGTGTAGTTGGCCCACCTTAAGGACTTGGTACTTCAGTATTGACATGCTGCTACTGAAAACAATTAATTTTTTTAATCCATACATATTTCTTCATTCCTAAGCACTGCCCAAGGGACTGTTGCAAAGCATGCCAAGTATTCACAGCCGACCTCCAGTCCCATTGTATCAGATATAGTTCCTTTGCGATTGTCCATTACTCTACAAGTTACAACTTTTCCACATTCCTGTCAAATAAGCTCGCTCATAAACAGTTCGTAGTGGTATATGCGGTCAAGTTGCTGTAGCAAATCCAATTGTTGTAAATGTAAAACCCACAGTATATCTGCCGTATATAAATACGGCATGCAAAACTACATGTCAGTAAGTACAATTATTTTTTTACCTCCAGTTCAGTTCTATTTCCAGGCTTTGGCATGGCAATCTAAAATTATTTCACCTAATTATTGCTGTTAGCTTGGTAACAGTGTTACTCCACTGAATCAATCCATCTTAATGATTTAATTGGCTTATGCGATTTCACCAGTCTGAAATAGTCTAGCAATGAAATCATGTACCCTGAGTAGCTTCTGGTGATATATCTCAACATGTGAGTGGCGTAGAATCTCATGCACGTTACCGAGATTGATGTGGCTAAATAAACTATATACTTGCAGCAACACCGTCTAATGAACAAAAACAAACTTAAAGAATATAAATATAGGTATGTCTTGGAAAGAAAGTATGTTACTAATTGTAGGTGCGAGGGTTTTGGCACTTTTAGTTATGACATAGGTATTAAAACTGGTCTGATTCAAACTGATATACTACATAGAAAGTTTACAATTTCCTGGGTAACTAAGATGTGCATGTACCCTAACATTTACACATCTATGGTTTTCGTACATGTGCACAAATTTTGGGATCATAATACACTATGGGCATGATTTTTTTTGCAAAAGATCATAACCATAAATATTATCAAAATTAAGGTTTTGGTTGTATAACATTTATGAAAGTATATTCTGGCAACAAATTAAGCCACAATGGGTTTGAAATTATCCAAAAACGCAACAAATGTTTTGGCATAACGAACACAAAACTGAAATCCGCTACAAGCAAAAAGTAACAAACCACAAGTCCCAGTTCGTTCTGTTGTACCATTTTAAAAAAATGATCTACCAAATGGTTTTAAGCCACCAGTGACAAGGTTATACATCTTTTCGCTGTCCAAGACTTATATAGACGAAAATACACTGTCAAATTGTTTACCTTTTGTTTGTGTCAACTAAGTTATTTAAGGACTTGATCAAGATTTTCCATCTGGTACAAAACTTGTGCTTTACAATTTGGAATGTAGAAGCAGACTGTTAAGCTATATATTATAGCTATTTTATGAATGGCACATTTGGCAACACCAATCTTAAATAATTGCTATTGCAGAGTTGAATGAAAACAAGTGTACAGCGAGTGCTGAACTGACCCTACTCGTCATTACTTCTAGAGATCTTGATGTTAACTATGGGCAGACAACATTTTTTTGTACCTTGAGATTCAGAAGGTATTTTGCAATAAGCAACAATAATATTAATGATCAGGAAAATAATACAATTACCACAGACATTTGCAAAACTCATTGTAAGAATTTTAGAAATAATGAAGTTCAGAGAGAAAGAAAATTGTGATTAGAATAATATGTATTATAAAATCATCAATGCAATGAAAATGCACAAAATGATACAAAACATTATATTGGTCAAAATAATTTCACTGTTAGTAATGTTGACAAGGCATAAAAAAAAAAGTTGCAGATCAAGTACTTTGGTGAACTACATGCATATAAATANGGGGGGGGGGGGGAGATATAACATGGACATTTTCCACTGATTCAATTACTGCCACACAGCCACAAAGTCAAATTTACATCATATTGTAGGAACCAAAGGGCTTGGGTTGGGAGAAATGATGCAGACTCTGGAATCGGAAGGCACGTGCCCCGTGGCAACAATGATGGCTAATCGGTCAACATTCCAGAAAGTGTGTGCTTACAAATAATACTTTGTTACTCGAAACTTCTATGCAGACTCCTATATGTTGTTTCGTTGAGCTGATTACATGAGCAGTTCTACTTGCTCATCAAAAATCTCTGACAACAGAAACTGAAATGGTTCTATCAGCTAGTGTGCCACAGGCCTTATCCAAAAACATTTTATAAGAGATTGCACAATAACAATCTCCACTTTATTCTAAACTACAGAAAAGTGCTCGCATATTAATGGACCATGTTTCGTTACTACAACAAAGAAAAACACTTATGGTAAAAGGTCCTAAACCACACTGCAGTTTTATTCTTGGCTTTTCAAAGAATTCAGATTTATCAAACAATTTGTGTATATTTTTTTGAAACATTAAATAACTACATACGTGTAACTATGATTCAAAATACAAATCCACACAAATTAATACCATAATGTGGTTCAATCAAACCAACATAAATCATCTTTTGTATCTCTACAATAGTTTCCCAAAACACCTTCGGTATAACAGTAGATTATGTGGATATATTGTACATGGCCTATGTTAGTGAGGATCCCACATTATGTCATTACTGCTACTCTGATACCAGCTCCTGCAAATCAAATATCTCAGGTTAATATCGGCTTTCCAGAAACTTTCTCAGACATCATACACAGTCCCAACCAAACCTCACTGCTAAAACTATTTCCTGCCCAACCACTGCCTACTTACCGACTCTGCGCTACCTCAGTCTCTCAGTGGCACATCTCTATGCTAACAGATCCATTACTCGAACAAGACCATTACTGGAAGTCTGGGACCAGCATTGGCCCAAGCACATCGAGGAGACGACATACAAAACACTAAGTGCAATAACCACAACCCTCGTGCCTGCTACGACAGAGAAAATAACCTATACAAGTCTGGGTTCCATGCGACACATGCCAAAATCTACGTTTCTTGAGATAGCAATGGAATACGTATTGGATCTGGCAGCATTACATAAATGCCCATGAACTATATGCAAATATTCAGACAAAAGAAATTAATAGAGGCATTTCCCCTGACCCTTAAGTTTAAACTCAAGGTGGATTATTTATACAATGAAAATGTATGCCCTGGCCATTTTTTTCTTTTCTATTTACAACATGTCACATGTTACAATAAAGCTTTTGGTATTTTAATAGTTAATAGTGATGTACTAATTAAAATGTTGTTCAACACACGATAACTTTTGAAAGGGGAATGTTCCTTCCTTTACACATAAGAAAATACTATTATATCTGCATACTGTAAATTTAAACAGTATCACTGTAACAGCACGATCAGTCTCTTACTTCACACAAGTCTTCACTGTACACAAATCACTCTTGGTTGATCTCGAAGAAAACCTGCAGGCCCCAGTGGTCGCTTGGGAAAGACTGTGTTCCAGATACCTTCTCGATACCCACCAGTCCAAAATGGGCAGGCCTTACTCTCTGCGAGTGAGAGTGCCTCACGTACAGTCTGTCGAACCTGCAGCGTGGCTTGAACCTGGTGCCTATTTCCTTATTGGTGTTTCGCAGCATGTCCCATGTGTACTGGCTGGTCGCGCGAGAACCACAAGTTATCCACAGATCTTCAATGCCAACAGGAATACCACCAGCCAGCTCCACCTAAGACAGTGAGCAAAGTGTAAAAGTAATCAGTGGCTGCATTAAACTAAGTTATTACAGTTCAAGTGATAAAGGCAAAGAATTAATCTTAAAATTCCAATTACTTACAAACCAAAATGTGTAGGCATGTGTGTGCACGGGTTTTCCAGTTAGAGTAGAGCTCAAGCGAGCTTGCTAAAAAACTCAAGTTTCATCAAGTCGAGCTTGAGTTTTTTTGCAGAATACACTTAATATAAATCCATTTTTAACCAAATAGTTGTTTATTAAATTATATGTGTTCACTCTAAATGTAAATTCACTAGTTTGAAGTACATACTCCTCGAGTCTACGTATCTTTGAATACTTAACCAATGTTTGTTTTATTTACATTCACGTGCAATAAAATGAAAGAGTTTTTTTTATTTACATGTTCTTGTATATGAATTTGATTCTTATTAGTGTCTGCAGGTTCAAATTCTTAGTTGCAGATTCTAAATTAATACTTTTAAGTTTCTTGAACTCTTGCAGATTTTTTGGATGTAAATCCAAATGCCGAATGAGGCTTGTAGTGGAACCTGTTGGCATCTTCAGTCATGGAGTATTAATTGCATTTCGCATTTGATTTATCTTCTTTCGAGAAAAAATGCCAAATTTATGTTTTTATTGTTTTTTCACTTAATTTAAATTTATTTGTCTTTGCTACTTTTATTTACATTATGTTCCAATGTTATGTTCGTGAGGTGTATAAACTTCATAGAAGTTTGTAAATTGTACAGTTAAACATGCAAAAAATTAAATTTCTACTACTTGGCAGACAAAAAATTTGAATCTAAATTGGTTAATCGGTTGTGTTCTGTTTCACGCACAAGTGAAATACTTTGGGAAGTAATTCATACGCACAATGTCAACATCGTAATAACAAACTGTGTATAGATTTCGTGCCCATTTAAATACATATTTACAAAAGAACACCTAACCTTTAAAAGTAATCGTTTTTCTTGAGGATCTGTTTGCCATTTTTTACTTACACCACACAAGATCAACATGATTTTACAACCAAAAATTATATACAAGTTCAATTTCCTTCAATGTGATGATAGCGTTCAAAGCATTTACACAGCCCTTCCTTTACATTGCAGCAGCATATGTTGCATTTGAAAATTTAAATAAAAGCTCGACTTGACTTGCACATTCAAGCACTCGCAGATGCCTAAAAATGTGATTTGTGGCATTCCAGCCAACAAATGCTACCCATCTACAGTAGCATTTTGCTTAAACAGATATTTTTGAACTAGCCAGAACTGCAAAATCACTAAATAATGTAAATGACACACGTATAAATAGAGTACTTATTAGGGCCAACTTTATAGATATTATAAACCATATTACACACCCTATACTACAGTACAAAACTCTGTAAAGACGATTCTGAAGGGATTGAAAAATTTAAGTTTATTTACCTGGAAAGCTTGATGCGGTTCTGTCCACAAGTGGAGCAACAGTGTTCCCGTTATCTTATTTGGCTCGGGGTTACTATATGGGTCTATTGATGATTGTGACTGATGTATTCNAGCAACAGTGTTCCCGTTATCTTATTTGGCTCGGGGTTACTATATGGGTCTATTGATGATTGTGACTGATGTATTCTGGTCTCAGGCAGTAGATTTATTACTTACAATCTCTGGCACTATCCAGGGGTTGCGGTGCCTAGACATTTTAGTACGGGATTGGAACAAGTCCTGCGGAATCTGTGGCACTCCAGGCACCAATCTCAGTCTCTCCCATTGTGCCTGGTCTCTTTAAGCAGAGTACATTATTCGGGCAACGCATGCTTGAGGTATTTTGAGCCCAGCTTAAGGACTGCAGGTTCGTGGAACTTTAGTTGGCAGGTGAAAAGAGTCCTTGCTTGTATAGAGGAATCAGTCATTCTAGTTGGGCAAGCTCCCTCTGCTTGGTATGGACTACCAGATCTGCTGGACCCTGGCTTGTTGGCTCTCAGGTTTGGTGGGTAACTGCAACCTTTACTGTCCGTTCTGCCCTCTTGTTAGGAAAACTGCAAGGGTAAGGATAAGTATGGGAGGTAATGGAAATTCTCTACAGTTGTAATATAGCATTTATTAAATTCCCCAGTGGGAGATCAGGAGAGGAAAAACATACAGACAAGATGCGAGCTAAAATTTTGTGTAGTGCAGAGGCAAGTGGTGTGACGAGCATGGTCTCCGAGTGCCACTGAGGGCAAGACTTCCATGAACTAATTTAGGACCATCTCTAAAGGACGGTTGGTAGTTGGTAGCTAGTGCTTTGTAGGAGACTTTTTTCTTCTGAAGGTCGGCGAGTGTGTGCTGGAGAACTGGCGTTTTCTGGGCTGGTAACTGAATTTATGCACTTATCGGACAACATATTGCGTAAGTAGAAGCCGGCCTAAGCAACGGAAGACTTAGAGCCGGCCTGGGTAGAAACTTGTTACATGCAAACAACCTGCTGTGTGACCAGTTAGAGGCCAAGGAGCAGGGCCAGTTTAAAACGCCTTCAGCACCACGGCATGTAAGCAGTAAGTTGACACACCCCTCATGAGTGGGACTAGAACACACATCTAGTGTTCGAGAGTTTTTTNACGGCATGTAAGCAGTAAGTTGACACACCCCTCATGAGTGGGACTAGAACACACATCTAGTGTTCGAGAGTTTTTTCATGCGTACGCCTGTAAATTGGTTTATTCCAGATCAAAACTCTGTAAAGTTATGTGAGGGACATCGGTATGAAGGCAGGCTGGAAGTGCTAGTTTCCTTGTGTGTGAGTTGCGAACTTAGGGGCAGCGAACTTAGGGGCAGCGCTGGGCTTCGTTGCTGGCTTCTGTCGCACACGGGGGTGATTAAAGGACACAGGACTTCTGACATACATGGTCTTGGCAGCCGTGTCCTTGGGTGCCCCTTGCCTAGGGGTGTGCAGGTTGGCTCTGGAAGCAAGTCGTCCTGGGTTCAAACCCCGCTCGAGGTGACGTGGCGTCACGTGAAGGTGAGGTGGAGTCGTAATTAATAATTACGCCAGTACGTGTCCCGCGTCATAGTTATCAATGTCCTTTTTATTATTTGTACATGTTGCTGCTTTGCACCACTTCCCTTGCCGCTCTAGCATAAGAAGGATTGTATCAAGCGCATGACTGGTAGCACGAGGAGTGCACTGAGAAGACAAGCTGCAGTGTAGGACACGATAAGCATATCAGGACTTGTGCGCTCCCATCCTTGAGTGGATTGAATTTCTAGGATTATTGTTAAAAGAATGTTATGGTCATCACTCTAGCTTCTCTCAGCAAGACTCTGGGTGCGGGGAACATTCTAGATCGGACCAGCCAGACTACTTCAAGCTGCAACGGACCTCATAAGTGGCAGTTTATAGTGTTTGGAGTGTTGTACGACCCGAGAGCTGTTTGTCCTGTTGCTAGGCATATTTCAAAACCTTGTTCAATCAAAAAGGAATTACAACTGAAACCTCAAATTCAAACGATTAGTTGAAACGAGATGGAAGCTCTCAGAGAAACCTGGTGAGGTATTCCTCCCAAAGCCAAACTCGTTGCCACAAATTTGGGAATTTCTGCAGACATACAAATAAGAAAGGTAGAAAAAAAGGAGCCAGAGAAAAACTCAACACAGAGTAATAATGAAAATAGATAGTTTCAAGTTGTAAATAATAGCTTCCTGATGCAAAAAATTTGACAGCATTCACTGTTAAAGTTTTTGTAATTGTTTGGTGACAAGGGAGGTCACAGATATGCTTCTGTGGCATCATTTTCTTAGGAAGACTTCCGACTATTAAATTAAATCAGTATTCCAAAGAAAAATTATGTTGATTTTACTCTAGACACAAGTGAACATTGACCAACAAAGCTAGGTATATCCTTGCCCCACAAGGAGACAAGGTGAGGCTAAGTAAAAGCCTCTCCAATATCTATTTTTTCTTCAGAAAACACCTGCTTATTAAAATTAATTTATATTTAATTTTTTTAAATTGTTATTTTCACGCTAATGACAATTTATTCCACAAAACGGCACATTTTAATGTATAGGGGTTGTAATGATGCAATATTCTTAATTTTTCGGGACACGGGTGTAAAATTCCTTCGCTTTGGAAAGCTTCTTAATATTTTTTATCTGGTTTCAAGTTTAAAGCCATGGTGGTTAGTTTCCCGTGATAGTAAGTTTATCCGGCAGACGTGTGCTTTTGCAGGTTATCGGACGGACGTCTGCTGTTTACGTTTATCAGGAGGACGGTTACAGTTTTCGTTTCGAAAGTTGGAGTTTTGAAGCATCAGCATTATTTAGCTGTTTTCAGGCTGCGTAGTACAAATTTTGTACGAGAAGTTCGTTTCTGTTGACGGCGCAGTCAGTTACGATAATGTGTTGAGAGCGGGACACAGCGCAGTTTTGGATGACGCTGCTGGCAGATGCCGGATGCCATGCGCTTATCTTAGGAGAAGGGGGCGATAGGCCTGCCTAATATATACTAGTGGTGTCTATCGCCTAGGAGAAAAAAAGTAACCAACCGTCGAAGAAGATGCATCGGGCGTGAGAAGACGCATCACGCGTGAAGAATTTCACCCACACCGGCAAGCACCAGTGACCGTAAAATCTTTTGTTCACATTTCTTTTCGGTTTAACTTAACCTGAATTCTATCAACTTATTTCCGCCGGTGTGGGGGGTCGTTAGGGTGCCAGGAGAGAACGAACATCCCTCCTGCCTTCGAAACTTAGTCTTGCGATGCAAGTTTTGAGACATTAATAAACTGTAAACGACTGTGGCACTAGTCTGTACTTGTATATTTATCTCTGAACGGTTCGTACCGTACTCTGCATACTGGAAATTCGTATGTGAACTGTGTCATTCAATTGATAAATAAAGTATAAAACAAAATACTCTGGAACTTTATTTCTTAATTAATCGGCGTCAATTGTACTGGGTCTCGTGATCTACCTTGAGCAAGCCGTGGCAACGTAAACATTCGGCAGTGAAAGCGGCCGAACGTTACAGGGTTAGGGTGCATCAAAATCAGTCCAAAATCCCCCAAATAACAGCGAAACCTCTTTTTTACATTCTCGGTATCTACGTTTTCCCGCGGTTTACCCCATTTTCTTTAGGTCCCATTTTTGTGCCATAAGAAGTAAAGTAATCCCCCCAAATTGCATTACAAAATTTGTTATATTCCCACTATTAACGCCTTGCAAAACACATACAAACTGTTTATTTATATATCTTTGTTTCTCCGTCACAAATAACAACCACAAGTTCGTAAACCTTCATGCTGAAATTAATTTAACTGCATATGAGATGTTCAATGGAGTAACATCTGGTAACTACGTGCACGCGCGAACACTGCATTGTGTGCCTGGAATGCACCTCAAAGCAAGATGGCAGCCTGTGAATATTTATCCCTTCAAAAGCACGAGTGGTAACACTTCAATTGCTGTATCCACAAAAAAAAAATGTTTTTTTTAACCTATGTCTTTTATTCTGTGGAAATTTCCTAAAATGTGAATGTGTATCTCGCCGATGTCTGGTAAATAAATATGTCTGCAGTATGTTATTTTAATTTAAACATAACATCTGAACTACTTTTTTTGTATTTCATGATCTTTTTATTTGTAAAAATAAATGGAGAATATAAAAGTGCAAAAAAAAATTTTGGTTGCAAATAAACTAAAAATAATATTGAAAACAAGCATGTGGATACACGTATTTTATCTTATCTTGGGTGATTTTTTATTTCGTT
The DNA here is from genome assembly GCA_002778355.1 of Clitarchus hookeri. Lineage (NCBI taxonomy): Eukaryota > Metazoa > Arthropoda > Insecta > Phasmatodea > Phasmatidae > Clitarchus > Clitarchus hookeri. The sequence goes on along the minus strand of NQII01000836.1, from coordinate 41,501 downwards.
TATATTAGTTGTGGATCATGCTTTACTTATTTTGACAATATCTGACGTAATTTTGATGTGCAAGTTGACGACTGGCCTGTATTTTTTTTTAATTTACATTGGTTATGTTAGTACTTGAAACTTTATTTAATTTATGTCGAAACCTCACATAATTTTTTTTGTGTGTGGGTTGAAGATTGATGTGATGCAGTATTTGTAGTTGTATCATAACTGGAAAATGTTTACTGCAGAAGAAACAAGATATCNAATGGAAAATGTTTACTGCAGAAGAAACAAGATATCCAGGAAATCAGGTATTTACTAAGACAATTTACACTTTCCTGCAATCTACACTTTTTTCCTTTGTCCCCTTGAAAATTGTACATAAGGGGTTTCACTGTATCTACAGAAACTGAACTGTCAAAAGAACCTTATTTCTGTAAACAGTTAGGGGTTGTTTTAAGTAGGGTTCTCATATAAAGTATACACTCATTTNTGTCGAAACCTCACATAATTTTTTTTGTGTGTGGGTTGAAGATTGATGTGATGCAGTATTTGTAGTTGTATCATAACTGGAAAATGTTTACTGCAGAAGAAACAAGATATCCAGGAAATCAGGTATTTACTAAGACAATTTACACTTTCCTGCAATCTACACTTTTTTCCTTTGTCCCCTTGAAAATTGTACATAAGGGGTTTCACTGTATCTACAGAAACTGAACTATCAAAAGAACCTTATTTCTGTAAACAGTTAGGGGTTGTTTTAAGTAGGGTTCTCATATAAAGTATACACTCATTTNATCAAAAGAACCTTATTTCTGTAAACAGTTAGGGGTTGTTTTAAGTAGGGTTCTCATATAAAGTATACACTCATTTGCAAAAGAAATTAATAACCATGAATGAATCGCGCAAGTACAACAAAAGTTGTGTTTAACGTGATTTGCTTGAACAGATGTGCCACTAGCGGGTATACACGTCACTCCATCATTCAAGCTACAAGGCATCGAATAATGCCTTAGAAACAGTGTGAGTCACACAGCCATATTCAGTAAACATGAAGCTTGCCCCAACGGTGCATTCAACAAACCTTTGCCCAGCTGGATGAGTATGAGAGAGGCCACATCGTCAGCCTCTGAGAGGCAGGTTAAACATTTTGGCACATTGCTTGCCACTTTAACCATTCTGCCTACACAAAGAATCAGTGTTGGATGCAGTGAGAACAGGGTGGTACACACACTCATGAAGAAGACAAGGATTGATCTTGGCAGATCACTATGGTTCATTTCATATAAGAAGGCCACATTCTGACAGTCAGTGAGTGGCAACGTAACATATTCAAAACAAACAACGCACCATTTACAAAATCCTGTATCAGCTGATGCACGAACGAACAGAAATTAATATTACGTTGGCTGTTCTGAGAGCAGTGCCGACCCACATCAGACAAGCAGAAAATACGCGGATAAGGAAAAGTTCGTAGATTAATTAATACATTTTATTTTACGTGGTCATAAAACAGCAGTTTTTAGTTTTAGAAACGAAACTTCGTGATAAAATAGTAATGTATAGGTGTTCAAAATGAGATGCACACAATAAAACTATCCATATCCAAATGTAAGGAAAAAATTGAAACCTTTTTCAAGTTTCCAGACTCTCCAACAAGTGCTGCCATCTTGTGAGGGACAGGCGTNCAGACTCTCCAACAAGTGCTGCCATCTTGTGAGGGACAGGCGTGCCATATTGCGAACCATGTGTTACAAAACGCCCTTCCACGCTATCTGATAACCATATCCCGGACTACACCCAGAAACATATTATAGTTTTGTTGTTTAGAATAACGTATTTACGCACATATACAAATGGTTTTATTTTCCCGCGAGCTCTGTATAATTTTTAAAGTCGCATATATTTCATGTACAACGATTTGGACTGCAAGTAATTTATATTCGGCCGGTAATTGTTCGTCTACGTAAATTATACGCCATATTGTTCTCTCAAAACCCATCTCCTTGTCTCCGTATAAAGTGAGACACGCGTGAATAGTTTTTAAGCAATTCTAACATTATTCCACGTCACATATTTTCAACTTGAGTATATTAGCTATAACGTCCAAAGTGTGATAATAGATACAACAGACCGTCTCGCAAATGTTAACTCAAATTCACTATCTCGGACAAATTAAAAAAGAGTTAGCAAATATTTAATTATTTGCAACATTTTATATTTTTACTTTTATGACCTACTTATTTTTTTAGACAGATGTCAGTCTTAAAATATTTTAAAATTTGTTTAGCATTACAGTACAATGAGAGGTGGATTAGCTGATAGCGTGTTGATAAAAAATACAGCCTCAACATGACGGACCAGCTGATGGCGGAAGGATACGTAGTCAGATGTAAACAGTGGCGCTACCTTCGCCGAGCTGTCAAAAAGTGGCCTTCTTATATGGTACAGAATATAACCGGGAGGATTGTTTCACTGTGCGACAGGCTCTAAGCACTCTACTGGTGTGTCTGCATACCATCCAGGGACATGTAATGACAGCTAGGGATACACCTGTGTCCACCAATATCATATCTAAGTGGCTAGCAGAGTGGGAGACGTCTTCATGGTATCCCATACAATGTCTACCCTAATGACATGATTATCGCTGGGCACATGTGACCCTCTGCCTGTTACAAGCACCACGGCTGCTTGCAAATTGGCGACAAGTTGTGTTCAGCGATATATCATGGTTCTGTATGGATACAGACAACCACANAAGAGTTAGCAAATATTTAATTATTTGCAACATTTTATATTTTTACTTTTATGACCTACTTATTTTTTTAGACAGATGTCAGTCTTAAAATATTTTAAAATTTGTTTAGCATTACAGTACAATGAGAGGTGGATTAGCTGATAGCGTGTTGATAAAAAATACAGCCTCAACATGATGGACCAGCTGATGGCGGAAGGATACCATCAGTCTACATTTGTCACCGCGATGGAAGCGGCTCGACACAAAAAGTGGCCTCCTTATATGGTACAGAATATAACCGGGAGGATTGTTTCACTGTGCAACAGGCTCTAAGCACTCTACTGGTGTGTCTGCATACCATCCAGGGACATGTAATGACAGCTAGGGATACACCTGTGTCCACCAATATCATATCTAAGTGGCTAGCAGAGTGGGAGACGTCTTCATGGTATCCCATACAATGTCTACCGTAATGACATGATTATCGCTGGGCACATGTGACCCTCTGCCTGTTACAAGCAGCACGGCTGCTTGCAAATTGGCGACAAGTTGTGTTCAGCGATATATCATGGTTCTGTATGGATACAGACAACCACAGAATTCTAGAGATTCCCAGACCAAGGTCATGATCCATGCTTCATTGTAGAGCAACACAGTGCCCCAACGAGAGGTGTCATGGTGTATGGGTGCCATTTCCTAAGATTTCCACCCCCCATTGGTGGTGATTGAAGGAACCCAGATGGCACAGTGATACAACCAGGTAGTTCTGTCACCATATGTGGTCCCCTTCCTGGTGCTACTTGAAAACCCCATTTTCCAGCACGATAATGCCAGGCCTCGCACAGCACATGTATCTCTGGCCTTCCTCCGTGTTGTCAACATGCTTCCTTGGCCAGCAAGGACCCCAGACCTCTTGCCCATAGAGTACATTTGGGACCACATTGAACAGCAACTATAGCCAATGGCAACTGTGGCAAATTTGAAGGGTCAGTTGCACCAGCTGTGGAAGGATCTTCCTCAGGAGAATAGTCAACGTCTGTATGCCTCCATGCTCAACAATTGTAATGTTGCAAGAAGTGTTAATTGATATGTGTGGGAAATATTTTATTTTTCTATACTTTTGGTGATTAATATAACCTATTCAGTGTTTGAAACTCTCAGGCATTAGCAATTTGTGTTTATTTGATATATTTTCGATTTTGAAAATTTATAATTTTTAAGTTGTTTGACAGTAGCAATAATCATTGTAAGGTGAAAGAACACCTTTGTCTTTTACTAGGAAGTTAAGGACACGTAGTTGGTGGTTGTAATATGGTGCAATATAGGTAAGATGACAAGGGTCTCACTGTAGCGATGTGATGAGATACACCCCCGTGTTGTGAGGGATGTTTGTGCTATGTATTTTTAGATATGACCGCATCATGCCCTGATTGGACAGTCTCTTCAATGATGCAATAAACCTTTCAGAAGATACTTATAGTAGCCACGGTCTTCCTCATGTGGAGTTGCCCGCCGTCGTGCGAGAGTAGTAGTCAGTAGTAATATAGAAACAGAACAGATCAGATGTTGATTGACACTTAAATTAAAGAATATGTGCATGTCACGACTGTAACTCACCCTGGCAGTAACAGAATTTTTTTTATTGTTTTTAATTATGTTTTGGACTAACCTCAAACCTACTATATTATTTCCGCCTGTGTGAGGGATCATTCATTCAGGGCACCGCGAGATTGTATATTTTCTCTCCCGCCTTTTGTAAATATCCTTGTGATGCAAGTTTTTTCGACTTGAGAATAATCAATATTAAGATTCCTTTCTGCTTGTTGCGGAAAGTATTTTTTTTGTGCCACTGCCGTAACTGAAGTGCAGAGTGCGACTCAGCTGAATCATGCGTTTTTCCGGCTCGTCTGATTAATTTATTTGGCACCTTTATAAACTTGGTTCTCAATGTTCATATCCGGCTGAGTTAGGTGAGCTAACGTTCGACTTGTGCTACACCTGGCACGTCTCTTAACATTACACCATATTGCTGCTCGTCTCTGTGCTGCATGTGATCCACACCATACTAATTGCATCTTGGAAGTGTTGGTCCCCTGCAATTAATGCTTGGTGTGGTACAATATTTTGATGTTTCCTGTGTACATACTACCATGTCCTGTACCTTCAGTGCAGAGATTTGAGTGGCTCTCAACATTGTATTCTTGAGACCAGATGAGGGTGAAGCGAGGTGAGTATGGAGCAGCTCCAGAATGCAAGGGCAGGGGAAATGGGAGATCTCCAATAAAACCTGCAAACCAGTGCAAGGTTGGAGGTAAGTAGTCTGACCAGTGACCACTACATGACCTCAGCCCCCCGGCACCTTTAGGGTGATCAATTTTCTTTGCAAATGAGTGTATATGTATATTTATTATACACACATCTATATACACATTACATACTTATCTATATATTCCTACTGTGGACACAATCTCCAGTTTATTTTAGCATCTCCCTTCTCTTACACTCCTGCTTCATATGCCAATTTTGTATTGTCCTCTGAAAAGTGTAAAGTAGGAGATTCACTATATATTTGTACACATCTGTGAAAAAAAAGATAGTCTTCACTCCTCTTTTCAGCAGTTCAGACCAGTGTTGTTATTATAATTAGTTGTCCCAAAAGACAGTCTCTGAGAAAGACAACTCTGGTGTGTATCTTTGATGCCCCACCTANCTTATTATAATTAGTTGTCCCAAAAGACAGTCTCTGAGAAAGACAACTCTGGTGTGTATCTTTGATGCCCCACCTAATGGGTGCTCGTAGCGTTGGTTGAACTATTAACAATTTTTAAATAAAAGATATTACAGCACATAGCTTGTATTGTAAGTCAATACAACTGGTGCAGAACAGATCAAACATGTAAACACTCTTAACAAAATTTTGTTTACCTCTTTGTCTCTCATGTTTAGGTCTCCCCCATATACAACAGTGTGGTTTTTAGGTAACTCTTGGACCATTTTGAATCCAGTCTTTAGCTGCTTTACTCTTTCTGCAGCATGATCTGCTGTGCTCTCGAGGTGTGTGTTCAACAGCTGCAGTTTCAAAGAGCCAATGTGAGCCTGCAATATGTAAACCAAACATAATTACAATCACTACATAAGCTACTCTACAGTAATTCATATTGCCTGCTTGACAGGCAAGACTTTAAACTGTGGTACTGACTTTAAAATGATTTACTAAATGTATTCAATGATGGTAAAAAATGTTTACTGCAACTAATAAATTTAATTACATTATTGAAAGGCGGTAAAAAAAAAACGATTACTTACAGGATGGTATTTGTGGATACACACATGTACACAAAGTCAAACACATTTTCCATGTTAATGTACAGTCACTTCGTTTCGCTTGCTGGGCCAAATTTTCCAGGTGACTAGTGATGGCACACTGCAGTTAGTGGAGTGGTAGTTGGCAAACAGTGAACCTAGTGGCAGGGAGGTGAACTAGGGTGCTGCAGGCATGAAATTTTAAATGTGGCNTGGTAGTTGGCAAACAGTGAACCTAGTGGCAGGGAGGTGAACTAGGGTGCTGCAGGCATGAAATTTTAAATGTGGCCCAGGGGTTAGTTTATATTTAGGCCAGGTTGTAACATTGCAGTTTTTGAAGAGTTATGTTTACCATTGGTCAGATATATTTTTATTAGATATGATTACGGANGGGTTGTAACATTGCAGTTTTTGAAGAGTTATGTTTACCATTGGTCAGATATATTTTTATTAGATATGATTACGGAATATGTGATTATTAAGGTCACTTCATTTAATACAATTTCCAAAATACAAGTTAAACAAAATGCAGTATAATCTTCGGTTAATTTAATAGTTTATTGACATAGAGATCATGAGTAAATATATTTAATTTGTTTCTAAACGATATTCAGAATTATAATTTGGTTTGTTAGTTTTCATTATTCCCTAGAGGATAAAAAGTATTCAATGTTTATTAAACAAAAGAACAAAAGAAAATTATCCTGGTTGTCTCTCGTCTCGCCATCGCTGATTGGTGGAGAGATGTAGTGTGGTCAGACGACAGCCAAACGGAGGACAGGCAGGTAACAACATAAGCAAGGTAAAAGTAAAATCTAACAATATTCTAGCAGAACTATTACCAACACCATCAATGATGGACGTGTGTGTTAAGATTTAAAAAAAATATAAAAAACAATTTGAATAGTAAATGTGATTTTTTTTTTAATGTAATGATGAAAAGGTTGAAGAAATTATATATTGACTGCCACAAGAGAATGAAAACTGATAATAATTATTGAATTTTAATTTTTTAGAAGAATAAAGTGATAATTGTAATTTTTTTTTGAGAAGACGCATGGAAGAATAAAATTGGTAAAAGGAATTTCCGCTGCTAATTCCACATAATTCTTCACCTTTGATTCTACTGAAATGTAACAACGGCGCCCAAAGTGTTAATGGTATTGTAATATAATTTGAAACGTAAATGTAGCTGTCTGGATTTAGTGATGCATTGGTAAAACCAGAGTGTCCCATGGCTACATAACATAACCCAATCTGCAACATATAAGATTTCATGCCTCATCCTTGTTCGCCTCTCGGCCGCTAGGTTCACTGATTGCCAACCAATGCTCAAAAAGACTGCGAGTCATCTATTGCCTCAAAAAGCTGGCCTAGCCAGCGAAACATTGAGACCATGCATCTGCAAAGAAACTGTGTTCGTCCTATTTTATTGATGTATATCTATATATGAGTACCACCCTGCGAGTAACTGTATTTTTTTACATACTTTATATAGTTACTGGTATCCTAGTAGCCTATTCCCAACATTTCATTAATTTAATTATACTTTTACTCTCTTCAAAAATTAATTTGTTCCAAATCGTAATTCAACATTTTTTCCCTGTTTACATAATCCACCAGCTTAAAAATCTTAAACAAAAATTTTTTTTTGCATAGCATCAAAACAAGTAAATAATAATTGTCTGAACACTATAATATACACTTATTTTACTTAAAGGTACTCTAAGACATCTGCACCTATCATCATGTTCCAACCAAGGTAATAACGATTTGTTTTAAATCGGGTGCAGGTGAAAAACTTCAGTGATTCAAACAAAAAAAATTGCATGGAGCTAGCAAGAACAGATAAAAAAATTAACAAATCTTAAAAATGATCAACCAACCAAGATACATGCTTCAAACACAACCTAGAAGCCAGGGAAAACAATTCAGCAACTGAATTTTTTTTCCTNCAACCAACCAAGATACATGCTTCAAACACAACCTAGAAGCCAGGGAAAACAATTCAGCAACTGAATTTTTTTTCCTTAAGTAAATTTGATGTAATGTACTAAAAATTTAAAAAAATAAAGCCTGTACATTTTTACTAATACAGCAATATATTACAATATTTTCAATCGGATTTGACTAGTATGCATAAAGACATTAAAAATAGGCCCCTTCAATCTCATTACAATAAAGAGATTTTTTTTTTTGATCAACTTCATCCATAAACATATAAGTTGTCTTAATGCAATGTTGCCAATGAGATTACTTCCGATAAGTTTAGACACAGAACTACTTATGACTAAATACCTATATCTTTGTACTAGGAATTTATTTAAAAAATTTCATTATGAGAAAGAATTTTTTTCACACTGTAAGTATTACCTTGCAAAAATGCTAACTTTAATAATCAAAATACGCAGAATCGGGAATTGAGAATCAAAAATAAGGAATCGAACTTAGAATCGGAAACAATGCATACTTGAACCATTCCTATATGCTATCAACTTCCGTCCAGGGATTGGTCCGCTTCCACGACCATCTAAACGGAAAGTTTCTGCATTAAATTCCCTTATATTAAATTCCCTAAATATAAATTCNGTCCGCTTCCACGACCATCTAAACGGAAAGTTTCTGCATTAAATTCCCTTATATTAAATTCCCTAAATATAAATTCTCTTAAATTGTATTTGATTTAATGAAAATAAATTTTGTTTTAAGGCAAAAAAAAATTCTGCAACAGAAATTTATACAATCAAATATACTCTGTATTTCTACCTCAGATTTGTACGAGAGTGCTTCATTTTGTTGCCGGAATAGCTTGTGAGTCACGTGTCGTGTATCATCGGGTTTTATCACAGTCGAATATCAGACACTTCAACCAAATGTCAAGGCATGCAGCGGAGTTATTGTTTTCATTCCAGCGCAACTTTAGTAATTAAGCAAGATAAAATTGATTCGCGAGATACAAAAGGTAATTATTAGGTGCAAATATTTGTTTATTATAACCTAAATGCAGCGTGACTTGACTTGCACGTTCAGTAGCGCGATGTCTCCTGGAAAAAAAAAAAAAATCAACTCTAATGACAAGTCAAATTTTATTGAATCGAGAATGTAATAAATCAAACTGCTGTCGTCTCACTTGCCCAAGCACCTATTTTATATTCAAGCAAGAAAATGAAGGTTGAGATGGGTGATGAAATTTGGTTGTTTCGTAAATTAGTTGGTACTACTGGAAACATCCACATACTTGCTCATGTACAATTTGTTTATGCAACTTGAATAAAGGATAAAAAAAATTATTTANTGTTTTATATTCAAGCAAGAAAATGAAGGTTGAGATGGGTGATGAAATTTGGTTGTTTCGTAAATTAGTTGGTACTACTGGAAACATCCACATACTTGCTCATGTACAATTTGTTTATGCAACTTGAATAAAGGATTAAAAAAATTATTAATTGTTATTAATTATTTTTCTACGCTACTATTCCCTTTAACATGTACGAAAACAGATTTGACCTTGAACGTAGTTGCAAGACAGGAAGTTCATATCGGCGTGGCTGGATGTACTTCCGATGATAATTAGTTTCTAAATTGGCACACAGATCACTCTCTCGTGCTCTCGCTCTCACAACCACATCATAATTACGTCAAAGAGAACGCTCTCTGGTCGTCTCGATTCTTCTGATAGAGCGCAAAAGAGCAAGAGCACAGAGAGCACAAAGTTGTGTACTCGCTGGCGCTCTGTNATCTCGATTCTTCTGATAGAGCGCAAAAGAGCAAGAGCACAGAGAGCACAAAGTTGTGTACTCGCTGGCGCTCTGTTGCACTCTGACTATGTTCCACATTTGTCTACATTGCTTCAATGTTTCTATAAGTTTATATAGTAGCTTTCTGGGCCAAAACCACATTGTATTTTACCTGTAATTGAATAATTTCAACTGTTTTAGTCAATGAAATAACTTATGCAAGATGTATTTACAAAAATATAAATAAGGATTTCTGACAAAGTCTTGTATTTTTTGTCACTTTGCTGCAGCATGATGGTAATATATAAACAGAAATAGAAGTACTTTTTGCCCTAACAATTATTCTGGTAGTGGTATAAAATTGCTATGACCATGATTTTAGCTTAACCTGACTTTGCGCCTTTTTGGCATCAGCTGTCCGCGTGACGACAGAGAGAAACGAGAAAATGGTTGTCTCAAATTCACAGAGCAAGAGCACGAGAGAGCACAAAGCAGTGCTCTCACCAGGTTGTGCAAAAGAGTGTTCTTTAAATTGAGACATGACCATAGCCCGAAGCTAACTGTGCGTCACAGACCACACATCCAGGCTCACACAAACATAACAATGCTAGACACAGTCCCAAATAAGCCATCAGCTGTCACGTGCTGTTTCAACAGCAATATGAATTTCTTTCCTTAACTTTTTAATGATATCTTATAGATAATTTTTCNGCTGTCACGTGCTGTTTCAACAGCAATATGAATTTCTTTCCTTAACTTTTTAATGATATCTTATAGATAATTTTTCAAAGTACTGCATTGTGTACATTTTAATTATGTATAAATACACAGTCGAATCACATAATTATGACCACCTGCTAGTATCCACAGTAACTGCCCTTCACAGCACAGACAGCAGTTAGACAAGATGGCAGTGACTCACTCAGGTGCTGATAGGTTTCCACAGGTATCTGGAGCCATGCTGTCTGTCCCAAAACTGTTGAAGGGTGTGTGGCGGAGGAGACAAATGGCGAACACGATGATCGAGATGGTCCAACAGATATTCAATTGGATTGAGATCGGGGCTGTTTGGGGGCCAGGGAAGAACTTCAAAATCTTGATAGTGCTTTTCCAGCCACGTGCAGACACTTCTAGCCGCATGGCAATGTGCATTATGGTGCTGGAAGATCCCATCCTCGTNAATTATAATTTGGTTTGTTAGTTTTCATTATTCCCTAGAGGATAAAAAGTATTCAATGTTTATTAAACAAAAGAACGAAAGAAAATTATCCTGGTTGTCTCTCGTCTCGCCATCGCTGATTGGTGGAGAGATGTAGTGTGGTCAGACGACAGCCAAACGGAGGACAGGCAGGTAACAACATAAGCAAGNCGACAGCCAAACGGAGGACAGGCAGGTAACAACATAAGCAAGGTCAAAGTAAAATCTAACAATATTCTAGCAGAACTATTACCAACACCATCAATGATGGACGTGTGTGTTAAGATTAAAAATAAATATAAAACACAATTTAAATAGCAGATGTAATTTTTTTTTTTAATGTAATGATGAAAAGGTTGAAGAAATTATATATTGGCTGCTGCAACAAGAGAATAAAAATGGGTAATAATTATTGAATTTTAATTTTTTAGAAGAATCAAGTGATAATTGCAATTTTTTTTGAGAAGACGAATGGAAGAATAAAATTGGTAGAAGGAATTTCCGCTGCTAATTCCACATAATTCTTCACCTTTGATTCTACTGAAATGTAACAACGGTGCCCAAAGTGTTAATGGTATTGTAATATAATTTGAAACGTAACCATGTAGCTGTCTGGATTTAGTTATGCATTGGTAAAACCAGAGTGTCCCATGGCTGCATAACATAACCCAATCTGCATCATATAAGATTCCATGCCTCATCCTTGTTCGCCTCTCGGCCGCTAGGTTCACTGATTGCCAACCAATGCTCAAAGAGACTGCAGCGAGTCATTTATTGCCTCAAAAGCTGGCCTAGCCAGCGAAACATTGCAACCGCGCATCTACAAAGAAACTGTGTTCGTCCTATTTTATTGATGTATATCTATATATGAGTACCACCCTGCGAGTAACTGTATTTTTTTACATACTTTATATAGTTATTGGTATCTTAGCAGCCTATTCCCAACATTTCATTAATTAAATTATACTTTTACTCTCTTCAAAAATTAATTTGTTCCAAATCGTGATTCAACATTTTTTCCCTGTTTACATAATCCACCAGCTTAAAAATCTTAAACAAAAATTTTTTTTTGCATAGTATCAAAACAAGTAAATAATAATTGTCTGAACACTATAATATACACTTATTTTACTTAAAGGTACTCTAAAACATCTGTACCTATCATCATGTTCCAACCAAGGTAATAACGATTTGTTTTAAATTGGGTGCAGGTGAAAAACTTCAGTGATTCAAACAAAAAAAATTGCATGGAGCTAGCAAGAACAGATAAAAAAATTAACAAATCTTAAAAATGATCAACCAACCAAGATACATGCTTCAAACACAACCTAGAAGCCAGGGAAAACAATTCAGCAACTGAATTTTTTTTCCTTAAGTAAATTTGATGTAATGTACTAAAAATTTAAAAAAATAAAGCCTGTACATTTTTACTAATACAGCAATATATTACAATATTTTCAATCGGATTTGACTAGTATGCATAAGGACATTAAAAATAGGCCCCTTCAATCTCATTACAATAAAGAGATTTTTTTTTTTGATCAACTTCATCCATAAACATATAAGTTGTCTTAATGCAATGTTGCCAATGAGATTACTTCCGATAAGTTTAGACACAGAACTACTTATGACTAAATACCTATATCTTTGTACTAGGAATTTATTTAAAAAATTTCATTATGAGAAAGAATTTTTTTCACACTGTAAGTATTACCTTGCGAAAATGCTAACTTTAATAATCAAAATACGCAGAATCGGGAATTGAGAATCAAAAATAAGGAATCGAACTTAGAATCGGAAACAATGCATACTTGAACCATTCCTATATGCTATCAACTTCCGTCCAGGGATTGGTCCGCTTCCACGACCATCTAAACGGAAAGTTTCTGCATTAAATTCCCTTATATTAAATTCCCTAAATATAAATTCCCTTAAATTGTATTTGATTTAATGAAAATAAATTTTGTTTTATGGCAAAAAAAAATTCTGCAACAGAAATTTATACAATCAAATATACTCTGTATTTCTACCTCAGATTTGTACGCGAGTGCTTCATTTTGTTGCCGGAATAGCTTGTGAGTCACGTGTCGTGTATCATCGGGTTTTATCACAGTCGAATATCAGACACTTCAACCAAATGTCAAGGCATGCAGCGGAGTTATTGTTTTCATTCCAGCGCAACTTTAGTAATTAAGCAAGATAAAATTGATTCGCGAGATACAAAAGGTAATTATTAGGTGCAAATATTTGTTTATTATAACCTAAATGCAGCGTGACTTGACTTGCACGTTCAGTAGCGCGATGTCTCCTGGAAAAAAAAAAAAAATCAACTCTAATGACAAGTCAAATTTTATTGAATCGAGAATGTAATAAATCAAACTGCTGTCGTCTCACTTGCCCAAGCACCTATTTTATATTCAAGCAAGAAAATGAAGGTTGAGATGGGTGATGAAATTTGGTTGTTTCGTAAATTAGTTGGTACTACTGGAAACATCCACATACTTGCTCATGTACAATTTGTTTATGCAACTTGAATAAAGGATAAAAAAAATTATTTATTGTTATTAATTATTTTTCTACGCTACTATTCCCTTTAACATGTACGAAAACAGATTTGACCTTGAACGTAGTTGCAAGACAGGAAGTTCATATAGGCGTGGCTGGATGTACTTCCGATGATAATTAGTTTCTAAATTGGCACACAGATCACTCTCTCGTGCTCTCGCTCTCACAACCACATCATAATTACGTCAAAGAGAACGCTCTCTGGTCATCTCGATTCTTCTGATAGAGCGCAAAAGAGCAAGAGCACAGAGAGCACAAAGTTGTGTACTCGCTGGCGCTCTGTTGCACTCTGACTATGTTCCACATTTGTCTACATTGCTTCAATGTTTCTATAAGTTTATATAGTAGCTTTCTGGGCCAAAACCACATTGTATTTTACCTGTAATTGAATAATTTCAACTGTTTTAGTCAATGAAATAACTTATGCAAGATGTATTTACAAAAATATAAATAAGGATTTCTGACAAAGTCTTGTATTTTTTGTCACTTTGCTGCAGCATGATGGTAATATATAAACAGAAATAGAAGTACTTTTTGCCCTAACAATTATTCTGGTAGTGGTATAAAATTGCTATGACCATGATTTTAGCTTAACCTGACTTTGCGCCTTTTTGGCATCAGCTGTCCGCGTGACGACAGAGAGAAACGAGAAAATGGTTGTCTCAAATTCACAGAGCAAGAGCACGAGAGAGCACAAAGCAGTGCTCTCACCAGGTTGTGCAAAAGAGTGTTCTTTAAATTGAGACATGACCATAGCCCGAAGCTAACTGTGCGTCACAGACCACACATCCAGGCTCACACAAACATAACAATGCTAGACACAGTCCCAAATAAGCCATCAGCTGTCACGTGCTGTTTCAACAGCAATATGAATTTCTTTCCTTAACTTTTTAATGATATCTTATAGATAATTTTTCTAAGTACTGCATTGTGTACATTTTAATTATGTATAAATATACAGTCGAATCACATAATTATGACCACCTGCTAGTATCCAGAGTAACTGCCCTTCACAGCACAGACAGCAGTTAGACAAGATGGCAGTGACTCACTCAGGTGCTGATAGGTTTCCACAGGTATCTGGAGCCATGCTATCTGCAGTCTGTCCCAAAACTGTTGAAGGGTGTGTGACGGAGGAGACAAATGGCGAACACGATGATCGAGGTGGTCCAACAGATATTCAATTGGATTGAGATCGGGGCTGTTTGGGGGCCAGGGAAGAACTTCAAAATCTTGATAGTGCTTTTCCAGCCACGTGCAGACACTTCTAGCCGCATGGCAATGTGCATTATGGTGCTGGAAGATCCCATCCTCGTGAAGAAAGACAATCGTCATGTACAGGTGGTGATCACCGAGGAGGGATTCATGACCAAATCGATCCAGAGTGCCTTCCACACTGATGATGGGACCTAGATAATACCACCAGAACATTCCCCAAGACCATAACACTACCTCCACCGCCTTGTGTTTGTTCTGCAATAGATGCAGGGCGTCAATTCTCAGACATTTCTCGCTGGACATGCGTCCATCAGTCGTCAATTAGCAGCAGTCCAGTCGCCATACTGTCGAGCAAATTNAAGACATTTCTCGCTGGACATGCGTCCATCAGTCGTCAATTAGCAGCAGTCCAGTCGCCATACTGTCGAGCAAATTCCAGTCGTTTTCGTAGATGCACCTGTATTAGCATGAGTGCAGTCACCCGCTGTCTATTCCGGAGTCCCATTCGCAGAACGGTTGCAGTAGACACGTGTCTGGATGCCCCTTGGTTCCTTTTGATGGTGATTTGTTCCACTGTAGCCTGTCGGTTGGCCTTTACACACAGTCGTAGCCAATGTTCACCTCGGACATCAATGGTGCATGGAGGTCCACATTTCCTACGACGGTTATTCCCAACGGTGCCATTCGTCTACTCATGATACACCTTTACCACAGAGGAATGCAAAAAATTCACAAACATCGCTGTTTCCGAAATGCTGCCTCCCTTGACCCAAAAGCTGATGATCATCCCTTTTTGCAACTCGGTTAAATCGCTTCCCTTAACCATGACAACAGGAAGCGCACTGTGTACAGCCAGCTTGTCAGTCGCATTATATACCTGCTTCACCAGCCCACGTCATGGGCCATACGTCATGGGTTACGCCCAGCAGATGACTCTTCTAGCATGTGGTCATAATAATGTGATTCGACTGTGTATGTATCTGCAGTCAAAGGAAATACCTGCTGTTTCAAGCATCATATGGAAAGAATAAAGAAGAAACACATGCTTGGCCTAATGAAAAGTGATAAGAGACGAAAAGTGTGATGGACAGTTAAATAAGATCATGTAAATGTCCAGTGTCAATTGCCTGTTATCAATTTACAGCATGACTACAATGCACAGAACAATGCATCTTTATACCGTTTTAGCCGAACAGGTTGTGTTACAGAAAATCGTCAGGAAATATGAACCTGTCCATCAAACAGGCACCAAAATTCCATAAAATCTATCTCCACACTTGGTTTATACTAAAATCAACATTTACACTCAGCANATCAAACAGGCACCAAAATTCCATAAAATCTATCTCCACACTTGGTTTATACTAAAATCAACATTTACACTCAGCAAAAGTTTTAAATATTAATACATTCCTTAGATGACACGAAACTTGTATTAACATACCTCCACTGCTATCAGGTTCCTCATCATCAGTGAACCAGGGTAATTCACAATGTTATGGCCATCATAGTAAATGGTGAAACGGCGCAATAATGTTACGGCAAAGTAGCCCTCGGTATTTCCTGCTATGCACACGTACTCAGGTAATCTGTCTTCAATGTACGAATATGTTTCTGGAATTACTTCTTGGAAGAATACTATGTCTGGTTTCAGCCTGAAATTCAATGATTATATGAAAAATACCATCGGACATACACCATTGCAAAGCTATGTCACCCAAAACACACCCATACACAAGAACAAACCTAAGGAATGTTTTGTCAAAAATTTTTAAAATATAAAAATAATGCCACAAGGAATTTAAGAGTTCTACTAAACTAAGCGTGAAGATGGGAATAGATGCCAGTTTGTGAAACGTCGCTCTGGTTCGCCAATAAAACTCTTGTCTTCTATGCTCCCTTCGTGGTGTCAGGTTTCAAGCTTACACTTGTCTTCATCTCACTGTTCATCTGTGTTGTCTTCATTGGGTCATCTATAATATTTTGTGTGTACAGTATTTTTGTACAGTATCATGTTTTTGCTACTTCTCCTGTTTTGCTTAGAGCAATAGAACTCTTTGACTGAATTCCTTGTGCGATTACTTTTTTTTTTAAATATCTTTGCAACACAGCTCTGCAATGGCTTATGTCTANCGCTCTGGTTCGCCAATAAAACTCTTGTCTTCTATGCTCCCTTCGTGGTGTCAGGTTTCAAGCTTACACTTGTCTTGATCTCACTGTTCATCTGTGTTGTCTTCATTGGGTCATCTATAATATTTTGTGTGTACAGTATCATGTTTTTGCTACTTCTCCTGTTTTGCTTAGATCAATAGAACTCTTGACTGAATTCCTTGTGCGATTACTTTTTTTTTTAAATATCTTTGCAACACAGCTCTGCAATGGCTTATGTCTAGTAATTTTAAATTTAATCAATTACCCCCATTGTGAGTATCATTACTAAAACTCTCCTCTTAAGTACGCTATCTATAATAGCTTACAATAACAGGAATATAAATTTGAAATATATTTTGAATATGTGCTAGGTGGGCTACGATTATACGTTAACACCTAATATGGTGAATCATGCAAAGTGAAGAGAGAACTTTTCCTGANGAATACGTGCTAGGTGGGCTACGATTATACGTTAACACCTAATATGGTGAATCATGCAAAGTGAAGAGAGAACTTTTCCTGAGGCTACTTCAATGACATACACTGTAGTTACCCTTACGGGACAACCTCAACTCCAAAAAGTGGTATTTTACAAGAGAGAAAACGTAATAACGTTGATTTCTAAGCAATTTTATACTTTTTGATACAAAATTGTTATACATAACTAAGACAAGTATACTAACTATGTAACAAATATTTTTAGGTAAATTTGCATACTAAATAAGTAGTGGATGTAAAAGTTTTTCACTGTTTGCAATCTCATAGTTGACTTACGAAGTTTCTGTTTGTGTTTGTAGAGTTAAACCTTACTGAAAACGACCCCTTATGGTTTCCAGCAATAAGGTCTTTATGAACTGTTAGTCGCCATTGATATTCTGGGAAATTTTGACACACACTCAAGCTCTAAACGTCAAAATTTACAATTGTTTGCATGAAGTATATGTTCAAATGTCTCTAGCACGAAAACGACACATTTTTTAAATTAAATATGAATTTATTTTGATAGGCACACACCTTCTGAAAAAGATGATATCTAAGAGGTGTATACTTGGCTTCCCCTAGACACCCAAAATCTTAAAAACATCAAGCGGCGCAAGGTTTTACTTAGCATTCTTCATCTTTGTTCACTCATCTCTGAAATAATACCAACATTATTTTTGCACGGAACATTAATTTAATTCAATAGTCGGACGTCTTCCGAATAAAATTATACCACATAAACATTATGTGCAACGTCCGTCGTTGCCAATAAATTTCAAAAACTGTCAGATTGAAGATGGCATACTTTACCGCAAGCAAAAGTTCAATTTTTGATGGCCTCTTGCAGAAAAACCTAAGGTCATTTTAACAAAACCGTAATTGATATTAATAAACAGACATCTTCCGAATAAATTGATGCTTCCTATGTCGCCAATCAATTACAAAAACTATAACATTGGAGATATATTACTTCTTGCAGAGTGAAAACTCAATTTTTGACGGCTTAATGAAAAAATCATGATATTTAAAAAAGCAAGAGCACAATGGCAGGACAAACACATCACAAACATTTGTTGGTCAGCGGGGTGGAGGGTGGGCAGTCAATAGGTATTGAGTAACCCTGGTTGCCTGGAAGAGGTTGAAGTAATATCTACTTTTAGATATACCCTACATCCAGTACAGTGCTCAGCAAGAGAAATGCAATTCACTGTAACAAAAAAAATACAACCAAACATTTATTTTTCGGCAGATCTCCCTCAAATGTTTTACGNGAAATGCAATTCACTGTAACAAAAAAAATACAACCAAACATTTATTTTTCGGCAGATCTCCCTCAAATGTTTTACGTTTTTCACACAAATTTTTTAGTTCCTCAAAAACGAGTAATTATAGAAAGACAGTCACTATGAATGGAGTCTACATAAAAGGGCTCTACTGTAAATAATTTTTAAAAACTCCTGGAGATATTGCAAGATTTGTAATCAATCTGTTGATTTTTTTCTGATTAAAAGGGGACAAAATCCTNTAAAAACTCCTGGAGATATTGCAAAATTTGTAATCAATCTGTTGATTTTTTTCTGATTAAAAGGGGACAAAATCCTATAAAAATAAAGGAGTTACAAGGTTTTCTCATGAGGGTAACAAACTATCCTGAGGGTACCATCATTACGAAAATTTATATGCGACAGTGCCAACACTATCGCATATAAATAAACCCTCTTGAAGAAAAATATTCTTCAAACCTGTAGCATAAATAAATAAATTTACTTACAAGTGTTACATTGCCCCAAAAGTGATTTAATGATTCCAGGTCAGCTTACTGCTATAGAAAATTTTTTAGTCAACCATTTGTGGGATATAAAGATTGAATGTTAATACAGTATAGGCTGTTCCAGATTAATTCAGCACTTTGGAAATTAACATTTGGAAAATGTCACTGCCCCTAATTGCATATATTTTGAAGGGCACATTGATTGCCATGTACCCAGTAAAGTTGGTAATGATGGAGGAAAAGCAGTTCCATGCCAGGTAAACATTTGTAAACACTAAAATTAATTCTTCTGCTTTCTGTTTTTAAAATTGTGCCAATTTGTAAAATATTTACGTTTCTAATTATTTCAGTTTCCCTTGATTGACGGATAAATGGAATTACCAGACCCAGTGCAATGTTAATTTTATATATGGTGGTAGAACACACAAGTAAACCTTAATCACGACTTTCAAAAGTGCTCAGTTTACTGTGAATAGACAATATTAAAAAAAAGTGTTTTGTTTGTAAAGCTTTGCTGACAGAATTCAACTTCACACCAATACAGCAAGTAAAATACTAACCATTCTTGAACACTACGTACATATTTCTGAACAGTGGTTTTTATAAATGTGTCCCCAATAGACCTGTGAAGAAAAAAAAGGGTTTCCAAGGAAATTTAAAAAAACAATAACACTGAAATTTTATACGATAAGTCAGCAAATATTGACAGTATACCTAGAACTGATATGTGACTTTATTCTTGTAAATACTGTATGTACCTAGTTATGAAAACGACGATTCACAGTGAAATAATTACTGCACATGATGGCTTTATTGTGGCTATGTCACGAGAGAAGAAGCAAGAAGTAATACCATACTGGCCACACAGTCAGACATCTGGTCTTTACAATAAATGGTAGTTGCTCAACAAATAGAAGAATACTCATTTATACACCATGGAACAGTACTAAACTAAGCTGCACTCACGTGGAAACAATCTTGCACACAGCCTTTGTTCTTTTCTTCAAATTTTTATCCTCCAAGCCATCCAGATTCCATGAAATCATACTGAATTTTGATGGCGGAACAATGGTGGGTTGGTTCCTCTCCAGACTTTCTGCCATACTTTTGCTATAAGCAAAACATACAATACCAGTCACAGAAAAGGAACTACTGGCCTAAAATCGGAAGCAAGAAGGATTTAGCTCAGTTAGTTACACAATCACTAATGGGTGAAAATAATTTAATAATACTTGAATGCTGTTTAACTAAGAAGAAAAAATTCATAGCTAAATTGGAATTAGTTCTCTTTTCTTTCCTTCTGCATCGTAAAGTACTCAAATTAGAAATTGTTCATGGCTAATTGGTCACTTTTGGAGACAATGCTCAGTTTCTTCAGCGCACTGACAAGATATTTTTTTTGAAGTGTAATAATTAGATTCTGTTACATGCAGCTGCTACTGTGTCCTTTCCCTTGCCCACTCTCTAACGTGTGCGAAGCGCAGTACCACAAGGTTATCACCGGTAACTGGAGAAGAGTGCACACTGTTACGAATGGGCTCCAGCATAACAAGTGCTGCGATACGGCTAGTAGCGGAACTAATGCCGCTCCCATCCTTCGAAAATTGAATGTCTTGTCCCTGTGTGAATTTTCTCCTCGTAACCCCACCTCCCCCTCTCCCCACATGAGGTGTGAATAACGTTCTGGGCCAGGTCAGTTCTGCTATAAAAGCCGCAGCATACCCCTGTGTGGAGAGTCTGGAGTCGTGTATGGCCATTGGCGCCAGGTGTTTGGTACCACAGGAACGACCGGCGATGATGCAGTGACCAGCGAGTGTAGTCTACAAGCATTGGAAGAGTAGAAGAAGTGAGTGACCAGTTAAGACTATGGTAAAGTCGGACTGTATGCATAAGTAGCTGACATTTGGAATGATGATATTGTATGGAAGTCAACATTTTGGGCATTTGTAGCTGAGGGAGTGAGGAGAGGTGAAGACTGAGAAACAGAGAGAGGGAGTGATGATGACGACGACACAATTGAGTGCATTGCATTCTGGTGACTCACCCACTCATATGCTGTTGGTCGTGATCGTAGTTGTTTTCAAGATCAGCTCTAAATCACTACACTGTCGGAATGGTATTCTGAATACAGTACAGTGAGGCCTCGTTGTCACGGACTTTGGATTACTTGGATGGGCATAGAAAATAAACACGCTTTTTATAAATGTAGCGGAATTAACATTTAATTTTACAAAACCATAAAAGCTCACTGGATGTACAGTATTTACTCTATTTCAAGCAGCACATTTTTAAAAAAAAAAATTTTTTTAAGACAAGGGTGCGGCCTACAATTCAATTAAGTACCACCAATTTTTTTGGCCTGAAAAAATGATCAGTGTAACTGTACTATTTATTAGAATAGCAAATGGCCTTCACCTAGTGTCTGACCTTGCAGGTGGCCAGACACTGCAATTGAAGTGGATATATTTGAGTGGCTTTTAACATAGAGGTCTTGAGAGCCAATGAGGTAACCAGAAATCCGTGAGAAAATCTGCCGACCAGCGGCATTGTCCAGCATGATTCCCTCATGTGAAAATCCAAAAGCGACCCTCACAGGGAAACGAATCCACTTCGCCTAGATACGAGGTGAGTAGTCTCAACAATTACAATGCGGCCTCCACACACGGCAATAGGCTTAGCCATTAAACAGGATGGCCCCTCAGTAGGGTGGACAATTCTTAACTAGAACCACNAAGAAATCCAAGTTATTGTGAGTTCCTGTATAAACAACTGTCTTCTGTATCCGCCTGTAGGCTACTGCTTTGTTATTATGTCCGAAATTTTACCTAACAGAGAAACTGCATTAGAGCTGCAGCCATGAACTGAATAAATACTGACGATACATGCAGGAAAGTTGTAACAGGGTTCTACTGTAATTCCCATGATGAAAAACACTTACATGGCATTCTGGTTAAAGCATTTTGAAAAATATCAACACAAAGCCTGGGGACACAAAGGGAAGATTAAAATGTTTTTTTGTGAATAGCAAGGTCATTAGAGACAATGAGGTACTTGGAAAAAGCTACCTGGAACCATCCCAACATTCATCTAAGTGATTTTGTAAANGTCATTAGAGACAATGAGGTACTTGGAAAAAGCTACCTGGAACCATCCCAACATTCATCTAAGTGATTTTGTAAAACCTTGGAAAGAGATGTCAGGGCAGTCGTACAGGGGACTTGACCCAGGTCCTCCCCAATGTGGGACTACTGTGCTACCACAGAGCCACTTAGCTTGGTACTATCACAACGGAAGCTTGCTATTTTGTAATGTTGTACCTTATTTTGGCACTAAACCACCCACAATTAAAAACCATAAATATACATTTAGAAAACATTGGCACCAATTTTCTAAAGTAAGCAAAAAAAATGCAATTATTTTTGTATGATATGTACAATACTTCAACAAACTAATAAAAATTTTGGTTTCAAAATCTGCCCTTTGTTTTAGTAAACCCCAAAAAATTTGCCACAAAGCAAACAGTCTATGTATATGTATGCTTCATGGTAGGAAATAGTTCCATTTACCAAGGAGTAAATAATGTTTATACATCTTTAAAAAAATAATTGTACACAGCTGCTTACTCAACATTGATGACAATTCCAGGTGCATCACCATCATTAAGAACACTGATGCCACCTGTCCGAGAGACTTCAAAGAATGCATTCACAGATCGCTGAAACACATTTACACAAACAACTTCACTATTGATAACTATATGGAAGGGTTTCTGCACACTAGCATATGACAAAAAACCAAACATTTACATATGTACAACATTTCTAAAAAAAAACAAAAAAAATTCATTTAAAATGTTTCTCTAATAATGTTGAAACTACTTATCACACATTGCAATACTCTTGGTATTAGTGATTCTGTATAACACCTGAGTATAAAAAAGAATACAGAATTAATTTTGTTCTTCTGGAATCTGGAGATTAGTTATTTTGTGGCCAAATATAACCACAGTATGTTGTAATGATGCACGTCAAGGTATTGACAGTTGGAAATTACCACTTGGTTAGCTCAGTTGGTAGTAACATGAAAATTGAAAGGCACCAATAAATATAAATAAAGTCCAATGTTTGTTTATTACTCTGTTCTATTATTGATCATTCCAATGAAACCGTTCACGTACAATCGTCCGGTATGCAGAGTACGAACCGGTTTACAGGCAAACCAACAGAGAGCAGCGCCACAGTCGTTTAATTATTCATTTACGTCTCTAAAACTTGCCTCGCAAGAAGAAAATATGAAGGCAGGAGAGATGTCCGTTCCCTCCTGGCACCCTATCGACCTCCCGCGCCAGGCGGAAAGAATTTATTAAATTATATATGCCGAAAAAGAATGAAGTTGAAAGATTTAGCGGTCGTGGGTGCTTGCCGGTGTGAGCGAAATTCGTCACGCACGATGCATCTTCCTTGGCTGCTTGTACATTTCTTACCCGGCGACAGACACACAGAGTATTTATGCTGCGGGCCTATCGCCTCCCCTCTCCACAGATAAGGGCAGGGCTGCTGGCCCATTTGAACTGCATTATCATTGGTAAAAAATAATCAAAACCTTCTAGAACATAAACTGATGACACAGTTTGGAAAAGCTTNTGAACTGCATTATCATTGGTAAAAAATAATCAAAACCTTCTAGAACATAAACTGATGACACAGTTTGGAAAAGCTTATATCTGTAATGCTGACACGTAACAAAAACTATGACTTTCGAAACGGCAAATGGATGCCCGATAAACAAACTACCACTGCTTTAATTTCAAACCAGATAACAATTTTATGACACCTGGCAAAGCGAAAGAAAATGAACCACGTATCCCGAAAATTAATAATACTGCATCCATCATTACAATGTACTTTGTATAAAATGAAGTAACAATATGTAACAAGAGGTTTTCGAATGTGAGTGGGTGGTGGGTCGCTTACTACAATGTCGAAGCCCGGCTCCGTCAAATCCGTGTATGCCCGTGATAGAGCAATTTTGAGGCATCAGGCTGATAATCCTTACCTTCTCTGCCTCACTTGTAGTTTGTTTGCATCTTACCTTCAATTTTTCAATTAACTNATCAGGCTGATAATCCTTACCTTCTCTGCCTCACTTGTAGTTTGTTTGCATCTTACCTTCAATTTTTCAATTAACTCTGAATATTCCTTGCTGGTTGATGAGCTTGAATTTACACTCGTTGTTGCTTCATCACCAAGTAACTTTCAGGAAATGAATCGCCTAGCTTTCTTTTCACAGGGGCGGACATTCTTCTGTTTTTGCTCAGTAATGCTGTCAATTCTTTTCTAATGTAACTTGTGAAGTTGGACGATGAACTGCCAAGAGCCATTACTGACAGTGTAATAACACTTTTGTTTTTCTAGGGCTTCATTAGACCAACAGTAATATATATACAAATAAATGCCAGTTCCTCTATTAACTATCCAAACAGCATGATACAAAACATTTTTTAACACTTGGTACTGATAGTCACCTGTAAATATTAACCACTGGGATGAACTTTGTTCAGGTTCGAAAAAATTGTGCATTGGACATTAATTGTAATAAAAAAACTCTTGTTTTATCACTATTCTTAAAGAACACTCGATAAACACATATCATTCTTTGAATGCATTATGCCATTACTGTGAACGTGTGTACCTCTAAATCCCAGTTCCTGTCCTGCAGGTAGAACTGAGCACAAGCAACATCTGTGCCTGTGATTTCTGCAAACTGTTCTGTCAGCTTCTGACATGTGTCACGGTCCGGGATGAACTGATCTTCTGTATCACTCATGGTAGCAAGAAGTGGCGAGTTTCAGTGAACTGGTAACACTGCAACATATAAAGGCCAATTGACATAAGAAGCTTTAAGCAGTTGTGTGTATCAAGAGAACTTTGAAGCAAACTGCAAAAATGATCTAAGTATTGTCTATTCGCAGATCTTCCCACTTTTTGAATAAAACCTTTGAAAAATCACCCCATGTATGTGTTTGATAGTTTCTCAAATATGTGATGTATCACAAGCATTTTATTATTCTGCCAACATAAAATTATCTTAATTTTGGTTAAATTGAACTATTATGTATACAGTATCTATTAATTGAAAACAGAAGAAATAGGTGTGTTGGTAATGCCTACCTAGTAAGAAACAATGTCCATACAAAATTCGACGCGTGACGGACGGGGTGCTTACCACGTCACCTGGTGTTATATACGGGGGTTTTGATGGGTTCGGACAGAGAACCCTGGTAGCACTTAGGGGCTGGTACAAGGCTTGTTCGCCCCTACTTTTGTAGAGCCATGTATACAGTGGGCCTCTTAGGGTGCTAGGCATTGCTATGTAGGCATTGGAGGCAGCTAGGGCGGTGACCGACACTGACTTACCCCCTGCAGGCCGACACTGAGGCTGACTGGTGGCAGGCTTCTGAGGGCGGCATTCAGAGCACTGTCCGGGGGCAGCTGGTGAACGGCTGAAAATAGCAGGACCTGGGGTTGCAGGGTTCCTGGCGGCAGCAGTGGACAGTGTCTGTCAGCGAACGGCGGCGGCGATGCCCAGACACATGGGCAGTCCAAATCGGAGGCGAACTACGACAGGGTGTGGAGTGTCGCTGATCTTCTAGGTGGCTCAAACAAGTACTTAGGGGTGACTGTGGGGTGAGAACCCTGCAGTCTGCGAGCGGCTTGTGCCTGTTCCCAAGCGTAGCTGAAGGCTGACTGGGGAGGGTTACCTGATAACTTGTTTGGCGGTAGGAGCCATAGCTGTCTTCTTGTATGCCCACTTGGTCCCTCCTCGTCAGGTGAAGGGCATGGGGTAGGTTCTACGGGCCGTCGTGGTAAGCAAGGGCAAAGCGACAGAATTCCCTAGCTAGAAGTACCCAGAGGCAATGGCATCACACAGCGTCAGTCCTGGTGCTTCAACCGACGAATCTCACGTGGTGGATGGAGTGGGTTAGCTGACTCGGGTGGTTCAGTCGCTTCCTCATTAAGTGTACCTAGTAGGGGGCACTACCGTACGTGCCCGCCAAGTGCTTTTGCGCACTGGGCCCATAGTATGGATGGTCGGCGAACTTGTGTTGTTTGGTGACGTACGTGCTGCCCAGTCAAGGGAGCCCGCAGTCATACTCTAAAGTCGGAAACAGGTTGGCAATACACGGTCAACTACCTCTCCGTTGGGGGAAGGCGTTTACTGTGATTACCAAGCAACCAGCAGAAGCTACGTCACAAACAGGTGAAAGGTACCCATTAGACAAGAGCAAAATAGAGCAACTAAATATGAAAGGTACATGTTAGACAAGAGCAAAATACAGCAACGAAATAATTAAGTCGTGGTAGAGGTCAACAGCCTCCCTTCGGCCGGCTCCCTTCGATGGTTCGGGCATCTTCTGCCAGCTGGCTCCTCCCTTCATGGACGGCGCAGCCCTTGTTCTATCTTGGCGAGGGATGGAAGCGGTGTAGTTCTACGAGTGCAGGTGATATCTGATGTTAGCTTAGGGGCAGGCTGACTTCGTTCAGCACGGCTAGGTAGGGGAGCAGGACTGGCGTGCATATTAATTTACTAGCAAACAGGAGTTCATGATTCGTTCTCTGGATGCAGCTGACTCTGGGTTCATTCCCCTGCCAGTTACCGTGACGTCAAACGGACTGAGTTGGAGTCGGAGAAACAAAAAAAAAAGGGATTGCCAGATAAGCGTCATGCGTCAATGTTATTAAACTATGTGTGCATGAATGTGACATGTTGTCCCTAATTTTCTAGACTTAACTTAGTTAAGCTTTGTTTGCATGAGTTGGAGGAATAGCCTTAAAAAACGGCTTCAGCAGAGTTGGAAGTAACCATGAACATTAAGTTGAAATTCATTTTGTAATAAGTTTAAAAAAAAAAAAA
>NQII01000836.1:0-14358 GCA_002778355.1 Clitarchus hookeri | reverse complement strand
GGGGGGGGGGGAAGTGTACATTTAGTGATTAACAACTTTTCATGACTTTTTAGTAATCTTTTATACAACTTTGCAAAACTCAAAAATGCCATTACAAACACAAAAAAAATATATTGAAAGGTAATTATCTAGTTTAGGGGCTTTTCTGAAAAACACAATAACAATTTAAAATTATGATATATTTCCACTCTACTAATGATGCAGAACACGAATATACTAGGGGCATTAACGTCCGACNGTACATTTAGTGATTAACAACTTTTCATGACTTATTAGTAATCTTTTATACAACTTTGCAAAACTCAAAAATGCCATTACAAACACAAAAAATATATATTGAAATGTTTATCTTGAATTATAATACACTTTATTTGTGGCTGCCCTGGCATCCTATCTTCTTATTTCATGTTTTAATTTATATTTTAAATATTTGTAATATTTAATTTATAAACTGCAACAAAATATTTTGTTCAATACAGTGTGCATTTTATGTACCAGTAATTTTATTTCATAAACATTGCAAACAACTGAATATTGTAACAAGAGGTCTTCTGCAAAATAAATACAAAATTTTAAACTACTTCACATCACAAATAAGCTAATCATTAACATTAAACACATGAAAAATCAACTGTAATTTAAATCTCAAAACAGAGTCATCTGCATTTCAAATCTAGAATTTTTTTCTACTCTTCTGCATCACACATGGTGTCAAACAGACAATGCATATTAATATAAATTTATACACTATATAAAAATTTATTTTAAGTACATAGTTTTTAAAACACTTATGAATGCTTTAATGAAAGTGTATTGTTTCTCAATATGTAAATAGGGAAATAGTTTTCTCCTGCAAGTTGTCATAATTTTTTAATAAGATGTATGTTTTGTTACAGTGAGGTCACCAGACACATTACATGGACTTTAAATGTACTGACAATCCAGTGCTTACGTTGTTTGTGGCATGTAACACTAACTGTTTAAACAGACATAAATTTGGTTATTTATGAATGCAATGAGTAAACACAATGCTGAAAATTTTAATTCTTATTTGTCAAAGATATAGAGGCAGACTGGAAACAGTGGCAGGTCAGACTGATTCTTTTTCAAGGGTAGGAAAAAAAGAAAAATGGCAAAAAAAAAATGGCAAAAAAAAGGGGGGGTACTGTCCTAGAATATACAACACCGCACGAAATATTTTCTGATTTAAACCTTTTTTTAAATTCTATTCAGTGTCTCTGGAAATAACATATATTAAGTTGGCGATTCAATTTTGTAAAATTTAACATTTCCTGCTCATCATGTTTGTTACCTTCTTTGCACATCTCTTATGCTAGAGCTCTCTCAACTTTAATCCTGCAGACCCTCAATCCTTCCTGTCAATGATATCTTTTCCATATTTTCAAGTATGTGTAATGGGCCTCTGGCTGCGAGGGATTCAGTGGAATTCCCAAACTCCCAACCCTGGTCTGTCCGCCCCTGCAACAATATTAGGCAGTCTCCCAACATTAAATTGTGCTCACTATCACTCTACACTTTCGTACTCTGTGACAAACTGAAACATGTGGTTTCTGTGAGCCTTCTGCATTATTTATCTGGCGGGAAAGGAAACATTGCTCGCCTTTTCCCATTTCCCAAATAAATTTATGTTTTTTAAAAATAACTTATATTGTCATCACATATATTTGAGGAATAAAAAACTTGACTAAACAAGAGCAAAATCAGATCATAAATCTGTTTGTTCCATATCATAGGAAACATTGTTGAAATTAAACATTTCACAATCATTGCTATTATGTTAAGTCAATAATATATTTCTAACACTGCTGTATAAACAAAAAATATGTGGCTGAATATTTGAGGTTAGAATTAAAAGCAACGTGGCTGCCACAGAAGTTACAAGTGTAAGCTGCGAACTGCGAGTGAACACTGTAGTTTACTCTTTCTTGCACTCTACCCTCAGAGTTGGGACAGCAAGCAGGACTCTCTATGACGTCTAAAGTGAACGAGAGAGTACACGCTCAGCGAATTGGGACACAGCCTTAGATATTGTGAGGAGACAGAGGAAAATATACCAATATAATAATTTTACAAGCAAAATTTTAGTTTTCGAAAAGCCAACAGGACTTGAACATTGTAGACTTAATTCCAACTTAGGTGGCTACACTTGTTGTCTGGGAGTTCTGGGTAAATAGGTAGCAAGGCTTTTTCAATGATGTGTTAAATGAATCTGCTTTTTAGCCCTGGCAGTGATTTACTTTCAACAGCAAATTAAGCGGGTTTTCACAATAGAGCGGCATGACACATTGAGTCGTGTCTGACGCTTGCAGCTACTGACGAGCGTTATTTGCGTCTTCACAATAGAGTGATGTTCTGACGCCAGCTGCCGGCGACAAACTGTGCTGCTATCTGTTATCCTGCAAGGAAGTTCGCAATGAAATACTAACAACAAACAAAATAAAGTGAATTTTTTTTGCAAATTGGTAAATAAAATTGTAATTTTTTAGTAATATACAATTTTCTTTAATAAAAATGTTATACTACAATTCAAATTTATCTTTAGAACATGAACGACTCTTCAGGAATTGGAAAACATTATACTTTTGTTTTCCTAGAGGTAAGAAAAATCTATATAAATTTGGACTACAATTAATATTTCCTACTGTTTATGATAAACATTTAAATTTTTTTGGTAATGATTAAGTTTAGGGGTTTTTCTGAAAAACAAAAAAAAATCAAAATTGTAATATATTTCTACTGTACTAATAACGTAGAACACGAATATACTAGGGGCGTAGTTTTAAAATAAGTACAACATATTAAAAAAAATTGAACAAAATTGCAAAATGAGCAGTATAGCCAGTTTGTTTTCGTTTCTGAACAAAACGTCCTAGACCAACAAAAGTTGCATTAATGGGTTCTGCACAGTTTACCTTGTTCATATTCAAGAGGACATAATGTTAAAATAAGTAGAACATATTTTAAAAACTTGCGAAATATGTTTGTTTACGTCTATTAATGTCAGAGGAATTATACCAGCCCCCTACCTAGGTGAGTCAATTTACATTCGTTTGGTGTGTTTTACGGTTCCTTTAAATCCCTAAAATCCTACATTCGTAGATTTGAAACCCGAACATCCTAGGTTAGTGTAAAACCCTACAATCCTAGGTTAGTGTAAAATCCAAAAATCCTAGGTTAGTGTAAAATCCAAAAATCCTAGGTTAGTGTAAAATCCAAAAAGCCTAGGTTAGTGTAAAACCCAACAATCCTAGGTTAGTTTAAAAATGTAAAATAGTGATTCACCCATCGTGGGGTTTGGTTCTGTTAGGTGGGCACGTATTACGAAATTAGTCGGACGTTAATGCCCCTAGTATATTCGTGTTCTGCATCATTAGTAGAGTGGAAATATACCATTTTCCGTGAATTACAACCAATTCAAATAAAACAGCATTCTTCTAAAGGTTGTCATGAAATACAGTAGATGTTAACACATTCTGGAGCTATATTTATCAATAACGAAATCGCAAATAAAAGCCCACATTTGCATACTTAAACGTATCACAAAACACTTGCGCGTTTACTATTCGGCAATTTCCACTAGTGAGCGACACGAGCAAGGAACAGATTCTTTGTTGAAGCGCATTTATTATACTTTTTCTAAAGGAATTTAAAATAAGTAAAAATAACTTCTGACACACAGCTAAGCTTCGTGTGTATCCTAAACGCAAGAGTGGAAAATGACATTACAGAACAAATCACTTTTCACATTTTCCAAATACTTTACTAGCAAGACCAAAAAAATTAAATAATTTCCATTACAATGGACAAACACAAAACTGAGAAACAATTTGGGTACTCACCAAAAATAAAAAATAAGAGACCCGAACAAATGTCAACAACTTACATGTTCGCAAAAATTATTTTACAAACTAGTTATGACTTGCGCGGGATAATTTTTTTTTTGTGGAAGTGTGGCCAATTCTTAACCTCACAGCCAGAAACGAAAAATAGGAACAAAGACAAAAACACAATACATACAACCCTCAAAAACAGATAATAATATCGTGCTCAAGTAAAAGCCAAAACGTCGCAAACTACCCGAGGGTCATGAAAAAGTACCGAAGGGTAAGAGACAGGAAACCTCAAATAAAGCTGTAGAAGAGCAACACACAACGAACATCGATCACCACCAGTGGAACACTACTGAAACAAGAGATGGGTTAATCTGCACTAGGGGCATCGCAGATACAGGAGAGATTAGAGACTATATGAAGTTTATATAAATGAGACTGGGATGCATTATGACCTGAAAGGAGACGAAAAGAAGTGACTGCTACACTATAGGAACTACAATGATGTTAATATCCTCGCCAAGATTATGCAGGAAACAACCGTGCATATAAAGATTTAGAAACCGGAGTATAATATTCCCACATCTGCTTCTAACTCTGGAAAATTTCCGTAGGATCATAGAAAAATTACGAAATGTTATGTTTTGTTCCAGAAAGCAAAGACAAGGGTGAAATTACTCAAAACCATCCTACAACATGAACTTTTGAGGACTATGAACATGTATAATGGTAAGGATCGGTCACATTTGTTATATACAAAAATGTACAGTTTCACCAGAAGCAGATGAAGTTAAAAAAAATCCAGGTGTAACATTTGATGAATGGGTTTTTTAATATTATCACTACGAAAGCCACAAGAGTGATGATTTGAAATTACAAATTTAATATGTTAAAAATAAGAAGTGAATATAAGCTAGTTATAGGTTGACTTGTGTGTTTCAACAAGACATATCATATTCTATTAATGTCCTGTAAACTGCTAATGTAAGTAAAGGACACCTATAATGTGTATACCAAATGATACTCTTTATTTAAATGCAAGATGTTCGATATGCTCATACCATTTGCTACACTTTCAAGATGCTATAAAGGGAGTGATTGTTGGAAAGAGTTGCCCGACTAGGCGCCAGACACCGTAGGTAGGCGATGTCAAAGGTTGGTACTCTCAGCGTCGTGCGGCTAATGTCATGAGATGAACACAAGGAACTCCTGTGAATATAAATTGAAACAAAAAACACTGCAGGGCGTTCCTCACATTTTTAATGCTTCCTTGCATCTCTTTGTAAAATAAGCAAAATAATATTCAAATCTACCACGCTACTTCGCTGATAAAAACCCTTTCGCACCTCCCTTCTCCGAAAAACTTGCCCGAGGGTATCGTGTACTGGTGCACACCATGCATGCTGAGGTGTTGATATGGGGCCTACAGCATGGTAAACAGATTGGAGGGCAGAACACAGTGCTGCGTCAAAATAAAACGCCTACCTAATTTATTGTGATGCGAACCATGAGTTTACGTTTGGTCTTGTGACCACTTGAACCTCCACAGTTAAGTAGTACCTCAAGAAGTAGCTCTTGGGGGCTAATAACACAAGTGGTCCAGCATGGTGTTCCCCCGAATGCCATATTTGCGAGGCGCACCATCCATTGGAGGAAACGTCAGGGCAGCTGGTGCCACGACGACTAGTATCTCCCCAGTGAAGCCATGTTGCCTGGCCTACTGGCCTAGGAACAAGTGCCACGTTGACGTGCACCACTCCTGTGTGGTCTGGCGCTGCCACTATCACAGCATCATTTGCCCACAGTCGCTGCACCAGTGTGGAATTCGGAACATGCACGCAATGTGTTCCTATGCATGTCAGCATCGTTAATTCGTGAATGGGTCACGACTTGTTACCGAGTGAGCCTGTTTAGTGTCTATGGCGCCTGTAGAGTGACGTGAACCAGGCGTTCACTGGTACCTTTGTGCTCACTGTGACTGCCACAGTAGTGTCCTCCACTCCAGATGCACCAAACCAGCAGGCATGTGGGCAAGAGTTACAGTGTATTCAGTGTTATGTAATCAATTTAGCATTCGTCAATATAATTTTTTCAGTGCTATGTAATTAATCACAGTTCACCAATATAATGACATCAGTACGACATAATTGAGCAGAGTGCATTGGTACAGTTTATTCGGGGTTATATGTATCAAGTGCGACATTACTAAGTTGACAATACAGGGGCTGCTGCGATGCAAATATTTAATATTAATATAACTCTGATTTTTTGTGTATTTGTGCAAGGGTAATTATGTTTTATTATGTAAGTTGTATAGGGTAATTGTGTTCGATTATGTTAATCTAAGGTATATCATTTTCTTACATCTCATTAGCATTTTTAAGTAGCATTTATGTTTCATCTTTCCACCGCTTGGCGTCGACCGCGCTCAGGTAGCGGAAGCCGGCGCAGTTCTCAGTCTAGTAGGCTTCATCACTTCAACGCGGGCGGACGTGGTAAGTCTCTCGCTTCACAAGAACCTCGGTGCCAGCCCCTGAGGCTGCAACCTCACTCAGTAATCGTATCATCACATCATCCACGAAATAACTTGTATTTTATGTTACATCGCACCGAGGGGAGAGCAGCGTCACGCGCCTTAATTAATGGTAATCCATTAGTGCGTTATATTGTACGACCACGTGGTCACCACATGTCTGTTCTTTTAAGTGTTCAATAAAATAATCATCTTTCATATAACCAATAGTGCGTTCATTAATCCGGGTGTGCGCAGCGGCCATACAGCTCGCATTTTCCTATTATCTGATGGTGTGTTACCTCGAGTTCACCTAGGGTGATTACCCACGACCCGATCTCATTGCAAGAGTAATCATGTAAATTAGGATAGGAATCAAGAGAAGACATGTGTAGAAAATTGCAGTATAGTTTACAGCTAATGTAACTTGACCTTATGGCATTTCAACATACCATCAGAGTAAAAGCACACCACGTGCATTTTTAATTAGGTTTGGGATATCAGGGCAATGTCATTTGAAGTACTTTATGTGGTTCTTAGAGTGTAAGTGTGTATCTGGTTAAGCCAAATAGTTATGCGGCGAATATTCAGTCTTCAATTCAACTTGACAGTTACTGTCGCAGAGTGCCCCAGAACATGGCAGAAATAAAATTCCCACGTGATTTTTGGGGTGCCACATAATAAGCTTTTGTTTGTAAATAAGCTGATAATTAAGAACTCTGGATGCTCAGCAGGGGCAGGAATGTTCATCCCGAATGTTTCAGTGTTTTGTAACATGTATGTTTTATGTGTTTATGTGTTGAGGTCAGTAAATTAAGGTACCTCACAGAGTGGCATGAGCTCTCGGCAAGGATGTTGCTCGCCCGCATCAGCTCCAACAGTCTGATTTCACGGGTCGTAGGTGCTGCATGTGTGTCGCAGGGTCTTTTATACTTCATTATCATCACTTCACATCAATAGCCTAACGTAGTTTACTGAAAACAATTTTGTTTTCTCCGAAGTATCCGCCACACTCGCAGCAACCCTCCGTCAGCTCGTTTCCGACCCCAGAGTTTTTTATTTCATTTTAAGTTTTATTTGTGCAATTTTCTTGGCATTGTACCATTACGGTCACTGGTAGGTCTCAAGAGCCAGATCCGCTTCAGTTTGCTTCTGTATATGTGTCTTTGTTTACTGAACTCGACAATACAACTTTTCTTCAGTTAACTGCAAAGGTGTGTTCTCATTTATCGTATTGTACTTTGGGCCCTGGCCCTATCCAGGGAATTCCACACCACCTCTAGGAGGTGTACTTCACTTACAGTGTAAATGGTAACATTAGGGTGTTCTAGGGAGTCTGAATACCCCAGTTATATTTGTTTTTTTTCTGTATCTTTTGGTGCCGTGTGTGTCGTTCGACCTAAGATCCTGAAAACAGTGATCTTGTACTTATCCGGTGAGTTGGCGCCCACTCCATTCAAAGTCAGAGTATTTGTGTTATGTTTTGGCTTTTATTAACGTGAACACCGAACACTGTCTGTATTATCTGTCCCCTAACACTCAGGCCACATAAACGTGGTACCCGGCCCTCGATCATGCACACTAACTCTAGTTCTGAATGCTCCCTGATCACCAAAAGCAACCACTCACCACGACCGAATGTTGTGAAATCACTACATTTGCCAAATGACAGCTAGAGGCAACAGACCCATCAACTTTCATGTTGAATGGCCCATAGACTCTGTTTTCGTACCTTGACCCCATGCTCTACATCTGGGCAGGTACCTCTTTCTCTCTCTCTCTCATGTAACTTGGCAAGATTTTGACAGTTTGACGAAAGCAGCGCCAATGTTTACTTTTCGTTTGTGTGTCCTTTCGCTATCAACTGGTGCGGCAAGTGGCGGCTGTATAATTTATCAACACACTGTCAGCTAATCCACTTGCCATTATGTGGCTAGCTAGAAAAAAGTTTAAGGTGTTTATAAACTGTCATCTATATAAAAAAAATCGTTTGTTATAAAAGTAAAAATAGAAAACCTTGCAAAAAATTAAATATTTGTTAATAATTTTATTTTTATTTATTAGAGACAACAAATTTGGGTTAACATTTGCCATATTTATTTATTTCTGCATAACATTGTGTTCTATAGACCCAAAAAATCAGCAAAAAATTATCTTTGGTGTAGAACATGTTTGAGTTGCAAAGTGAACAAATATATCCAAACGTATAGGTATGAGATGGTAATTATAATTCTTATCACACTTGGGACAATACAGCTAATATGTTAAGGCTGGAAATAAAAGTAATTTGGGGAACTTGCTTGACAACAAACTTTCATTCGCCAACAAACAACTCATCAACGACTTTTGCAAAACAGTCATAATGCTATTAATTATAATAAACAGCTCAAGTTGGAAATATGTGGTGTTAAATAACTTAAGATTTGGTTTATGGCAAGTTGTTTGTTTCGTATATGTCAATTTGCCACTCACTGACTGCCAAGAGCTTGCCAAGTTATATGAGACATAGAATGGAATGTGTAAATCAGCATAGCACCCTGCATGGCTAGCACGACCACCTGGACTACTCCACTTTGCTGAAGTAGTATGTGTCATGGGTCCTGCTGTGCTCTCGGTGTCTGGTAAAGTCGGGGTCTGTGTGGCCTACTGAAGAGTGAAGATGTTTGGGCTGCTCTTAACAACGAGGTCTTGAGAGGTGGCCTACTGATAGGTTACATTATGGTACTTGGTATCGGCATCTGAAGTGCTACAGTGTCCCTTGGCTGTTCCCAGATAGGGCACCAAGTTGGTCCCCTCATTTAACTTGTCTCCCGTTAGTGAAAAGTGCCTCAGGATGTGATGGTTAAATGGGCATCATCAGGTCATCTCTCGTGGCTCCACCACCTCCACCACCACCCAGAATGTGACATCTTGTAGTCACTCTTTCGGCCTCAGTGGAATCCCTTTGTGGACCCACTTGCAGATGCATCCTTACTGGTATGCCCACACCAATAGAAGTACTTCAGATTCCTGCTGTAGGGAGCACTCAATCCTAGGTTACGACTCACTAGCACTACCTGTCCATGGACAAGCAAACTCAACAGGGAGTGACAGCTCTTGACATTGGAATATGGTAGCATGATATGTCGCTCCCGACTTAGAAGATAGGTTGGCTCGGGTAGATGTGAATGTTTTAGTTGTGGCTGCTTATCTTTGTATAATATCTTGGCTGTAATCACAAATGAAAGATAGAGTCCATTTGGGAATTGTTAGTAAAGAAATTGAGTGATGGGGAAGGGAAAGGAATGGCGTGATTAGAAGTGAGTGAGTGAGTGAATAGATTTGGGTGGCTCTTAACGGCGAGGTCTTGAGTGCCGACGAGGGTGAAGCGAGGTGAGTATGGAGCAGTGCCAGAATGAAAGGGTGGGGGAAATGGGAGATCCTTTAGAAAACCCACCGACCACCTGCAGCATCCAGCACGATTCCCACATGCGAAAATATGGGAGCGACCCCAGTGGAAATCGAACCCAGTTCACTTATGCGGGAGGCGAGTAGTTGAACTACTGCACCACAATTGCCCCACTTGTGACCAGAAGTGACCAGGAGTGTTTGCCTGTGATTATAAAAAGGCATTTCTTCATTATTATCGTCATACCTTCTCTTGCCTCGAACTAGATCCAGGCGCACACACACACCACTGAGACACCTGGATGGCCACCTGCCGAACAACCTTCTGCACATATTTTTGAAAGGAATGACAATGGAGCACATTAATATGCTGTGCGAGCTCCTGGTCATACAGTGAGAGGGTGATGGCTACGAGACCAGCAATAATGGTAGGCATCTCTCGTTCCAACCTAACATCACTCACGACCCCATGGTCTGTAGATCAGATATTGTGGTTTTGATCTAAAGAGTGCCTGTGTGATTACTATTTTATTTTAATTAGAGGTAGTGGATTACAAATATTACTCTACACAGGTTGCTTTTAGTTTTCAATTTAAGTATTTATAATGTTGATAGGACTCAACTGAAGTGATGCTGGAAATGGCTTCTCTTACACAGTGCGAATGGTTCTTCTTTAAGTGTACACAACCCTAATAGTGGGTTTTTTAAAAAATAAAATGAACATTGTTGAGGTTGAGGAGGATGGTGGAGATGTTGTGTGTACACAATATGCCGTGCATGTTTCTGGCAGGAAAACATTCACCACTCTAGAGACATCTTGCAGATACTTTACTAACTGCTCTGATGTTGTGGTGGGCTGTGGTTGATCACCGAGGTGGCTGAGACTCCCTTTGTCCTCCACATCTTTGATAAAGAAGTAGTTGTTGCATAACATTTGGCTATTGTCTGTGAGCAGTTCGCAGTCGACCTAATACAACAACAAGTGCTCTTTTTGTGTTATAAGTTATGGTGATATTGCTGTTGAGATAAGTGTTGAGCTGTGAGGCCACTCCACACACCATTTAAAGACTAATTTAATTGATACTTTAATATTTAACACTGAGAGAACAAGAAAACACAATAACCCTGACTGGGATTTACGAAACCAATGTTTTTGTTCGGACATATGCAGGTCCAACATAGTTTGGCTGGTATGCATACGGATGTCTGTAACACAGTATTGTATCCGTGATTGGCGAGGTCGATTCAGGCCCATTACCATCAATCACTATTTGTGCATGTACATGGACAATTTTTTAGAGTTTATTGTGAACAGATATATGGGGTCTGTGCTCGCGACTGGTCGCACACCCTTTTGGCAAAGGACCGCGTGTTTTCCCATTGAAGTGTGCAGGGCCATGATACACTTGTTCGCTCACATCAGCTGAGCGCAGGAGAAATGGAGTGGTTGGTACTATTACCTGTTGACAGCTGGTCAGGACATGGACCTCTCCACCTGCACGGCTGGCCACCATCGACACATGGGCAGGTTTAACCAGACCGGTGTAAAAGGTGGTGTTGGGAGGAGATATAGTTTTGAAAATTGTTACATGAAAGTTACACCTGAATGCTGTTTTTTTGACACATCTAGATAGAATTGTAGCAGATGGTAATAGCACATAAAAAATTGACACTTGAAAAGTTTGACAAAGTTCTAACACTTGCGCAGTTGGGCCGAAAATCATACAATTTTGCACTGACGTGTTTTATGGCACGTAAATTAGCATTATGCATTTAGGATATCCTAAAATGAGTGGCACACCAGCAAGAAACATCTGTAAAGTCTGTTTCGAAAGAGTTTATAAGTTTTGTACATGTTTTGAAAAAGTTAAAAAATGTTTAAAAGGTTTCTTTTCGGGCCACACCAGGTGAGCGCCATATGACCTTGGCGAAGCTGGGGAGTGACACTTGAATACATGAACACTTGAATAAATAAACAAATAAATAAACCCGCCTTACACTTCCCTAGTGTAAGGCGGGTTCTAGAACGACTGTGAAGCAGTCAGGTCGTGAAATGATGGATACAAGTCATACGTTCTGTATAGGCAAAAGTTTTATGATACTAAGTTCTCTATACGGAAACGCTTATACTCCACATTACTTAAGCGGACATGGCGCACAAAGCTCTGACATTGAGTTAACGACTATCTGCCATTATAGGCTGAAACTAATAAAACTCTCTGGTCCGGGTCGTAAGAGTCGTGGGCACGACTCGGGACTAGAAATGTAGGTTTAAGTAATTACAGAACTATTGCAAGCTAAAGCAGTTAAACAAAAGTTGAAGTGCTCCGAGCGGCATGATGCCGACCTCACCTGTAAGACTGCTGATGACTGAAAATCGTGGCGTCGCCCGATCGGTTCTTCACGATCAGGTGGTGCCTAAAATGTGGCACTTAAAACTTATAACTAGGACACAAATGTCATATTACATTGTACACAATACAGTGAAATACCTCTTTTTATTTATATAAGTGGCTATGTATCAGATGCGTGCACACAAAACTGAACTGCGATTTGAAAATATGTTTGGTGAGAGTTTTGATGGTTCCANCTCATCAACGACTTTTGCAAAACAGTCATAATGCTATTAATTATAATAAACAGCTCAAGTTGGAAATATGTGGTGTGAAATAACTTAAGATTTTGTTGATGGCAAGTTGTTTGTTTCGTATATGTCAATTTGCCACTCACTGACTGCCAAGAGCTTGCCAAGTTATATGAGAGACAGAATAGAATGTGTAAATCAGTATAGCACCCTGCATGGCTAGCACGACCACCTGGACTACTCCACTTGCTGAAGTAGTATGTGTCATGGGTCCTGCTGTGCTCTCGGTGTCTGGTAAGGTCGGGGTCTGTGTGGCCTACTGAAGAGTGAAGATATTTGGGCTGCTCTTAACAACGAGGTCTTGAGAGGTGGCCTAATGATAGGTTACATTGTGGTACTTGGTATCGGCATCTGAAGTGCTACAGTGTCCCTTGGCTGTTCCCAGATAGGGCACCAAGTTGGTCCCCTCAGTTAACTTGTCTCCCGCTAGTGAAAAGTGCCTCAGGATGTGATGGTTAAATCGGCATCATCAAGTCATCACTCGTGGCTCCACCACCTACACCACCACCCAGAATGTGACATCTTGTAGTCACTCTTTCGGCCTCAGTGGAATCCCTTTGTGGATCCACTTGCAGATGCATCCTTACTGGCATGCCCACACCAATAGAAGTACTTCAGATTCCTGCTGTAGGGAGCACTCGATCCTGGGTTACGACTCACTAGCACTACCCGTCCATGGGCAAGCAAACTCAACAGGGAGTGACAGCACTTGACATTGGAATATGGTAGCATGATATGTCACTCCCGACTTAAAAGATAGGTTGGCTCGGGTAGATGTAAATGTTTTAGTTGTGGCTGCTTATCTTTGTATAATATCTTGGCAGTAATCACAACTGAAAGATAGAGTCCATTTGGGAATTGTTAGTAAACCAATTGAGTGATGGGGAAGGGAAAGGAATGGCGTGATTAGAAGTGAGTGAGTGAGTGAATAGATTTGGGTGGCTCTTNAATTGAGTGATGGGGAAGGGAAAGGAATGGCGTGATTAGAAGTGAGTGAGTGAGTGAATAGATTTGGGTGGCTCTTAACGGCGAGGTCTTGAGTGCCGACGAGGGTGAAGCGAGGTGAGTATGGAGCAGTGCCAGAATGAAAGGGNGGCTCTTAACGGCGAGGTCTTGAGTGCCGACGAGGGTGAAGCGAGGTGAGTATGGAGCAGTGCCAGAATGAAAGGGCGGGGGAAATGGGAGGTCCTTGAGAAAACCCACCGACCACCTGCAGCATCCAGCACGATTCCCACATGCGAAAATCTGGGAGCGACCCCAGTGGGAATCGAACCCAGTTCACTTATGTGGGAGGCGAGTAGTTGAACTACTACACCACAATTGCCCCACTTGTGACCAGAAGTGACCAGGAGTGTTTGCCTGTGATTATAACAAGGAATTTCTTCATTATTATCGTCATACCTTCTCTTGCCTCGAACTAGATCCAGGCGCACACACACACCACAGAGACACCTGGATGGCCACCTGCCGAACAACCTAGTGCACATATTTTTGAAAGGAATGACAATGGAGCACATTAATATGCTGTGCGAGCACCTGGTCATACAGCGAGAGGGTGATGGCTACGAGACTAGCAATAATGGTAGGCATCACTCGTTCCAAACTAACATCACTCACGACCCCATGGTCTGTAGATCAGATATTGTGGTTTTGATCTAAAGAGTGCCTGTGTGATTACTATTTTATTTTAATTAGAGGTAGTGGATTACAAATATTACTCCACACAGGTTGCCTTTAGTTTTCAATTTAAGTCTTTATAATGTTGATAGGACTCAACTGAAGTGATGCTGGAAATGGCATATCTTACACAGTGCGAATGGTTCTTCTTTAAGTGTACACAACCTTAATAGTGGGTTTTTTTAAAAAAATAAAATGGACATTGTCGAGGCTGAGGAGGATGGTGGAGATGTTGTGTGTACACAATATGCCGTGCATGTTTCTGGCAGGAAAACATTCACCACTCT
>NQII01000835.1:619903-661874 GCA_002778355.1 Clitarchus hookeri | reverse complement strand
CGCGTCACGGCATTTGCAGGTTTAATAACCCATTAAACGGCGGACGGCGTAATGGAGGCGACAGGCGGTTAGCGGGCCTGCACATTTTAGAGCTGCTGGTGGTGCGTCCTGGAACTACAGGCCCCCCAGCCACTCTCGCCAACAGTATTGTCCAGCGTACAAAGATTATCGTGCAAATATCACGTCCAGTTTCTTTACGCTGAACGAGAAACCAGCATTCGCTATAGCTAAAGACCCACATCATTTGCTTTTATTATTTGATGGTGGGTTAGCTTAAAGCAGGTGTGTATGTGCATTTCTTTTCTCATTGGATCTGGGTGTCTGTGGGTCAGTAACAGGCAGTTCACATTGGTGTGACCTAATTCCGGGCAGTGTGGTCAGCATGAAAAATTACTTCTCACTATAAGAGCAGATAATTAATAAATAATGCCCACTGAGAGAATATGCAGGACTGGAAAGTATAATATTTTAACGATAAAGATGCGAAATTGTGTTTTTTAGTAACAGATTGATAGCGTTAAATTTTGAGATTTTGCACGGTGGCCGCATAAACTTCAAACACTTTATCTTTTTTACTAATTTAATAATTTCAGCATAGATTTTATAATTATTTTTTCAACACACGATGCGTGCCTCTCAGGCAGTGCAACACGTCTAGAAAACTGACAGAACGAGTGAATAAAGTGCGGCCTAGTTTACAGCGATTTAAAAAATTTACCATCTTCAAAGCAAAATGTAAATACACGTTAGCGACCAGAGTGCATTTCTGCTATCAACGCCAAATAAACACTGGATAATTCGGCGTTTATATTTACAGCTCAAATTTGTACGATCATTTTGACTTTGATCTGAATAGCGGTTAGAGACTGTGTTTTATCTCAAAAAAATTTTCCTGTTAGTTTTTTTTGTAAATATTCTAGGCAATTACTTTCATGACCACACAGCAGTTTTATTTAACCAGATTCATTCTTTGCGGAAGAATTTTATAGTCAATTGTTCAAGCGACAGAATTCTCACTTGCCATTCAACTGGAGAAAGAGTTTCGCACAAAGATGACATCTAATAATTAGAGACAGTGTTTCATCAAGGGAAACATTGAATGTCCTGTAGAAAA
This sequence comes from Clitarchus hookeri, assembly GCA_002778355.1. NCBI lineage: Eukaryota > Metazoa > Arthropoda > Insecta > Phasmatodea > Phasmatidae > Clitarchus > Clitarchus hookeri. Next base: position 660,760 of record NQII01000835.1, on the reverse strand, counting down.
AAAAACTAGGCTTTTGTTATTGGTCGAAGATGCAAACGCAGAGACACTAGCATAAAATATAATTAGAATTGTATCACATTCCATTTTACCTCTTTCGCACCTCCACCTGCTTTCCCAAATCCAATTTCCTTCGTGATTCTGCTGAGCAAAACATTTCAAAACTTTTGTATTAATGTTACATGGCTTGAGAAAACATTAGTTTACATTTACGCCTATATTATTACTGCTTAAAAATTACACATATATTTCTGAGCGCGATGTTAAACAAATTGCGCGTCTCTGGCGTGTACAATGTCGCATTGGCGGTGCGCATTTCCGTGGATTCAGTCCGCTCCGCCCACGCAAGCACTATAATAAAAGAAGTCCAACACTTCCACATTGGAAACAATGCAGGCAAAGCTGATCGTACATGACGCGCGCAGATGCCAACATTTTGTGAAGAAGCGTACAATTACTACCAAAAAGTACAGCACCACAATACATTTTGCGCGTGAGTCAGTGCAGTACGATGACAAAATGGGCGATAAAACTCTAGTAAACCAAGATTTATCGAACAAAATATGACAGAATACCCAGCAGGACGCCCTACGATGAGTGTGGTGTAAAACAAAAACCAAGTGTCAAGACACCGAAAAAAATCTATCGTGAAAGGATGTTGAAAAACACCAAAAAAACGATTCAAAGTGACAAATAAATACCGCGATGAAAGAACCGCATCATGGACTAAGAGGCGTTTGCCTTATCCAGCACTTTTACTTCATTTGATGAAAAAACGCCGTACGTCATGAGATAAGAGGACGAACCAGGTGCTCGCTACTACAATGAATGGCAGATTGCGCCGTAGCACAAATAAGCATTGACACAGATCGGTTTAAAAATGCTGTATTCTAAATAAATAAGTAAGTGAACTCAGCTAGGCACCCATGAATGATCATTAAAATTAAGTATCACATAGAAAAACATTAAATTATGCAAAATCATTACAATCAAATTCCCTCTTGATCACAAAATAACCTTGATGAATTGATTACGAAACTTGATGAATTTATAAAATTGAAATACAACTTGCAAAGACTAGAAATGGAAAATTACTAAAAACCAATTTTTAAATAACTATTAAAACAATTATTAGAAAAACGTGACTAGATACCACTTCATAATCAACTGGAAAGGAGGACAGAAATTAAAGCCCAGTAAAGCCTCAGTTTATCAAAAACGCACACATTAAAATTACTATTAAAAAATTATTCCGGTGGAGGTAGTCAAACGGCTTATCAAAGATCTAACCGAATAAAATTGTTGTAAGCCAACCTCATTTAAAAACATTACGTGAAACAGCCCAACGCGAGAGTCGTGGACACCACAAATAATTAAAAATGATTAAATATCGGGCGACGAACAAGACAATACACGACACGTTCATACAAGCAGACACAGTAACACGACGTTTTAGTTTAAAACCGAAACAGAATTTTGAGCTGCAGCCAAAACCACAATTAGGAAAAAGAACTAACATTACTGCTCACCCAATACGTACACAACCATGCCACACAAAACACTAAAACATTAAAAAAAAAAATTGCCCAACAAACGAACAAAAAACGTTGTCCACGGCTCACCGTTAACGCCCTAATGCTCGGCGGCTCAGGCAACAAGTCTAATTCACGTGAGCCACATCGCTGCATCTACGTCCAGGAGGAGGACACATGCGGCAGGTAAACCATTTCGACGTTCTGTTGCAGGCGACACGATCAGGAGACGGCAGGGCGTAGAATGGGAAGACCGCCGCCGTTTCACATCATTGCCGAAGCTCAGAGCGTGGGTAGTTCAGGGACAGTGAGGGGCCCTTGACCAACCAGCGGTTATGTTGTTTGAATACAGTGGGTTAGGAAAGACTAGCCCTTTCCGCCCACTCCATCATAACAATTTGTAGTTGCGGAAGTTTGCCACCGCAGCTGCAATAAGGAGCCCGCCGAGTTACCCCAGCAAGCCTGGTACCCATAATGTTCCCCTCCCATCACCCTGCCTGCACAGGGTTGGGGAGGGGAGGGAGGCAGCAGTGAAGCCGCTGCCTAGGTAAATAAGCTCTACTTTTTCCGGAATTTTGAAGGAAAAAAAAACAGGTTAGGTTAAAGCCTGGACAAGGATTTTAGGTCCCCGGCCAAGTTTGGTCCCCAGCCGTGCAGTGGCTTAAATAAACTGTCAGAACAGAATATAAAAAAATTATGACGCACGAGCGGAGGGGAAAGCGTGCGAGGGTGCACAGGGGAGGAAAAAGGAGGGGATCCGAGCTGAGCAAAGATTATACCACAGAGTCAAAAATTTAATTTTGGGCACCAGTTTTCTAATACGGTGGCCAAACTCAGGCTGATAGCGGGGCGCAAAAGTAAAATAGGGTTTAAAAAGCACCTTAAAACAAAGAATAAATTTATTTCAGTTTTATTTAAATTTCTCTCTTTACAAGCCCACCCTGCCAGTCTTACTAAAACCTTGCCTATACAACATATCAGTAAAGATATGAAAGTGATGAGAGAATGGAGAAGGGAAAGGGGGGTGAAAAGATTCATCTGTGTGCAAAATGGGCTGAGACAATAGTTCGTCACAGCTTGCACATAGCCCCTTTGTCTCACTTCACCATGTTTTTCACGACCGTCAATCTCTGTTTTGTTCCTCCCATCCCATTCACTAGTCTCTCTGTTTTCAATACAAAACAACCTTACGCCTCCCCCCCCCCTTTCTTAAATTCTTTAGTCGCAGTTGTGTCCCGGACTTCTCCTTGTCAGCGCCCCGGAATTAGCTATTGATTTTTTGCACGAGGACTCTAAGAGGCTAAACTTTCAGCATAGTCGCCTTTTCTTAATGCGTTGAAGCAACAGTCAACCTTTAACACGTACTAGACAGCGACGATTCAAATAATTCAAACGCAAGTAAGACACAATATATTTGCTTCTATCACAGCAAAAACAGATTCTGAAAGTTATTCATACAGCAATATTGTAATATTAAAATCTAATGAAGTTTAAAAATAAAACTGAAAATAATACCGCAATCTCAAAGATACATTTAATGTGTGTGGATGGGTAAGACACAAATAAAATGAATTATTATAAATAAACCAAAAACCAGCCAACTTTCCAGCCTATTTCCACCTTTATATTCGCTGTCCAGGGAAGATTAAATATTTATAGAGCTTTCTGTGCAAGTATATCCCATAAAATGTCCCATTAATTTTACTATTCCACTAAGTAATGCACACTCACTCTAGTGGCAACCAGGATATGGCAGGAGTAATTTAACATGGCAGGAATTATTAAAACATCAACACTGTATATCTGGTACGAAATTTTTATGTGGCGAATTATTGTTGTTGAAAAACGTAAACCGAAAATTACTTGGAGCTTAAATAATATCCTTGATATATTTTATTTTCAATCTTAATTTTAACTAGTTTAAAATTCCGAAAATCAATTTTTTGAAACGCACATTCGACTGTCAGAAAACGTCTAACTTTCTGGAGCAACTGTTGGCAATACACACAACCTCGCGGTAACTGGATAGGAGTACTGGACTTTCTTTGTTATGTCAGCTGTTGGCATTACCAGAAAAACAGCATCGCTTCGCCATGTCAGAACTGCCGAGGCAAAGCAATACATTATCGAAACAACCCCATTGGTGCTACTTTCTTATACCTGTTAAAATCTGGCCTTCGCAGCTGAGATGCAGTGCGTTCACACCGCGTCAGCCGAGAATTCAGTTCTCGAAACCAGACTTTTGAAAACAAGGTTTTACCGAAATTTTTATACCAGAGTAGGAATTTAGTTCAGAGAAACTTGTGTTTCGTTTGTTTATTTCTGCCGGAAATAGTTTGAGGATACGTACACACACGCGCACCCGCGCACGCACACACATTATATATATATTATATATATATAGCTTTTGTTTATAAATAATTTGCACGAAAATTAAAGGATTTCCAGGGAAAATATGAAATAATACTGTAGAATTATTTAAAGCTACATACATTCTTTTATAAGCTTCTGAATACTGAGTATCAGGCTTAATTTTGTTGTATGTATTTAAAATGAAATTGGAAATAAATAGTCAATCTTAATTTGAAACAAATTCCCCTTGCTTTTTCTGCTACAACTGAACGCAGTAGTACTTTCCAAGCCAAATGACAACTTAAGCCAAAGTTTAATAGTCTGTACCGCACGCACGTCCCAATGCTCTACACGAAACTTCAGTTACAAACACAGGTTTCGAAGAACAGTGAAACTGCACGTTCTCGGAGTTTACACCGCAAGCAGACTCAGCTTTCTAAAACCTAGTTTACCGCAATTATACTTTCTGAATCCTAGGTTACCGCAATTATACTTTCTGAAACCTAGGTTACCGCAATTATACTTTCTGGTGACGGTATAAACGTACACATGGACAGTACAATCCTCGTCCTACATGTAAATAAATGGCTAGAGTCCAGGGGATTCCGCGAATTAATTTAAATACAAGTTAAGACTTCAACTATATAAATAAACCGGAGTTTCTGCTTCTATTGGAACACACATTGTTCAACACGCCCCGCACCCCTTTAAAACAATAAGGAACCTGGAAGAAAAACNGGACCCCTTTCTAACAATAAGGAACCTGGAAGAAAAACAAGGAACGAATCACATGCTACACGGTCAGGGATTAACTGGAGCAACAGAAAATGAACAACTGACTGAAGTTCAAGTGTAAAAAGTATTATGGAGTCTAGCTTAATGCCGAATGAATCCGAGAAATGTCCAGATCTCTAACAATGGCTAAGTTCGCCGGTTATAGCCTATTCACGGTTACTTCCAACTTCTCTGGAGTCCTGCTAAAGTTCTACTTCCCGGATATTCCACCGTCTCAGGAAAACAAAACTTAACCGAGTCTAGAAAATTACACCAAATGAACAATGCACCGCATTCTAGCGCACTCAGTGTAATAGTATTTCGCATAAGAACTTTTTCTTGCTAGGTATTACCAACACACATATTTTTCCCTTCTCTCAATTCATATTATAAATTGAATGTTATAATTTATTGATAAAATATAAGTAAAAGTTTAATTTAATCAAAAAATAAGGTACTTTTAAAACACTCGTGATAGAGGACATAACAAACAAGCAGGTCACCTATGGGGTGATTTTTCAAAGATTTGATTTAAAAAGTGCGAAGAAAGCACGACTAGACTACAGTGCAGTGGTTCCACGCCAGTGGCATAGTTGCGGGGGAAGGGGATCTGCGACTGCGAACATCGGTGCAGTGAAGAGTGCGACTGGCAGGCTGGACTATTGGACTAGATGCGTGAGTGTAAGACATTTCAAATGATGGCAACATACAGACTGAACATGTGTTAATGATGGAAGTGAGTTAACTGACTATAACTGAACATAGACATTGAGAAGGACTTTAATTATAGTTGAGATATACATTAAATATTGCGCTCAATTAGAAATAAAAATAGTAATAGTGGAGACAGATTAATGTTGTAAATAATAGCTGTGTGAATAAATTAATATCAAATTGAGTTATTTCATTTTTATTAAGACCTCCATCCTTCACGAACTCGGATACGGCCCTCTGGCGCCTTGTAACAGTATTAAGGCCAGTTTTATGACTTTTAATGGTGTCTGTTTTGATAATGGCATTGTTTAACTGAGCACGTTGAAGGGACGTTATATTACTTCAATGAAAGGATGGCCTTAACCAGAATAAATATTTAAACAAACGAGCATCCATTACAACGAAAAAAAAGAGGAAATCTGTGCATATAACTCGTGTTGCTTATTTTATTACGTAACTTTAGCGGTGACCAAAAATATGGTGGCAAACAATGTCAACAGTATCGTGGCACTCGTGCACTCGCGCTAATAGTGTGACTTTTATTTCCTTCATATTTTTCAGAATGTTTTGGTTTTATAATTTTTCTTCCTGGCTAGGTTTTAGCATTTTCAAGGAATTTATTTAGGCTTTGGTAAATTTACAATTCACTGAAACGTGTAAGCATGCCACATAAATGTATTTAAAACACATAAGAGGAAAGATGCAAAGTTGGGATGTATAAATAGACGTTATATTTAAATAATTACCAGGCATAAACATCGTTCACAGCTATAAATAAACTTAATACGTCCAAAAGTCGCCTTTACATACGTAACGAATGTAAAGGTTCCAGAACGGCCATATCATTAAAATGTTACTTCATCGGCAAAAAAAAAAAATTGACACATTGAAATATATTTACACACGAATTAAAAAACACATTTATCACAACTTTGTAACTTAACTAGGTAGGTTTAAAGTACGTGTACAAACTTTATTTGATAACAGTAAGTATTTTTCGTCTGAAGAAAAAATTTAGACACTACATATTAAGCATTACTATTATTTTTTTTATTATTTCCGCACTCAGCTACTACTATTTTACAGGAGGTAGTATTGTGAAGATGGGATTTTATACGCTTCAAGTATCATCATTNTTACATACGTAACGAATGTAAAGGTTCCAGAACGGCCATATCATTAAAATGTTACTTCATCGGCAAAAAAAAAAAAATTGACGCATTGAAATATATTTACACACGAATTAAAAAACACATTTATCACAACTTTGTAACTTAACTAGGTAGGTTTAAAGTACGTGTACAAACTTTATTTGATAACAGTAAGTATTTTTCGTCTGAAGAAAAAATTTAGACACTACATATTAAGCATTACTATTTTTTATTTTATTATTTCTGCAATTTACATTTTGGCGATAGGCGCTTGTAGGAGGAGGATGTGTTTCACTACTGCTCCTGCTTGCCTTACCTTTTGTCTTGTTTTAACCTGTCAGCAGCTAAATTTTTGGGGTAATCTTATGCCTCCTAGTTCGGACATTTGTTCAGTATGCGGTAAACCGTTTCACGGAAAGCAGAAATTTGTTAAATGTTCGGGAAATTTTTGGTACACGTTTACATGTTCAATGTGCGTCGCTTAATAGGTTAAACGAGAGTGAGATTTACGAGTGAACAGACTGTATTGATGAAGTGACGCTTGTTAACAATGAAGCGGAAGAGGAAGGTTCAGCGGACATGTCTAGCGTGCCTACGGAGATAATGGACAACAGCGTGAAATCAATGTTTGAGTCATTAAGTCTTAAAGTAGATGAGTTACCAAACCAGGTTAGTGAACTAAGAATGATGATGCATTGCTTCGGGCCATACTTGAAAGTATACAAACAAACAAAGAAAAACAATTCTGTGCTTCTTGTTCACAAGTTGGGGTTTCACTCCCTCGTTCTGAAAAAAATTCTATAGCGAATTAATGGCTAATGACCAGGCGTCTGCTTCCAGGGCTAGCCTTGCTTTGTCTGACAACCAAAATACTCCATTTTTGGATAAAAAATGTGCCATATGGTAACATCGCGGGGCCATCTCGCATGGCAACAAAAGCAACAGGCCATGTTTCCTGCAATCTCGTGCAGCGGGTTGAGTTCGCCAGAGCTTCTCCCTCCTGTGCCTGGGCAAGCAACAGGCCAGCAGGAAATGTCTACACAGCCAGCTGGCGGATGGATTTGTGAAGATCCGCGGATGTGGAGATCCGCAGATGTGGAACAAAGTCCGCCGCCGTAAGTGGGTCACTGGCTTCCAAGTCAACTGCGACGCGCAAGCCAGTACAACTTGGTGCGAGGAACAACATGAATGTAAAAATAGTTCCTAAAACTGTGAGACCCCGCATGAAGGCTCTCTTGCTCCTGACGTACAGGAAAATGACATTGCGTCATATCAATCAAGAACTCAAATTTTCCAATTAAAAAGGTTTCAAATTGAAAACTAGGTATGATTCATATTCCTCATTATGTGTGTGTCGGTAGTGGAAACTGATTACTACGTATTTTTAATATGGCATTTTGGCAGGCTGCTTGATTAGCCCATTTTATGGTAGGCTTCAAGAACGATCAACTTTTTGACGCGGTTAGCGCATCATAAGCCTCATAATTGCGGAAAATACCGGTTACAAATTATCCAGACATCTTCCTGAAATTACGGACTCTTCGTTATTTTCAATAACGTTCTCTCCGTAAATTTCAAATAAACCTCCGCGTATTCACGAAACGTGTCTATAAACTTGCGCATTTGTTTTTCTTAAATCTGGTTTTTATAAAAAGGGATAACAATAAAAAGTTTTACTTTCGTTATGTGGGTGTTTCACTGTGTATAAAGATGACTGTAAAAAAGTTTAAAAGTTTAGTCCGGTAGCTGGATTTGAACTCTGAAAAAAAATTGACTGTCCAACACCTTACCCACTCACCTACTACACTTTTACAAAAATAAGTATTGTAAATAAATGATGTATGCACACCTCTCAGTCATGTTAGAGTGCTTGCGAGTTTATTTTATTTCAGCTTTATAAACATCAGTAAGAAAAATAGTTTTTTTTCATAATGTATTTCACTGTGTATAACAGAGAAATTAAAACAAGTTTAAATATTTTTCCCTGTAGTGGGATTATAACACAAATCGACAAATTAACACTCAATAACTGGAAACCACCTACATGCACAGGATATCAACTGGATATCCCATTTACACCCACAATATCTTAAAGTCATTTAAGTCCTGAAGTGAATCTCTTCAGAATATCCGTTTGATATCTAGTAGTAGATATCAGTTCGTACCACTTCCTGGATATCCATTAAATGAAAACCTCCAATGGCTATTACTTATAGCAAGTGTCTAAATCTAAAGATGTCTATAGGATATCCACAATAACTATATCCGTGTGTGGGTATTGGGCGGACATTTGGATATTTTTGGATGTAATTTTGATATTCCTTGATGTCCCTGGATATCCAGAACGGTGGGGACATCCATTAGATATTCTTTGGATGTATGTGTGCTATATGGGCACTCGCCTACCACACCTTTACACGAAGTACTGTATTTCGTAAATATGGATTTTACACGAAAATTACGAACTCGCCTCTCTTAGTTTCAAGTCGTGTTAGAGCGCTAGCTATTTTGTTTTATTTGCGGTTTATGAAACGAGGTAACGATTAAATAGTTTTATTTTCGTTGTGTACGGAATTTACCTTGTCTGAAGAAGGTTTTGTCCTGTAGCGGAATTTGAAAAAGAATCAAAGAGTTGGTACTCCAGGAGTGATTCGCACTCAGCTACTACTATTTTACAGGAGGTAGTATTGTGAAGATGGGATTTTATACGCTTCAAGTATCATCATTNTCGCACTCAGCTACTACTATTTTACAGGAGGTAGTATTGTGAAGATGGGATTTTATACGCTTCAAGTATCATCATTCACGTAGGTCTTCGATTATGGCCATTACTTCTGTACATTCTATTTCTCCAAGACATATTGGAATCTGAAATAACACTTCAAATGTTATGAAACTTTTAACATTTGGACTTAGGTTTATTAACCAACTTCAGATACAAACTCCAAATCGCGTCTTTCACAAATGGTGCACCAATACACTAACCTGTGGCCATGTAATGTGAATTGACGCAATTATACTTTTAGGCCTTCATTCCTGAAATAACACTGACATAGACATTTTAACTCCTGCAATATTATAACACAATATTACTTCGACCACCTCCATTATAGTAATTCCGAAGGTCATTTCGACCCAGAAGTGGGGATGGGGGAACTCGTCTGCATATTTCTACAATGCCACACAGTAATAAGAAATAGGGAGAAGCAACATGAGCAAATAAAGTAGAGCCTGTTTATAGAAAGAGGAGCGGGACAAGGTACCGAAGAAGTCTTGTATTTTTTCGCACATGACCAGAACCTATATTTCCAGTAGTAGGGGAGACTGGCTCTGCACTCCCGGAGAGAGAGAGAGAGAGATGAGCGCCACAAACGTCCATGATGAAACAGACTAAGCCCGAGAAGAATATAACACTGATGCAAGGACAACTTGCTGCGAAATATCAAAGCGCAACATCTGCAGTGAACCAGGACAACTCCCACACAAAATGTCAAAGAGCCAAGTGCAAGTGGAAGAAATATAAAATATAAATATATATAATAGATACATAAGATGGTTAATATGCAATTATACATATAACATACTTAGTAGCCGTGCCAAAAGCTAAATAGTATTGGCTTCTGTGAATGACTTAATTGTTGTTTGTTATATTGTGTGTATTTTAGTTAGGTTAGTGTTTTTATAATTGTTTGTATGAAGAATTGATTTGTTTGTNTTGTTTGTTATATTGTGTGTATTTTAGTTAGGTTAGTGTTTTTATAATTGTTTGTATGAAGAATTGATTTGTTTGTAACGTCGAATGAGTCCACCTATTATTCTTTACTCTGTTCTTGCAAAGTTGGTTCTGAAAATTGTAAAGAAAGTAATAATTCATACTATAATAGGAATTATAAAAAAGAGACTACCTGTCATTGTTTTTAGCTTTCATTGCTTTTGATTAGAGTACTATATATAATATGCAAGATGTCAGCCAAATTNTCATTGCTTTTGATTAGAGTACTATATATAATATGCAAGATGTCAGCCAAATGGTAAATTACCTTACTAATTATACTTTAAGAAATGAAAGAAAATTAGGTTATATAAAATAAATAAAACTGACTACAATTATTCTCGTTTTTATGAGTATACGAGAGCTGTGAAAGAAAAAATTAAAATAGATAAGGATTTATGAAACAGATGAAGCTCTTATATTAGCTCAATTGAGACTTGATTTAGATTTAAACCTTTCTCAATGTTCAATGATAATTTGGCCGTAATTAATATAGAATACACATTTTAATGGAATTCTTACAGACATTCCTTCACAAAACAAAACTTAATAAAACGGTCACAATGATAATCATGTTTGTATTCTTCAAATACTATCACATAAGAAAAAAATGGCAAGCCAATATTAATATATAATTTTAAAAGTAATCCATAACATTTTTGGAAATATGTTAAAACTATGAAAAATGGTTACACAGAGAATAAAATTATTATCTAACAGTACACTGGTTCAAGATACTGAAGCACCTGCCAATATCTTTGCTAAACATTTCGCTGAGGTATGTTGAGTCAATTCACAGTGTTAATTCTCAATGTAGCAGCTACAGTAATAATTTGCACCTACCAACTCTGACAAATACCCAAGGATTGGTTCGCTGGGCAATAAAAAGACTTAGACGATAGGTTTTACGATATTTAAGTCTTGAATCGCGAATTTTCTAACATCTGGATTAAAAATTCGCGCTCCATGGAGTACGTCTTATTTTAGTTAGAGTCTCAGTGTTTTAAATCGCGTTACTGTAGTTGAGGCGACACGACCTTATTGGGAGTGCAAAAGAAGGCCAAATTTTCCAATCTATATGTATTATAGACACACCCGAATTTAGCGAAAATATTTCACGACCAGTTATATTTAATAACACTTTAGCTCAGATACACTTTTATGATTGGGTAATCTAGATGTTACACGTTTTAAGTGTCTACCCACTAATCAGAGCCAGAGACGTACAGTATCGGAGTAACTTAATTCTGATTGGCCAGTCAACTAAGAAAATGTCTTCTAACAGACACACGCCGCCAATAAGCAAAAGTAAACCTGCTGGTACGCTCTTGGGGTATGGAAATCTAACACGCGAGGAAATCTTTTCGCGAAATTCGGGTGTCCCTGCGTATAGGCTTTGTGCCTGGCACGCACCTAGAACCTACTCTACTCCCCATCCTAACTCCAGTAGCTAGCCTACTAGCATAGGGTGCGCCATTTCAGGGCCACAAAAAAAAAAACGTATTGGCTCAGAGTTTACCTGGGCGTGTACAATCGTAAAATTAACAGAAATGTAAATGCTTGTAGTTCAACTTGTCTTAAAATGATTTCGAGAAATTTTGCGATCGCTACGTATGGTCCCACGCACTTGTCGCTNTTGTTTGTTATATTGTGTGTATTTTAGTTAGGTTAGTGTTTTTATAATTGTTTGTATGAAGAATTGATTTGTTTGTGACGTCGAATGAGTCCACCTATTATTCTTTACTCTGTTTTTGCAAAGTTGGTTCTGAAAATTGTAAAGAAAGTAATAATTCATACTATAATAGGAATTATAAAAAAGAGACTACCTGTCATTGTTTTTAGCTTTCATTGCTTTTGATTAGAGTACTATATATAATATGCAAGATGTCAGCCAAATGGTAAATTACCTTACTAATTATACTTTAAGAAATGAAAGAAAATTAGGTTATATAAAATAAATAAAACTGACTACAATTATTCTCGTTTTTATGAGTATACGAGAGCTGTGAAAGAAAAAATTAAAATAGATAAGGATTTATGAAACAGATGAAGCTCTTATATTAGCTCAATTGAGACTTGATTTAGATTTAAACCTTTCTCAATGTTCAATGATAATTTGGCCGTAATTAATATAGAATACACATTTTAATGGAATTCTTACAGGCATTCCTTCACAAAACAAAACTTAATAAAACTGTCACAATGATAATCATGTTTGTATTCTTCAAATACTATCACATAAGAAAAAAATGGCAAGCCAATATTAATATATAATTTTAAAAGTAATCCATAACATTTTTGGAAATATGTTAAAACTATGAAAAATGGTTACACAGAGAATAAAATTATTATCTAACAGTACACTGGTTCAAGATACTGAAGCACCTGCCAATATCTTTGCTAAACATTTCGCTGAGGTATGTTGAGTCAATTCACAGTGTTAATTCTCAATGTAGCAGCTACAGTAATAATTTGCACCTACCAACTCTGACAAATACCCAAGGATTGGTTCGTTGGGCAATAAAAAGACTTAGACGATAGGTTTTACGATATTTAAGTCTTGAATCGCGAATTTTCTAACATATGGATTAAAAATTCGCGCTCCATGGAGTACGTCTTATTTTAGTTAGAGTCTTAGTGTTTTAAATCGCGTTACTGTAGTTGAGGCGACACGACCTTATTGGGAGTGCAAAAGAAGGCCAAATTTTCCANTAGTGTTTTAAATCGCGTTACTGTAGTTGAGGCGACACGACCTTATTGGGAGTGCAAAAGAAGGCCAAATTTTCCAATCTATATGTATTATAGACACACCCGAATTTAGCGAAAATATTTCACGACCAGTTATATTTAATAACACTTTAGCTCAGATACACTTTTATGATTGGGTAATCTAGATGTTACACGTTTTAAGTGTCTACCCACTAATCAGAGCCAGAGACGTACAGTATCGGAGTAACTTAATTCTGATTGGCCAGTCAACTAAGAAAATGTCTTCTAACANATCAGAGCCAGAGACGTACAGTATCGGAGTAACTTAATTCTGATTGGCCAGTCAACTAAGAAAATGTCTTCTAACAGACACACGCCGCCAATAAGCAAAAGTAAACCTGCTGGTACGCTCTTGGGGTATGGAAATCTAACACGCGAGGAAATNATAAGCAAAAGTAAACCTGCTGGTACGCTCTTGGGGTATGGAAATCTAACACGCGAGGAAATCTTTTCGCGAAATTTGGGTGTCCCTGCGTATAGGCTTTGTGCCTGGCACGCACCTAGAACCTACTCTACTCCCCATCCTAACTCCAGTAGCTAGCCTACTAGCATAGGGTGCGCCATTTCAGGGCCACAAAAAAAAACGTATTGGCTCAGAGTTTACCTGGGCGTGTACAATCGTAAAATTAACAGAAATGTAAATGCTTGTAGTTCAACTTGTCTTAAAATGATTTCGAGAAATTTTGCGATCGCTACGTATGGTCCCACGCACTTGTCGCTCCGCCGAAGTCCTGGACCTGGGAGGCTGTCTCCCCTGACCGCGCCAGGCGGGAGATTTTGCGAGAGCATCGCGTCGCCTAACGACTCCGGGGGAAATTTTTCCCCAGGCGCGCGCGGTCGTTAGGGGACGGCAAGCCGCGGCGCGTCCTGTCCGATCCTTTATCCCGCAGCTGCTTTGTCGCTCTTCCTCTCTCGTCGTACACCCCCTCCCCCTTACAAACTCGCCCTCGGCCGGCGCACGCCTCCGCTTTATTGATTGCGCTCCGCCTGTCCTCTCTATGTTATCTTTTGCATACAATTTCACAGCTGCCAAGTATCTCATTTCCGCAGCCAGCCTCCTGAGCCCATGTTTATCCTGTCTCCCTCCCCGCCTATATTCTTCCCAGTCGTCACCAAGAGCGCACGTAGCACGCGAGACAATCGAAAGAGTTGGAGGGAGGAGGAAATNCTATATTCTTCCCAGTCGTCACCAAGAGCGCACGTAGCACGCGAGACAATCGAAAGAGTTGGAGGGAGGAGGAAATACATTAAATAAACCCGGGTTTCAATACTGGCTCGGATCTGAAGGGGGTTTTTTTTTCTTCGGATTACCGAGAAATCNGCATTAAATAAACCCGGGTTTCAATACGGGCTCGGATCTGAAGGGGGGTTTTTTTTTCTTCGGATTACCGAGAAATCAAATGCATTTCCCTGGGAGGATTTGGCAGCGCGGAAAGAAAAAAATGAGAACTGAGATATATATTTTTGCAGACGAAACAAATATACCCAACTCCCTCAAAGTAAATCCCAATACTCTTCTTCCGCAGTGGAATGATTATTACGGAAGGGAATATTTAAAAAATCCATCTGAAGAGAAGTTAAACTTCCTGTAGCTCAGCTATCAGATCACTGTTAAGAGCGCGTGACACGATGAAAGTTTCCCTGGAAGATTTCGTGCAAGCTTGTATGGTCGCTGATATGGATTGTTCCATGAAAAATTTTGCCGTCTCTTAGCCGTTTTCATGAAAGTTTTGGTAAATAAGTGCAATTTTCAGTGAAAGATTTACTACAAAGTGGAAATTTTAGGCAATGAAAGCGAGGTTGATGGAGAAATGTGTGCTCTTAGTGACAATATATGTATCTTAAGTTTATTTTATTTTGAGAAACAATAAACCACGGAAAGGCCATTAAAAAATGAGCCAGGGAAATAAAAACCGCTAACATACCGGGCGTAACATAACTCAACATTCAAACTCCGCGGTACAACAGAAGAGACCATAACAAANAAAAACCGCTAACATACCGGGCGTAACATAACTCAACATTCAAACTCCGCGGTACAACAGAAGAGACCATAACAAATGTTTTTGGTTAAATAACCACCAATACTGTCAGAGAGCAATGTGTTTACTGTGACGAAGTATAGTTTACCCGGATTGGAATAGTCAATTTACAAAACCGACACCTGTGGGAAGATGAAAACCCGCATGCCAGCTTCGTCAGTTCCTACAAACAAACATCTGCTGTCAACTCGAGGGAATGTATAATTTGAGGTTTATACTGTACATGCTGACATTACGTCTCAATGGTAACCCGCATTTGAACTTCCTGGAGAACATTGCCTGAGCTCCTCGAAGACGTTCCTCTTGACATTCGACGTCGGTTGTGGTTTCAACATGACGCTGCAAANAAAAACCGCTAACATACCGGGCGTAACATAACTCAACATTCAAACTCCGCGGTACAACAGAAGAGACCATAACAAAGGTTTTTGGTTAAATAACCACCAATACTGTCAGAGAGCAATGTGTTTACTGTGACGAAGTATAGTTTACCCGGATTGGAATAGTCAATTTACAAAACCGACACCTGTGGGAAGATGAAAACCCGCATGCCAGCTTCGTCCGTTCCTACAAACAAACATCTGCTGTCAACTCGAGGGAATGTATAATTTGAGGTTTATACTGTACATGCTGACATTACGTCTCAATGGTAACCCGCATTTGAACTTCCTGGAGAACAACATTGCCTGAGCTCCTCGAAGACGTTCCTCTTGACATTCGACGTCGGTTGTGGTTTCAACATGACGCTGCAAANACAACATTGCCTGAGCTCCTCGAAGACGTTCCTCTTGACATTCGACGTCGGTTGTGGTTTCAACATGACGCTGCAAATCACCATTTTTCTCGTGGCGTCCGATAGCATCTGAACAGCAGAGCAATGTATTGGTCCCGGTGGACTCATTGCATGGCCTGCTAGTTCTTTCGAACTCGCCCCACTTGATTATTTTGCGTGGGGGCACTTGACGAGCCTGGTGTACGAGACTCAAATGGAATCGGAGGAAGATCTCGTCGCCCGAGTGCTTGCAGCTGCTAACTCTATATAGCACATCCATGGGATCTTGTACAGCAATGGAAAAATATTCGTGAATTCGTTTGAAGACGTTACCACAGCTTGTATGTAAGTAAAGTCAGTTGCTGGTGGGCTACGTGGTGCCCTGGAGTGTGCAGCGTGTCTCACTATGTTGTGTACGTTTTACTGTAGTCTTGTGTAGTGTCCGGCACGATAGTAGCTGGGCGTTGATTGGCTATTTGGCATGGCATCTTGTTGCCAAGGCATGCTGTAAGAGATAGCGACACATACGCGATATTTTCATTTTCGAGTATTCATCTGCGATGTTTTCAGCGACCCATTGTCGTTAAATAACAGGCTACGTTCGAAGAAACCTTAGGTTAGTTTCACTTACTTCACTGGACTACTGATCATCTGACATGCCCTGCAGAACTCTTGACGCATTGGTGAAAAAATTCAGCTCTCGGGAGGCTTGATTCCGTGCGGCCGAGTGAAACAGGAGAATTTGTTGTGACTAACGCAGCAGCCGATAAACAAATTAGTACCCGTTTTCAATAAATTATGTGCAGGTGTGTGGAGTCTAGCACGATGCAATATGATAATGCAAAATTATAGGTTATGGATCTATTACTTACGGCCGAAAACATTTCCGTATTTATTTGTAGGAATTAAGATGCGTGCTTTTCCTGCTATTCGGCCACAGGAAATGTTTCTCAGTTTGTCTCTTGCACTGCAACATGTCCATAGTCATGCATCAGAGGGTAACCTATAGCTGATACTCTACAGAAAAGGGAATACATTTTCAGTGTTTTGAGAGTTTTCCTTGTGTATTTTATCTGGTTTGTTAAAGTTTCTGCGCATTTCACCTTTGAACGGTTAAAGTGAACATCAACGAGTAGACAACACACTATTGCCCGGTTGGCAAGGAACACTCTTGGCACGAGTACAGCACACGCCATAAAATTGCATGACACTAACACTTGAGCTCACAAATCAATGCGTGCCCGAGCGAGATAAAGCAAAGGTCAGTTGGCAAGCGAGACACCAAAGCCCTGGCGCTTGAAATGCGCTGCTTCGTATTGGAAATCCCGGTTGTTTTAGGTAACCTTTAAACTTGCGCCCAAAATTCTTTGCTACGAAAAAAAAANGCTTCGTATTGGAAATCCCGGTTGTTTTAGGTAACCTTTAAACTTGCGCCCAAAATTCTTTGCTACGAAAAAAAAAAACACACTTCAGACTAGTCGTGTACGGTACTTCCAAGTCCGCAAGCGGAAACATTTAAATGTCCAACGACATGGATTAAAACTACTTTTTCAGACTACTGTTTCTCAAAATTTGCGAACCGGATTCATGCGAAACTAAGATAGAGGAGTGTATTGGACTTTGCAACAGTGTAGCGTCCAATAATATGATAGGGTCACCGCTTAAAGTCCCATAGTTCCAGGGGTACGACAGAAACACTGTACGCGAATTGACAATTTTGTGCGTAAAGGTGATATTTATTTAGATGCATCGGCTAGCGACGTCCGTAGCGCTTCGTCGGTTTTTCGGATTGCATACACAAACACGCCCATCACTAGGCAGCAGCCTTAAGGCACGATAAAGAATGGATATAACATTCCGCCATTTTTGGTCAAACATGTGGCAGGCAGTGTACTATGGATAGCCTTCCAAATTCAGNGCTTCGTATTGGAAATCCCGGTTGTTTTAGGTAACCTTTAAACTTGCGCCCAAAATTCTTTGCTACGAAAAAAAAACACACTTCAGACTAGTCGTGTACGGTACTTCCAAGTCCGCAAGCGGAAACATTTAAATGTCCAACGACATGGATTAAAACTACTTTTTCAGACTACTGTTTCTCAAAATTTACGAACCGGATTCATGCGAAACTAAGATAGAGGAGTGTATTGGACTTTGCAACAGTGTGGCGTCCAATAATATGATAGGGTCACCGCTTAAAGTCCCATAGTTCCAGGGGTACGACAGAAACACTGTACGCGAATTGACAATTTTGTGCGTAAAGGTGATATTGCTTTAGATGCATCGGCTAGCGACGTCCGTAGCGCTTCGTCGGTTTTTCGGATTGCATACGCAAACACGCCCATCACTAGGCAGCAGCGTTAAGGCACGATAAATAATGGATATAACATTCCGCCATTTTTGGTCAAACATGTGGCAGGCAGTGTACTATGGATAGCCTTCCAAATTCAGTNAATGGATATAACATTCCGCCATTTTTGGTCAAACATGTGGCAGGCAGTGTACTATGGATAGCCTTCCAAATTCAGTTTCTCCTTTCCGCTGCCTCTATTGCAAGTACAGATTAGGAGGCACGCAAATTGTGTGACAGTCTTGCTGGAAAACAATGCGTTTTTACTTATAATGGTGTGTTGTTCAGCGCCAACAAGATGTGCAATTAACACTTGTTAAAAAAAANAAACAATGCGTTTTTACTTATAATGGTGTGTTGTTCAGCGCCAACAAGATGTGCAATTAACACTTGTTAAAAAAAAGTTGATTACCATGAACGAATCGTGCGAGTACAGCTAAGGTTTTCTCATAGTATCGTTATAGCCCGACANAAAAAAAAGTTGATTACCATGAACGAATCGTGCGAGTACAGCTAAGGTTTTCTCATAGTATCGTTATAGCCCGACATGTTTCCCATTCATGTTAAATGCGGTTCGCTTGAGCGAATGTGCCACTAGGGGGCATATATAACCCTCCATCACTCATAGTTGCAAGACACCGAATAAGGTCTTAGTAGCAGTGTGAGCGACAGAGCCAATTTCAATTAACATGCAGCATTCTGTGACGGCGCAATCGACAAGCCTTTCCCAGCTGGATGAGTCTGATAGAGGCCACATCGTTGGTCTCCGAGAGGCAGGTTGGACGTTTCGGAACATTCCTCTCCACTTGAACCGTCCTGCTTGCACTATGTATGAGTTGGTGCCGGACGCAGTGGCAACAGAGGGTACACTCACCCGTCGAGAAGGCTCGGGTCGACTACGGCGGACCAACAGCAGGGAGGATCGTTTGATTGTGCGGAAGGCTTTAAGCACTTCATTGGCATCGCTGCGCTGCATGCAGGGACATGTCACGGCTGGGGATATGCCTGTGTCCGCCAGTACCATATCCAAGCGGCTATAAGANTGCGCTGCATGCAGGGACATGTCACGGCTGGGGATATGCCTGTGTCCGCCAGTACCATATCCAAGCGGCTATAAGAGCGGGATCTGTCGTCACGGTGTCCCTTGTGACGTTTATCATGACGACCTGAGCATTGCTGAGCACGTGTGACCTTTTACCGAGAACGGGCAGCATGGTAGCTTGCGGATTGGCGACGAGNTGACCTGAGCATTGCTGAGCACGTGTGACCTTTTACCGGGAACGGGCAGCATGGTAGCTTGCGGATTGGCGACGAGAAGTGTTCAGCGACGAATCACGTTTCTGTATAGTTATGGATGACCACCGGATTTGAGTCTGGAGGCGTCCTGGCTAGCGCCGTGATGAGCGGCACAACGACCCAACGAAAGGTGCTATGGTGTCGGTTGCCTTTTACTCCGATTCCCGCAACCCCCTCGTAGTGATTGACGGCGCGGCGATACGTCCTAGAAATTCTGCGACCATGTGAGCTCCCCTTCCTTATGCGGCTTGACAACCCCATTTTCCAGCAGGATAAGCCCGGCCTCACACAGCACAAGTATATNAGCTCCCCTTCCTTATGCGGCTTGACAACCCCATTTTCCAGCAGGATAAGCCCGGCCTCACACAGCACAAGTATATCTGGCTTGCCTTCGTGATGTCCCTTCGTTATGTCAACATGTTTTCTGTGACAGCAAGGTCCCTATATCCCTCGCCCATCGATAACATTAGGGACCTGATTGGATGGCAGCTTAGGCCAGCGGTAACTACGGCGGATTTGGAGGGTACATTG
Source organism: Clitarchus hookeri (assembly GCA_002778355.1). Lineage (NCBI taxonomy): Eukaryota > Metazoa > Arthropoda > Insecta > Phasmatodea > Phasmatidae > Clitarchus > Clitarchus hookeri. The sequence continues at coordinate 640,711 of NQII01000835.1, read as the reverse complement.
CGCCAGCTATAGCATTATCTTCCTCAGGAGAACATACAACGTCTGCTTGCCTCCATGCCCAACCGTATCGCCACCTGTATCCATGATACGGGTGGTCCAACACTATACTAAGTGCATCCTGCAAGTGTCGCCCCCCTGCAATACNTACTAAGTGCATCCTGCAAGTGTCGCCCCCCTGCAATACATAATTAGTGTGGTACAATATTCTGATCTTTTCCTGTTCACATACTACCATGTCCTGTGGCTGCACCTACTTACGTGCCCCTGCGATGGCACCATCAGGGCGGTTAATTTGTTTTGCATGTGAGTGTTTTTGCAGAACTGTAGACGGGAAGTGGAAACCAAGGTCTAATTACGACTTTTAAAGTCAGTTACTGCGTTATTACAGTTGAAAATACAAATATATATAATATTTAAATTGCATTTACACTTTAAGCACCGTACACATTTGCTAACAAAATAGAAAATGTCGCCTTTATTTACGACTGCATGACTATCAGTTCTGTTGGTCTTTTTTCCCCATTTATAACCGTCCTATTGGTTCGCACAAAACTATTCACTCTTACTACACTATTCAGAATTCATTACTGGCCCGTTCTCTGCGAATATAATGCCGAGTTACAAATGTACCAATCAAACTTCCTTCCTTACGTAGAATAATATAAATTCCATCTTGTTCACTTGAGTAATTCAGACTTTGAAAGTTACGTACGAATGTACGTACGCACGCACTTACGAATGTACATACGCACGCACGTACGAATGTACGCACGTACGCACGTACGAATGTACGCACGTACGCACGTACGTACGTGTGTGTGTATGTATATATATATATATATATATGTATGCAGAGCACCTTATGAAAACTAACAGCAAATTAATATTTATTTGGCTGTCTCTTCAAATAATGTGCCTGTCGTAATGTTACGGCAGATTCCGTTCTACTTATTTAAATTCAGTCGACTTCATATTACGTCGGCAGCACTCAAAGTGTTAACAATATTTTAACTCTGGAAAACAAGGCAGAGACCGCAGTCTAACACTGAGTGGAATGCACAGATTCACAAAGAGTTTGGAAACTCAATTGTTAAGACGAATGAAAGTTAAAATGAATGTTGGTTCTGGGTACGAATCTCGCTAGGGCAGACTTTTTTTTTTTTAACAACGCGTGTTTTTTCAACTTTTCAATAGAGAATTACAAATTTCCACTATTTTTGTGTATCGAAACTATACTTAATTATTAATCCGTACTGTCCTTCGTTTGTAAACACCTACTGTAAACCAGCAAGCTTCCTCAAGGTGCATTTATTCTCTAAGCCTATCAATATATCTGTGGTTGAAAACATGAGACATGCTATGTCAATTTATTGATTTAGTTAACGCATACATGCGCATAATTACATTTTATTTATTTATTGTTCTGTAGAGTACTTACATGCCACACAACTAGTCAAAACATTACAAATAGTACAAACACGAGGAAAGCAAGAACACAGTACACTCTAGAGCACTGCACAAATAATAACCACGTGTAACGCTTACTATAGTATATTGTGAAATANCAAGAACACAGTACACTCTAGAGCACTGCACAAATAATAACCACGTGTAACGCTTACTATAGTATATTGTGAAATATATTTAAATTTTGACAAAGTACAGCAAAGTGAGAATTAAGCAAAATAATAATATTTCACGAAACTATGAGGTACATTTATTTAATACGAATAACAAATAGTTACAGTACTTAAAATTTTGTATATTTAGCACTATGGGTCAGAAAATTCNTATTTATTTAATACGAATAACAAATAGTTACAGTACTTAAAATTTTGTATATTTAGCACTATGGGTCAGAAAATTCGTTTCATCATAAAAGGATATGTTGATATTGAAATAGTTTGTTTTTGAAAGTGGGGTATTATTAAATATATTTTATGGTTTGAGATAGCCTTTTGGACAATCTGGTACCAGCACTATTTACAGATGTTATTGTTTTTTCTTTGTTTGCTCTATGAATATAGATACACAGAGAGTATGTGTACGATATTCAAGAACATCAGTAGTTTTACAGTGTGTGTGTTCGTTTTTAAAAATAAACGGTAATGTTTTGTATAAATAAATATACGGCACAGTGGAAATGCCAGCAGATTCAGTAACATTATGATTTTTTTCAAGTACATTTGAAGGAAATCAGGGGGAACAACACAATCAATTACGTAGTTTTNTTCAGTAACATTATGATTTTTTTCAAGTACATTTGAAGGAAATCAGGGGGAACAACACAATCAATTACGTAGTTTTTACCAACAATGCGCCCATAATTTGATTGAGTAAGGTCATATTATTGTGATAAATGTGACTGGTAAGCAACAATTTCAAACAGGATACGGAATAGAACGTTCCAATAAGGCCANAATATTATTGTGATAAATGTGACTGGTAAGCAACAATTTCAAACAGGATACGGAATAGAACGTTCCAATAAGGCCAGTTTTCCTAGGAATTTTGAGGGGATGACCTTATGATCTGCCAAATCTGTAGAGAAAATAAGGTAGATTTACTCGGTCAAGATCACTTGTCAATATCGTTCAAGGTTTCTTTTCGATGGGTCTCAAGAACGGCGAATTTATGTAGCGAATTTCCATCCTGTAGTAATTAATTTAAAAAGGGGAGATTTGAATAAAAATACTAGTTTGCAATCAGATAAGAACAAAAAAAAAACTTTAATTTAAAACTTAACTAGTTTTCCTGTTGACGTGTTTGAAACCAAAATTGGAAAAGTTGGAAAGAATTTAGAGTTGCGCTACTAAACGCGCAGTGAATTGAACCCCAGAATGAAACAAAAAAAAAAAAAAATGGGGGCGATTATACCTAGTGTTTATAGTGGTCTAGCACGCGTGCGAATTTATACGAAGTGTAATGCCGGAACCACATAACCTTGGCAAATGCGACACGGCAGCTCCGACACAACATTTAAAACTGGACAGCCAATCAAATACAATATAGATCTCACATAAGCCTGACATATCCAGTAGTCAGTCCAGCAGTTTTGGATTAGAAATTATTTTTATTTTCTTCGTGTCGTGGAGCACGACAAACAGAGTGTACAACCTTGCAAAACTAAAAGAATGACTAACTTTCCCTGAAGTGGCAAATACGCAGTATAAAAGAGAAAACAAATCTGGTGCTTATCGGATACAACTGGTAACAATAACACTGTTTACCTGCGCGTGCCTTAGCTATATCACCTGCAATATTTGTCACCATCGTGTTTTCCAAAACTTCCCGTCTGCCCACAGCCTCTGAAACAAGCCTTATCAGCGCCTTCTAAATGGTTCCGAAAAGTAGTGCTCTTCGTGTAGCGCGAGTAAACTGTTGTGAGCGAGTGAAGAGATATGGGCAGCTCTTAACATCGAGGTCTTGAGAGCCGAAGTAAACTGCTGTGCTGTAAATACAACCCTGTAAATACAAGCAGTCGCAGTGAAAACATAACGATCGTGTCGTGGTTGCGGTTTTCGTCTCGTCGTGCCGCGATTGTGCGGGGCCACAGGGCATGTAAAGTGGAGAGGCGATACCGCNGTGGTTGCGGTTTTCGTCTCGTCGTGCCGCGATTGTGCGGGGCCACAGGGCATGTAAAGTGGAGAGGCGATACCGCCGTGTATTGCGTCGAGCTCTTATTTTGAGCTACGCAATGTAAACAGGCCGTGGTTATATTGCCAACATAATAACACATCAGTACGATGAAACGCTATTGATTCAGATATTGGCTATCCTGATGAAACAATCTAGGGAACCCATCTTCGTCAAGGTTAACGTTGTCTAGGTAACGAATTTTGTTTTAAATTTTTATCCTACTGTTAATCCAATTGGAAACTGATATACATTTTTTTCGGGGGTTGNTTCGGGGTCTACAATTAGGCATTGAAGACTGGCGATTCCTCATTTTTTCAATCACCTTTGTATTTTAAAATTCCTTCTGACACACCGAATCGAAAATCAACGATATAGTCTCGGTAAACATAACAACATGCAAGTCACAGAACATCGAGTTGCACAGAGCAGCATCTGCTCAACTATAGAGTAAAGTTACAAAATCGAAGTTGTGTAATTTGCTATATTTTTAAAGTGAAATTATATTTATAACCACCTCTTAGTAATAAACTGAGCAAAGGTAGTTTTGGTTGTCCCTAAGTTTATAATTTTTAAACATTGATAGACTTCCATTGTATTTTTGGTGTTGGCAACATGGATGTGACCTGAGAAATAGTGGCTCGAAAGAGCCTATCTACTGTCACCCCCCCCCTCCCCCTGGTCATCGCTATGCGAGACTCCGGCTAAGGTTAATTCTATTCAGGTTAGGAACAAAATGAGATTTATTAAGGGGGAGTTTGGCATAGGGAAAATGTCCACCGCTAGATGCGCACTGTTCCAAAAGGTAACTTTTTAAAATAAAATTTCAAGCTACGTGAATAATAAAAGAGAAAGATTTTACTCAGTTACAAAGTTATATTATATTTTATTTATGGTTATTACAATTATCCAGTTTTTTAAAGGTAGAAAATATTATAAAATCTAATACATTGCCGACACTAGCGGTTACCTAGTGGCGAAAATTTTTGGTAGTCAAACTTTTAATGTTCATCTACTCAACCTTTAAAGGCTGTTCACGGCAAAATGAGCACTTTCGAAATCAACCTTTGAAAAATGTCACTTCCCCTATCTGCATATATTTTGCCAGTCCCACAGAGCGGCATGCTCCCAGTTAAGTTGGTAACGACCGAGCGAAAGTAATTCCGTTCTTTAACGTTGAATTAAACGTGTTACGTAAACATTTGTGAATACTGAAATAATTTATTTTGCTTTCCGGTCTTTTTAATGAGCATAATTGTAGGAAATAGACAAATTGTAAACTATTTACTATTATAATAATTTTACACTTTCACTTGACCAACACATGAATAAGGTGATGGGGACCACGGAAATGTCGATTTTACATATGGTGGAGGAATACACAATGTACATACAAACCGATCTTAAGCAGGGCTCTCAAAAGTGCNGGGCGGGCAGGCGGTGCGCGGTTTGGCACGCAGCCCGCGGCGTAGGAGCGGGTCGATAGGCCGCACTGCGCACGCGCCCGCCACGTCACATCTGCGCGGGCAGCAGGCGTGCGGAGTCCCGCCGGGAGTGCCCCTGCAGCCGGCGGCTACGACTGCACACAGCTCTAGGCCCTTACAGTCCTTGCACAATTGAAAACCTAAGCATTTGACCTTACGATCTGACTTCACGTTAACTTTCCGACAGGTTGTTCGCTATGGAGCTCGACACTATGGAACTGTCGAATATACAAGTCAAGCACTCGTGACGCGATTTCGAAAAGTTGAAACTTAAAGTCCATGTCAAGCTAGCCATTTTGCAGAGAATCTAACAGAGGCTGTGTGGAATAAATATTTGTTTATTGTAGGGTGATTTTCATCTCGGTATGATAAACCAAGCTAGTCTAAATTAAAGAAATGGCAAACGAATGCAATGCGAAGAAGAAATATATCAGTTTATACTTGTAAGTAAAGTTAACAAACGAGTTTTGTTTTTGATCTGAAATGAAATTTTGATATAAATGCTTAAATCTATTTTAAAAACAGATACCTAAAATTAATTCCTGGATTTACATAAGAAGGTACACATTTCTACAAATATTTCAGAACCGACTTTCAATTGTCTAAACGTTGACTTTACGGTTGTATTGTGTATAGATGGCTTCGTCACAGGAAAATAAATGTTAAGTCATCTGCGAAAGTTTTATATTGTTTAAGGGTCCTGCTCTGCAATCTGGCCTCATTTACTTCATGGTCCCTCTCGTCGCAGTTTACAATGCCAGAGTTCCAATTCACCAGCCAACGGCCTTTAACTGGCTTCGTGCCCCTGGAAAGTGCATCCCGGATGTGACGTCACATAGTTTCTGTGCCAATTCACCCTTGAATGTCCCCTCCAGCCAAGGGCACGAATAACTTGTCTTTTTTGAGCTTTAGGTCATTCTTCGATGCTCAACTATTTGAAATACCTATTTCATTTTTTAGTGTTTACAACTTCGTACGGCCGCGGAAAACACTTCCTAACGTCACAAAGATGAAACTCGCGTAGAATTATATTATACATAATATAACTAGTGGTGGACATGAACACAGGCGACCGAATTTACAACTAATACAGCATGTATCAAAAAACTNATACATAATATAACTAGTGGTGGACATGAACACAGGCGACCGAATTTACAACTAATACAGCATGTATCAAAAAACTTCATCCGATTTCACATGGCTATTACTTTTACATGCATGTTCATAAAACCTTTGGGTGGATTTTAAAATATGTATAAGAATACAAAGTTTACATTTACCTTCTCGCGAATGTTTAAAGTGGCCTCCACCGGACGCACGGAATACGTCTAAACGGTATAGTCAAACTCGTCCCATACTCGTGCGAGTATGTCAGGTGTTACCGCAGTCACTGCTTTTGCTAAGCGACGTCGCAGTTCGCCCACAGTTGTTGGAAGGGGAGGCACGTAGACGGAGTCTTTAACAAGCCCCACAAGAAAAAGTCACATACGCTGAGATCAGGTGACCTTGCAGGCCAGTGATGCAATGCGAGATTCGTAAGCCCCTTACGGCTGATCCATCGTTCAGGAATCATTGGTGAGAAACTATCTGACGTGCAGGTGCCAATGCGGTGGTGCTCCGTCCTGTTGAAAAATGAAATTATTGGAATGTTCTCGTAATTGTGGAAACAGCCAGATTTCCAACATATCCAGATATGACACTCCCCTAACGGTGTTTTCCGCAAAAAAAAAAACGGACCGTACACCTGCTCTCGGTTAACGGCGCAAAACACATTCAGCTTCGGAGAGTATCCCTCATGCTCGACTATGGTATCTGGCCACTGTGTTCCCCATATTCGTATGTTGTGGTGGTGCACTTTTCCACTTGAATGGAGCGTGGCCTTATCGCTAAACACTGAACGCGAACAAAAGTTTTTATTGGCCATATCTATGCCCAGAATGAATTCACAAAACTCAAGACGTCGTTGCTTCTCACAATCACGAAGGGCTTGTAGTACTTGAATCTTGTATGGTGTGAAAAACAATCGTTGCCACAGAACACACCGGACAGTCAAATGGGAGATGGCCAGCTCTCGGCTGCCACAACGAGTGGACTTATGTGAACTCCGTACAAAACTCTGCCGGACGCGCTCTTGTTCAGGCACACGGGGGGAGACCTGTGGACTTCTCCTTCCGTAAACATCCAGTGTCTTGAAACTGCTCGTATCACCGTTGTTTGCCCTGCACAGTAGGAGGTGCAGTGCCATACCGTCGACGAAGATCACGCTGCACATTTACAACTGACTCACACTTGTTGAAACGGAGATCACAAAACGCCTTTTGTTGCTGTGTTATCGCCATTCTGACGCATACTGAATGAGTGTGCTAGCAGCACCAGCTGTAACGATACCAGGGCGACACCTACCGGCAACCAAGTGAACCGGTGACGTGCAACTTGCAACAAGGACAACTTTACGTTTTGATGTGTATTTTACAATTTGCCGCGAGGCCCTATGTTCATTTTTCATTCATGTAAAAGTTATAGCTTTGTGAAATCGGATGATTGTTTTAGTTACACTGTATTTTTGAAAAAAGAACATGTCCCTATATACATAAGTCACAGGAAGATTGCATGTATTTTGCCCGTAGGTAACACCACGAGTCTTAGTGCCNTTAGTTACACTGTATTTTTGAAAAAAGAACATGTCCCTATATACATAAGTCACAGGAAGATTGCATGTATTTTGCCCATAGGTAACACCACGAGTCTTAGTGCCCAATACTCTTCTCTGTGGGTAACTGATTCGGAAACCCTGATATTGCTGTAAGCTATGACTGATTCATTTCACTATCACCAAAGACAAAGCTTACAGTTCATTTTTTATTGTAATGAAACAAATTCCGTGTCATCCTAAGTATATAGAACGCATCAAAATATATTATCTGAAACACCTGAAGCCATAAATTAAAGTAGTTTTGACAGGATTGAAGTGTATATGGTTAACACGGTTTTCAAAATAGTGGAGGGTCAAAGGTGATTTTAAACCTTGGACAAGAAAAAAACATCCTGTTAGACAGTACTTTCCATTAACCATTGCTCTCTGTGATCTGTCTTAAAAGGACAATTGCGTTTAACAAAAGCAGGCGCCTAGTCCGTCATCCAGTGCTGAATCCTGCGCAAATATACACTTCACAAAAAGTTTGAAATATTGTGTGATAAGACAGCAGCAGTTTATAATCGTCCACTACCTCCAGAAACACTTCCAACTCTCATAAGAGCTGCCTATATGAAATGGGACCTTCGTCAGGAAGATGACATCAACACATTGATTACAAGCATGCCACGGCGTGTTAGGGACCTGTACACTGCACATGAAGGCCATACACGGTACTAAGCTGCAGTGGGAAGAAAGAAACCCTCCCTAGCCAGAGACACCATTAAGTTAATTTTGTTGTTCTTTCGTGTTTATTTGTCTGTGATATTGGGAAAATGTTTCTTTTTGTTATAAACACTTTAGATTTCACGTTTTGTGTCGGCACCATTGGTAACTTCTAATTTCTATGCTTTCTTTNGCAGTTTATAATCGTCCACTACCTCCAGAAACACTTCCAACTCTCATAAGAGCTGCCTATATGAAATGGGACCTTCATCAGGAAGATGACATCAACACATTGATTACAAGCATGACACGGCGTGTTAGGGACCTGTACACAGCACACGGAGGCCATACACGGTACTAAGCTGCAGTGAGAAGAAAGAAACCCTCCCTAGCCAGAGACACCATTAAGTTACTTTTCTTGTTCTTTCGTGTTTATTTGTCTGTGATATTGGGAAAATGTTTATTTTTGTTATAAACACTTTAGATTTCACGTTTTGTGTCGGCACCATTGGTAACTTCTAATTTCTATGCTTTCTTTNCTTTTTGTTATAAACACTTTAGATTTCACGTTTTGTGTCGGCACCATTGGTAACTTCTAATTTCTATGCTTTCTTTTGTGTATATTCCATAATTTTTTGCATTATATATGTATATTCCAAACTTTTTGCTAGGTGTTTATTATCGTGTACTGTATACTTCAATAATGTTAGGGAGATTTCTTGAGCTTAGTGCCCTGTAGATAAGATTACATTAGGTCCTCTGTGTACTAAGGCCTCATGTTTTCACACTATCTTCGAACTTTGTAAAACAGACATTTATTTTGAAAAAATCACCACGTGTGTGAGGTGTTTGGTTGTTTCGTAAATATGTCATATACCACAAGTGTTTTACACATATGTTAATATGAAGTTATCTTATTTCTGGTTAAGCTGAATTCTTTCTTCTAATCTATATAGAAATTGTAATATTTAATTTGTTATTTATACCAATAGAAAACAATATTAATACCAATTAGTAAAAAAAGTTCTCAAGCCAAACATTATTGAACTGAGTGCGCACAGCTGCCGTGTGTTGTCTCTTTGGCGTAATATTTTCAAACTAGTTTAGCTTCGTTTGCATAATGCGAAGGAAAGGCCGGAAAGTGGAACTTTAGCAGAGTTTCAGAAATGTTGGAAGTAACCAAGAATATGGACTATATTTGTTGACTTTCAGCACGGGATTCCGACCTAGGTTTCTTGCAGGTTTAAGTCGTCCAGGCCGTGTATAATAAACTGCCATTAATNTTTCAGCACGGGATTCCGACCTAGGTTTCTTGCAGGTTTAAGTCGTCCAGGCCGTGTATAATAAACTGCCATTAATGAGTAAAAAAAACTAACATTATTTTTCTATCATGTTGTAAAATAATGCTTTTTTTTTAAATATTGTGATCCTAAATCATAAATCAATAATGGAACATTTTTCCACACAAAAATTTGCTTTTTGGCAAGATGTAAAAATACGTGTTTTGGGAAGGGGTTGAGGAAATAAATTTGGAACTGAATTTTATACCTATTCCCATTCTTTGCCTTTGACCTCATACATATTTCGTCTCCATTTCGTCTTCTTCTAACTCAGGATGGAGATAACTTTACGCGGTGAGTGCAAGTTTCTAGAGCTGCTAACGTAACGGTCTTTCGTTTTCATTCCTATATCGCTGACAGAGGGATGGGACATACAATATATTAACTACGTGTTATACTAGTTACGTGCTGCAAAAAAAGGTGCAATTTAGAATTTGTTTAACATAAATAATTAAATGCCTTTGTGCGAATCTGTCAATTACAATGATACATTTATCTTTAAATTTGAGTAAGGGATTCAATGAAAAGAATTGCGATTCAAAAGCGTTAGTTTATATGTCGCTGATAAATGGCAGTTGTAGACACTACCCTGTTTAAAATGGGTGCGAGCAGAATGATCAGCGAGTTTATGTGATTAAATGTTAGGCTCAATAAAACCTCATGTACTTTCTACCTAGTCTTGCAACAGGGATGAAGGCTTGTAAAACCCGTCCTGGAGGGGCTAGGAGACAAGGACATAATCCCGTGCTACTTGGTAAGTGAAACATTTATATCCGTACAGCAGTAGAAATTTAACCCAATGATTACATTGAGTAAAATATGATAAGGTTTTTATAAGTATTTGACGTATCAAAACAACATTTCCGTTGCAACACCTCAAATTACCAGCCTGGCCATGTCTGCCTTTGCAGCGACACGGTAACTTGCGATAATGTCCAATTGAGACAACTCACTATTATGAAGAAATAAAACAAGCCCTTTTCTGCTCCCTTACCACAACTTAGCATCAAGTCTTAAAGTCGGTNTATTTGACGTATCAAAACAACATTTCCGTTGCAACACCTCAAATTACCAGCCTGGCCATGTCTGCCTTTGCAGCGAGACGGTAACTTGCGATAATGTCCAATTGAGACAAATCACTATTATGAAGAAATAAAACAAGCCCTTTTCTGCTCCCTTACCTCAACTTAGCATCAAGTCTTAAAGTCGGTTGCACCATTGAAGTTCATCACTCGATCCGAGATCATGCCCGAGCTTGATCTAGGATCTTCACATAATACTGTTGCACTATTCGAGTTCAATGCATAACTGGAGATCGAGATGAACTTCATTTCAAAACGCAGAATCTGGTGGTTCGATGTCTTTATCCGATATGAGAATAGTGTCTAAAAGCACTGTTAAGTATATTTATTTATTGGAAAGAAATGTAATATTTAAACTGTTTAGATATTGATTTTCTTGTAGTTTATTGTCCTAAAATATAAATTGTGCATAGCAAATAATTAAAATTGTATGAATTTCTTTAATTTTTAATAGTTTTTTATGTTTTTTAAAGAGTTGATGAAATTTACGCTTATCCGTCCGAGCAGGCACAAAGGAAAACTCGATCAGCCATTCAGAATATAAAAAGTTGGCCTCGTTTTCTACACGATCTACGTCGGACAGTGAATCTCAAGTATAAATTTTTTGCTCGCGAAAGAACAGATATAGTCTACAAATGTAGTTTGAAAATACACCTGTAGATTGTACATTTTCTTTATTCGGAAATATAAAGCAACATTATGCACACTTAATGATTATTCAGCAAAATTCGTACATAGCTACTTTACTTAAAATATATCAAATATCGTAGCATCTAGTTATCTGTCCACTACCTTCTTCGGAATATTGGCATTAAAAAAAAAACGGAAGAGTGGTTGGAAAGTGAGCTACTAATCAAACCCACAATGGGCTTTTTTTCCTTACATAAATTATAATTGTCTGACGAGATTTTGCAGACCGTTCAACCAGGTTTTATGGTTAAAAATGATACTCTTTAAGATATAATGTCCACACAAACTAATTCAATGTCTCATAATTTTAAAATAAACAGGTGCATCATTACGTCACAAAATGAGATCAAATCACAAACAGTGTTTCGTCCCAATCATAGCTCTGAAATGAGATCAGAGATCAGAGATCTGATCTACGATCGAAACTCGGTCAGTCACGTTGGTGCAACATTCATACTTTGAAACTCGAATCCAACTGAATATCACGTTTGAAACAGGATCATAGGATCTCGGTTCAGGACAGTTATTGGTGCAACTTGGCATTAAATCAGACAGATTCGTTCGGACTCACTTTCCTTTCTTAATAACTTTATTTTCGTGTTAAAGAATTCAAAACCGTNGTCAGTCACGTTGGTGCAACATTCATACTTTGAAACTCGAATCCAACTGAATATCACGTTTGAAACAGGATCATAGGATCTCGGTTCAGGACAGTTATTGGTGCAACTTGGCATCAAATCAGACAGATTCGTTCGGACTCACTTTCCTTTCTTAATAACTTTATTTTCGTGTTAAAGAATTCAAAACCGTNCAAATCAGACAGATTCGTTCGGACTCACTTTCCTTTCTTAATAACTTTATTTTCGTGTTAAAGAATTCAAAACCGTGTCTATTAGGACATAAGACGCTCCTTAATCGCTATTTTTTAAACATTTTTTATATTATTCTTTTCATACTTTCGTCATATTTGTAACCATATTCAGGATTAACTAGTTTTTTTAATTACTTTTCACCTTTCGCTAGAAAATAGGAATGGAATTTCCTACATACCAACATACAAAATTTTATTAGTGAAGCCGTATGCCGTAAGCATGTTAGTTACAAATAACTACTCGATGATTTAAACTAATAAATTCAAGATGAAGGGTATCTGCATGCCTTTAATATTAGCGGTCTGGACACGTTTGGAGATATTCCAGACAAGCCGGAAGCAAGTCGCCTTTATCCACCACTGCAGTCACACTAGTTCTGCTGGCCTCGGCTTTTGCACTGAACTGCTACCCTATTGGTTAAAACTATGCCGTGGAGGCTTACTGCACCGAGCAACTTTTATTATCGGCTGGTCGCCTGCCGATGGAATGCCGATTCGACCGTGTTCCAATCAAACGCCATTTTATACTTGACATTAAATACAGCCCAGAGCGTTCATTTGCGTGATTACGCAAGAATTCGGTACTGTATTCAAGGAAAGTCTGTTGAGATCACATGTTCTTATAAAATCATGACAACAATTAGGGTAACACTGAAGCTCTATCTAAGCGACTTTTGTTTTCAGGGGCAGGTTTTAAGGCCCGAAGGCCAACACACCCTCCATCCTCCCGCACTGCNTATCTAAGCGACTTTTGTTTTCAGGGGCAGGTTTTAAGGCCCGAAGGCCAACACACCCTCCATCCTCCCGCACTGCGTCTGTACTCTGATGAGTAACGCAGTGCACGGCACTTTCTACTCTTGGTCTCTTCGGGCCATTCACTTTTCATTTCTTGCCGTAACACGGTATTCTANGTCTCTTCGGGCCATTCACTTTTCATTTCTTGCCGTAACACTGTATTCTACCGGTTTTCTCATTTAAAACCTGTCCTCCTCGCCAATTTAAAGTACTCCGACTTTTGCTCATTAAAGTCTTTACCTGAGTACCCTATCATGTGCATTTCCCAAGCTACACTCGGGGCATATTCCTTAAAGTATTAAAGGGTCCAAGAAGGCGCAAGCGGCTAACCCTTCGTTATTCCAGGTAGCACAAAACTGGACTAGAAACGCCTTGCGGCGCCTATAAAGAACACAAGGAGACTCGTACGCGGGAAAACCTTCTGTGCGAGAGGAAGGCTCCTCTTGAGGTTGCGTTTTATTTGTACGCCGGGAAGCAGGCCACCTGAAGAATTGCTCACTCGAGGCACGTAGTCTCGGATCGCCGCAATTCTAGCAGATACCCGGGACCGGCGGGAATTTATCGCCATTACCGCGTGTTCCTGCTGCGCGATCGTGCAGGCCATCTCGGCCGCTCTTCATTTGTCCCAACTCCGTCGTTCCTANTCTAATGACTAATTATATATACATTTATATTTTTTCTAAACGTGTTCTTCATATTTCGGGACAGGAAAGGAGGGGGGAGGGGTTGAGCCCGGAACCCCTCCCCACATACCTGTCTACACCTCTGGCTTGCTTCTCTCTGGTACGCGTGTGCATTATCATCTTCCGGAAACAGGATGTATTCCAACACGTGCACGTTTCGTACTCTATCGGTGTTTGTGTTGCACCTAGCCTATATATATATATATATATATATACATTTTAAGGACTATACCGAGAGCAGCTCGGGAAAAAAATTCAGCCTGAAGACAAAATACGCCCAGATATAGCTTAGATTTGGCCTGGTTTCTATGGTGATTTTACAAGAACACTTCATCTCATCAAGAGAAATTGTCGTGAATAACATTTTGAATTTTTCTATAACCACGCAAATGAACGCGCTGAATAGTATCATCTTATGTTTATAAAAAAAACATTTTATTGGCGCACTGTTAACTTGGCTTTCCATTGGCAGACTGTCAGTCAGTAATAGACGTTGCTTACTGCAGTATAACGCAGTCAGATGTAATTTGGATTCGTGGGGTAGTTGTGTCACTGCAGTGCTGCTATCTTGTCTCTGATATATGTAAATATCACCAGACCGCAAAGTGTTAGCATAACTGTCTGACATTCGGGAGGTTGTGAGTTTGATACCGGTTGGGTGAAGCGTTGGTACCCTTCCCAAGTTATTTTTGATCCAAATTCTTGAAAAATTATTTATTGCCGACTTTCCTAGCTCCTAAAGCACCAGCTTAAGGTTTTTTATTTACCCTTGGGCTTATAAGCTGTTAACTGTTAATCGAACACTTTTGAAAGCCCTGCGTGCGATGTACTTTTGTCTTCATTTTGTGTCGTTACGCCACGCACGCTTTGGAAAGCGTGCGAGCAATTGTTTTAGTAAGGGAGATATAAACACACGATAACGTGTTTCACATAGAAAATTTTCTTAACACAATTCTATTATGGTGAATAAAATTAAAAATATTTCCATATTTAGCGAGAATCACAACCGTAATAGGTGTTCCGATTTTAAGATACGTTAAAATACTGTATAATATTTAGAGACGGGCGTGCAAATAAATATTTCAAGTTTTACAGTTTTATATTTAGTTTCCGGTTGAACTTGTTATACAGTATTATGATATTTATACCTTCACTAAGCACTGATACTATCCTAATTCTCACATAAAATGCAAAAAAAATAAAAAAAACTCTGGAGCTGTATTTCGAACTAAGGAAATCAAATGAGTTGGTGAAAATATATACATAGTTGATTCAGCAAATTTTTTTCTTGGCATTATATTTATTTTGGCTCAAAACAAAGGTTTTGTTTTCAATCAAACGTATATTTTGGTAGCTGAATAAAATTAATTTGTTGCCTTTCAAGTTTTGTCTACCGAACAAAATATTTTCTTGGGGCAACTAAATATATTTTGAGCCCTATACAAAAAAAAATTTGCTAGATGTTCTCTCAGTGTAAATGGTGCGTTATTCAGCATCAACATTCATTCAAGTGCTCCTTACATTCATNTTCCGGTTGAACTTGTTATACAGTATTATGATATTTATACCTTCACTAAGCACTGATACTATCCTAATTCTCACATTAAAAAAAAAAAAAAACCTCTGGAGCTGTATTTCGAACTAAGGAAATCAAATGAGTTGGTAAAAATATATACATAGTTGATTCAGCAAATTTTTTTCTTAGCATTATATTTATTTTGGCTCAACACAAAGGTTTTGTTTTCAATCAAACGTATATTTTGGTAGCTGAATAAAATTAATTTGTTGCCTTTCAAGTTTTGTCTACCGAACAAAATATTTTGTTGGGGCAACTAAATATATTTTGAGCCCTATACAAAAAAAATTTTTGCTAGATGTTCTCTCAGTGTAAATGGTGCGTTATTCAGCATCAACATTCATTCAAGTGCTCCTTACATTCATAAAACAAGTGGACTTTTTGATTCCCCTTATTATTTATAAAATATAACTGACCGGAGAAAAACTTCAGAACGAAAGGAGAAAATACTTNTAAAACAAGTGGACTTTTTGATTCCCCTTATTATTTATAAAATATAACTGACCGGAGAAAAACTTCAGAACGAAAGGAGAAAATACTTTCACGAAAATAATCTCTCAACACAGAACCTCGCTAAACAAAATACTCCACTCACAGTGAATTACCAAGCAAATGAAAATAAAATACAGGCTGTATCAGTACAGTGGTTAAAAACTTTTAGGAGAGATAGAGTACACCTAGACGATCGGAAATCACATGGCAATGCATAGTCGGAAACGCTTCCCTGGCGCGGTAGTGACGACACAAAATACAAGAAAGGAAGGACACGAACAGGGTGAGAAAACATGCCTTGATTTTTTCTTCTTCTGGGGTTACGTCAAGGCACTGGTGTACGAAACTCCCGTTAACAGTGTTGNAAAACATGCCTTGATTTTTTCTTCTTCTGGGGTTACGTCAAGGCACTGGTGTACGAAACTCCCGTTAACAGTGTTGTGGAACTTGTTGCACGCATCGTGGCAGCTGCTGGGGAAGTCCGGGACACGCCCGGTATTTACGCCAACGTCAGATCTTCAATGCGCCGGAGATGAGAGTCCTGCCTGCATCACGGCCCAGGGTCGTCATTTCGAACTCCTCCTCTGATTTTTGCTGTACTAAGAAAATAAACATGTTTTCTCACCCTGTTCGTGTTCTTCCGTTCTTGTGTTTTGTGTCGTCACTACCGCGCCAGGAAAGCGTTTCCGACCATGCATTGCTATGTGATTTCCGATCGTCTAGGTGTACTATATCTCCTGAAAGTTTGTAACCGCTGTACTGATACATTCTGTATAATGAAAGCAACATTTAGAAATAAAAGTTGAAAACGTTCAAAAGAGAAATTACGCAGCTGGAATTAAGTTTCAACTGATATGGCGCAGAACACGCGTAAAATATACACAGAAAAATTAATTACTCTGGTAAAAAGGGAAGAAAGGACATCATGACACAGCACAAAACTGGAAATAATAATCTATAAATATAGTGTAAACAGACTTTTGCAAAATGTTTTCTGTAATCAGCATAGACACTGAAAAAGTCAAATTAATTTCTGAACGTAATTAAATTGCGACATTGCCAGTAAACTTCAGAAACCAGTGCTCTTTGCCCAACTCAGTTGACTGCATATTTTATTTTTTCTCGTCTCTTTCAGGAAAAGTACTGGTAGGTATTGATGAGGAGGTGGGTTAGCACAAGCTATCTGGAGAGTGCTGACGGTATAATTGTAACGAAAGTAAGCTACATTTGTAACGGTATCGTTTCTCACGTCGTTTCACTAAAAGGACATTTATTACCGTTTATTTGATTAAAATCTACACATTTTCCATCAGACTACAAACTAAACTATGGGTATAACTGGTAACCAAACATTAAATATATTTTTGTGTGTTTTTAAGCTACGACATAAGAAAGTGCTTCTTGTTCCGCCGTACATGCCAGTGTTTTCACTTTCTACCCCTGTATCGTGCACAAGACCACCGCAAAGAGTGACGACGAGGAAAGGATGGAATGTTGAAGGTGCGCAGGAGGGTTGGGGGAAGAGGGGGCGAATAACTTCATCCCTATGGAGAGTGCTGTCGGCAGCTTTCCTCGAGTGTAAAAAGAATCGAGCACGTGGCAGGTAAAACCCCACAGCCCAGCATCTCGGTGGGTACTTTTATACAAGCTCGCTATGTAACAAAGAAGATGAAGCACAGAAACACATAGGAGAAAGTAAAGAGGGCTGCTATTCAGTTTCTCCTGTGTTTTGAAGGTTTGGAAGCCTTTNTTTTTTTTTTTTTTTTTTTTTGCTGCGCTGTTATAATAATGATGACATTGTATAAAAATTAATTGCACCGCCTTTTTTGAGATGTGAAATCTTCTAGGCGTGTCTACAACAGATCGCTTTCTGCGGCGCCGATAAAATACACTCGTTGCCATAAACATTATTGTACAGTGATAAAAAAATGCAATACCAAATCAAGTTGGGAAATCAGTACATTGATAGATAATTTGAAAAAAAATTTAAGTTTCACGCGTTGAACATACACGTAAGTAGTACGTGGTTACTGGCGTAGCTCTTCGTGTCGCGTGTATAAACGGTTCTGAAAACTGCGCTTGCGATGTGACAGCACGACACTTGCCGGGCATGAGTAATGAGCTATATACATCCCAAGAAGAAGTACGTGACAGTCCACGAAGATTGACGGAGTTTAACAAATGCCAGATAGTAGGGCTGCTAGAAGAAGCGCAAACAGCGCTCCAAACTGCCGGTAATTTGGGACGTTCGAATTCCAAAGTCAGATTGTGTTAGCAGCAATGGATACATGAAGATATCTATACGAGGGGGACATGTTCTGGACGACCCCCACATACCAGCAGGGTGGAGGACTGATTATTAGACAGGTACGAACAGACTGAGTGGACGTCTTGTCCACCATCCAGCGACATGTGGCATCTTCACAATAAAACCTTATATCTGAACGCTCGGGAATTTCGCGAGTTCATTTGATGGCTAGGCTGGACTTGACAGTACTGTATACGTCCTAATAACTCTCGTTTGTTCATTGGCTGGTGCTTGCGTGATGGACACTGCGTACTACGTTGTACGTGATTCGCTCGACCTCTTTCTACGCGTGTATTACTGGTCCGTAGTCATATATGCCTACAGNGTATTACTGGTCCGTAGTCATATATGCCTACAGGGCGTGTCAGTATGTGAGTGATATAATGAAATTTAAATTGTAACAAGAAAGCACAAATGTTTATGCTTGAACTAGTGAAATTCCCGGATCCCTACTTATGTACACAAGTATTCCCAGATCTATGGCACATGAGAATATGCGATGCCGATGACCTTTACTTATTCTGACATTAAGGGGCCCAACCTATCTGGCGTTGCAGAGTGTTTTAAATACACCTTTTCCCACGAAACTAAACGTGCGTCCAATATTCTGATATACGAAAAGAACACACACTTCAGACGAGGGCTGTTGAGAGCTTTCAAGACGACACGGACATAAGACACACCATATATATATATATATATATATATAAAATACACAAGGGCCCTGCAATGAGACTTGCCACAGACTTTCCACCAATAAAATGATAGGACCACAGCTTAAATTCCCACAGTCACGCGCTGCATGACGAGAATACTGTAGTGTAGCGTGAATAAATTAGTAATTCTATATTTGTACTACATAGCTACTGTTCTACATTTGGACATTATCAGTACCTACTCTTTCGTAGCCAAAAAAAAATTGAGAGCATAGTTTTCGCATAAACTTATGTCGAAATCACAATGCTACTGTTTTTGAAATGTAGGTGCAAATAATGAAAAAACGTACGTACAGAAATGAGACAATTCACACTGAAAAAACGTACTAAGTGCTACTTCAAGACATATATAAAATCGTAGAAGGAAATGTTTTTATAATTTCAAAAAATTGCTAAACATATAAACATTTTTAAATATTTTTGTTATGCCCCTGAATTTTTGTAAAATATCTTTTGCTAAGCATAATTTTAAAATAAGGCAAGACCTTTCAGTAACCCTTATTAAATTTTCTGCAAATAGTTTTTTTTAATGTACTAGTAAATAAACCAGAGTAAAATTTTACCTTTGACGTGTTATTTTGCAAAAAAACCATGCGATATAAAAAAATTGATGTAAGGGAAAATGTAATCACAGATAATATCTACAAGTTAGATAGAATGTGGTACAAATATAAAATAAAAATTTATTGTGGCCAACGCCTTAACACATTAACATCGTTGCCTTTGTATCGATGATAGAAAGAGAGTGACGAGAAATATTAAGCACTATCGGCGTATTTTCTTTAGCGACGTATAACGTTTTCCTTGAGAACGGATGACCGCCGTAACCATAGGCGAGTGATAAAGTCACCGCCTCTTTTTACAGCGGCACATGTGTTCTAATACTGGCATGGCGGTCTGGAAACCATCGCAGATGATAGTCGTTACCCACTAATCATATAGGCTGTTCAAGGTGAGCTGAGCACTTTCGACACCACACATTAGAAAATGGCACTGCTCCTACCTGCATATATTCTAACGGGAAAACTGACTGTCATGGGACAAGTTAAGTTGATGACGCCAACGGGGAGAGAAAGTAGTTCTGCGTATTTACATGGAATTAAAATTGCTTGGTAAACATTTGCGAATATTGAAATTATTTATTTAAGTTTTGTCTTTTTTTAAGTGCTTATTCGTGTGTAAAATATCAAATATGTAAAGAAACTGCTTTTCTAATAATTTCACAGTTTCACTTGACTGACGCATGAATAAAGCACTCAGGCTCATGTCAATGTTAATTTTAGATATGGTGAAAGAATACACAATGTGTATGTAAGTAGCGTAGATATAGCATTATAACATAACATTTTTATATAACTGCCGTTCTGAAAATAAGCGTCTGGCTCACTTAAAACGTATAAATTAATATAGGCTATAGTCCATACTGTATAAGAAGGCCGTTTTCTGACAGGTCTGCGAAAGTAGCGCCACTGTTTACGTCTGACTACATGTGACTATGTATCCTTCCGCCATCAGCTGGTCCGTCAAGTCGGGGTTGTATTTTTTATCAACACGCTGTCAGCTAATCCACTTGCCATTGTACTGTTATGCTAAACAAATTTTAAGATACTTTAAGACTGACATCTGTCTAAAAAAATTAGTAGGTTATACAAGTAAAAATATAAAATGTTGCAAATAATTAAATATTTGCTAACTCTTTTTTAATTTGTCCGAGATAGTGAATTTGGGTTAACATTTGCGAGACGGTCTGTTGTATCTATTATCACACTTTGGG
>NQII01000835.1:547346-619513 GCA_002778355.1 Clitarchus hookeri | reverse complement strand
TTTTGTGTCCTTGTAAAATAAAATGCATTAATAAATGTAAGAACTCTTTCTTACCCGCGTATTTTCTGCTTTTGTGATGTGCATTGGCAGTGCACTCAGAATAGCCAACGTAATTTTAACTTTTGTTCGTTCGTGCATCAGCTGATACAGGATTTTGTAAATGGCACTTCGTTTGTTTCGTAAACGTTAAGTTGCCACTCACTGACTGTCAGAAAGTGGCCTTCTTATACCGTATGGACCATACCACAGTACAAATTCATCATTAAATTTGGTAGGAATCAGTTAATTTTTTCTAAAGATACGACAAAAACTTTTTTCATGTAGGGCTATCTTACTGAATGGCGGATGAATGAGGCTCTGTGTAGACACCTTTGATGGTTATAATATATACTACCAGCATACAAAGCTAAGTTGAATAATGTTTCGTATTTTCATGTATGTATGGATATAAATATTACATACTTAACTAAAATGTTTACATGCCATTCATTTTGAAAATAAGTGTCTGACATACTCAAACATATCAATTTAAATGATCATCCGTATTACTACTTATTTGCCACATTAGGTAGAAAACTGTTGGTTTTCTCTAAAGATTTTAAAGAAAATTTTTATTTCTTCATGTGATAATAAATTACAAAATTGAAAACGAAAGATGTTTGGTGGGGACACATTTGATTATTGTAATATTTATAGGCTATTTANAATAAATTACAAAATTGAAAACGAAAGATGTTTGGTGGGGACACATTTGATTATTGTAATATTTATAGGCTATTTACAAAGTTAAGTTGGAATTGATTACACGGTATCGACTATTTATAATATCAAATTAAAAGGACTAGAATACACTATTATTAAAATAACTGCCTGGCCACTTTACAAAGTATCAGTTACATCATAAATTTGGTATGAATAGGTTAATTGTTTCCCGAGATGAAATTAAATCTTTATTTATTCATGTTAAGATATCTTACAAAATGGTGTACCAGAAGATTTTGTATACTCATATTTGATAGTTGTAATACATATAGTCAGCATATTTAGTTCAGTTGGAATAGATAACTTAGTTCCAACGATATAGAATACTAAGCTTAAATAGCTATATGGGCGCCATTTTGGGAATAAATTTCTGAACTACTTAAAACATGTGAATGTACATCACTTGCCACAGTACGACTTGTTTGCCAAATGTGGTACGAATCACTAGCTTGTTTCCCGAGTTATGCCATAAAACTTAATTTTTCTTGTAGCACTATCTTACAAAATGGCAGACCAAAGTGTCTATTTGTTGCCATATATGATTCTTGTAATATATACCGTCAGCATGACACACTTTGTCGAGATTGGTCGAACAAGTATGGTAGACATAACAAAAAACATAAAAGAATATCGGCGTCATTTTGAAAATAAGTGCATAATCAATTTAAATTACATATTTTTACACGGACTTCAGTAGTCTTTCGTACATGCCAAATTTTTGTGAGAATAGGTTGAATAGTTTTCGAGACACAACAAAATATTTATTTTTCAATATGGTGCTATCTTCCAAAATGATTGACCAACAACAGTATTTATCTCTAAATGTAATGCTTACATGATGCATTGCGAAAATTTAAAAACTGATTTTAAAAGGTTGAATGGTTTCCGAGGTATGACATGGAGCCATAAATATTTTATGGTCGNGAAAATTTAAAAACTGATTTTAAAAGGTTGAATGGTTTCCGAGGTATGACATGGAGCCATAAATATTTTATGGTCGTCATTTTGAAAGCAAGCATCCTACATGTTTTAAAACCTTATAAATCAGATGTCCTTGCTAAGTTCTATATTTGTACCTAGTTTGGCGTAATTCGGTTTACACGTTCAAAAGTTTTTAGGGGACACACACACGCAAACCCCTACACAGACTCGCATACAGACACACACACACGAAAGTGATCTCATAAGCCTTTATTTCCTTCTGAAAGTAGGCTATGAAGTTCAGTTCGGACGTAACTTCAAGGAGTGTACTGGTGCTATATCAATCACATTTGCACTGTTACTTAGGCTATTTTTTTATGTCAAAGCATGCTGGCCAACTATTTACAGTTTTATTGCGTTATAACCAGTAACGTTTACTTACTTAGTTCGATTCCGTTTGGGAGTGTACTGGCAATATATCCTTGCAGAGAAAAAATAATTTATATCCAAACTCTAAAAACTACACGAAAGCATTATTATAGGACATTTTCTTGCTTTATTATTATTTTTTTTTGTTTTCATTCAAAGATTTGATGTAATCATCCAACGAATAATTTACTGAAGGGTTTAAGAAAAGACAACTGCTGGTAAATCAGCCTAACATGCAAGTATATATTTAGCTACAGTTTACTCCGTACTGTAGCACAATTATTCAAAACTGTCTCCATCCACTGAACAAGAGAGCAGCGTTATTTTCTGACTAGCCAGCGAAGATAGCCTCGCACGGGGGAAGGCAGTTAATTGACCGTGTAACCACAAT
Organism: Clitarchus hookeri; assembly: GCA_002778355.1. Lineage (NCBI taxonomy): Eukaryota > Metazoa > Arthropoda > Insecta > Phasmatodea > Phasmatidae > Clitarchus > Clitarchus hookeri. Next base: position 617,010 of record NQII01000835.1, on the reverse strand, counting down.
CACGCCAAGTCGTAAAATGTACGGGCATAGAATACCCTTCCACCACAAACAGTGATCTCCGTGAATTTTACTGGACCAATCATAGAAAGTAAATGCGAAAAAATATCCCAGACCACCTCATCACAGAAAATCGGTCCGGTGATATAGAATCTAAACTGCCGACAGCATCGCTAACTGTAGCCGCACGTATCAGCAACATGGCGGAAATTAGTCTGCCGATCCCCGCTCAGAAGCTAAACTTGAATAATGGCAGCACAGGCATTAGGAAATCTTTTGCAGAATGAACTAGACAATCAGAAGCCAGGCTTTTACAAGAGCGTTGCACAGCCAATAAGCAAATGAGTACGCCTACATTAAAGTAATCGACAGGTGAGTTCGCTTCTGTACAAGTACCTATTGCGTGAACTCGCCATATCTTGCAAATTCACCCCCAGCCCGCCACGCCATATGACCCGACCTCTGCATCGAGCATGGCTGAACACCCGAGGCTGGGCTGGTAAGCAGCTTACCACCGCGGCGGCACAGCGCTGTGTCATTACTGATTCACGCACGGTTCATCTAAGACGAGACTCACACGTGTTAGTTTCACTAAGAACCAGAGACTACGAGCTTACATGCAACGTGCTTCTATCAAAAGGCCACCGACGTAGCGTGAGCACTTCGCAAAGGGAACGGACCGAACGGTATTTGAGATCACTTAGGTTCAGAAGATACGGAATTTAATCCTGGAAGGCCCAAACAATGACAGACTGTTTCGATGTCCGAGGGTTACGGAAAGGGTTCTGTAACCACAGTACCTCACAAGCCATTGGTTCGAAGAACTTCTCGTAGTTGTGTACAGTACCCCATAAGCAACTACTCACATCGTGCTGCTAAGAAAAGGGGATTGATCCCTGACCATTCGGAGCACATCAGTATTTCGCAGACACTTCTGTTTCAGGGGGTGTATAAAACATTAGACTTTACATAATTAANCATTCGGAGCACATCAGTATTTCGCAGACACTTCTGTTTCAGGGGGTGTATAAAACATTAGACTTTACATAATTAATAGTTTCCTAAACATTCCTAAAATCATTTTAACTGTAGAGCATTTATAATTTTGTAACGGGTAACTGCAGAATGCAAGAGCTCATTTTTTTTTTTTGCGGGCGATTATTGTGGGGATAAAAGCTACGGCAAGAAAACAAACACTTAAGAGTCATCTTTACCTTGTTGACTAGCGTGTTTAGAAATCAGTGACTGGTTAAGAAGACAAGACTCCCTTATGCTGTTATAGCACTAAGTGCGTTTGGTCTCGGGGCCAAGCTGCTGCAGCACGCATTAGCAATGNCATTCGGAGCACATCAGTATTTCGCAGACACTTCTGTTTCAGGGGGTGTATAAAACATTAGACTTTACATAATTAAAAGTTTCCTAAACATTCCTAAAATCATTTTAATTGTAGAGCATTTATAATTTTGTAACGGGTAACTGCAGAATGCAAGAGCTCATTTTTTTTTGCGGGCGATTATTGTGGGGATAAAAGCTACGATCTGTCGATCAATTAATATATTTATTTTCGATCACGATCTTTATCTAATTGACGAGAAACTAGGGAAATNGCTACGATCTGTCGATCAATTAATATATTTATTTTCGATCACGATCTTTATCTAATTGACGAGAAACTAGGGAAATCCATGTTAAGGAGCTACTTGCATTCACTGCAAGCGGCTATGGTGAGTGAACCACTTGAGTGGGAGCAACTTCGTTGTAGCTGATACGGATAGAATATCAACTTCCGAATGGCAGTCAAGTGCTACTGCACGACGAAAAAGTAAGAATCGTAGTCTGAGATATAGTGCATCGGACCATTATCTTTTAAGACCATGTGTTATTACAGTTTAGGCTTGATGATTAAAAAAATTATTTGCACTTAAGCTTTAATAAACAAGTGTATATTTCGATCGCTACGCTAATACAACCACACACTGCACCACAAACCATGTGGTGGTGAAATGAGCTTATTTGCATAACTTCAATTAAAAAGAACTTAAGAATTAGAAATAGAGTACTAATTTTATTGCCTGTCAATTCTGCTTGACACATCAATGGGCACTATCTGCCAATGAGAAACTTTCCTCTGTGAATAGTAGAATCCTGCGTGCAACAGACGAAGAGTACAGAGATACAGGCCACTCTGGGTTGGTGATAAGTATGATTGGAATTCGCTAAGATAAGAATGTAGTTCGTAATTGATATATTTTTTAATCTTAGTTTTGTGTGTACAGTATTCCTTCGAGTCTTTCAAAATAATCACCATCACATTCGTATTATAACATCAATCAAATGCAACATCAGTGGCAGGCTAACAAGGTGGAGATTTGGGTATCCTTTCTTGCTTTAGAGATTTCACTACCTTACTGCTGGGACGAAGAGGTGGCTACTTCATTCTTTACTTTGTTGAACACACTATTTACTGATCTTCGTTACTGCAAACAACTTGGTAGACGTTTTCAAAAGAGGTGAATTCTGTATCCAGACTATTACAAAACGATCATAACATGCCTGCCTTTGCTGTAAGCATAAACACTCCAGTAGGTAAAGCNCTGTATCCAGACTATTACAAAACGATCATAACATGCCTGCCTTTGCTGTAAGCATAAACACTCCAGTAGGTAAAGCAATATCAACAAGCAAGATATGGTAACGAAACCATCTAGCACACAACTAGGGCTTAAGACATAATATGTAAGACCGGGGAGTTGATATGGAGTTTAATCCGGAGTTGACTTAATTAAGAGTTGACTTAATTCTGTCGCCACAGACCAGGTGCCTTAAAATCTNATGGAGTTTAATCCGGAGTTGACTTAATTAAGAGTTGACTTAATTCTGTCGCCACAGACCAGGTGCCTTAAAATCTGGAGCTGAGTAAAATCCGAATTAACTTAATTCCAGTCTAGGTGCCATCAAATCCAGAGCAGATTGAAATCCGAGTTGACTTAACTCTGTCTCCCCAGACCTAACACTTGACACTTGAGCCATCAGACTGAACACTTAACAGCCAAGACGAAACATCCATGACATAAGAAGTAAGAGTACGATTATGAAGCATAATGTTAGGCACATAGCTGCTCCAAGCCTGTAACATGCCATGTTATCGCATGCCTCAGAGGAATAAACAAAACTTTTGTCACCATACATTTTTTGATGCCCTCCCCCCACCCTAAAAGGTGGAATATTTCTGCTGTATACTGAGTGTATAACTACAGTTAATACACCAAAGTAGTTTTGTGGATTTAAACATGATGCGGCTCCTCACATGCATTACAAATTGCAGAAATGTTGCTTTCCGTAGATGAGGACCTGCTGTTGACAATTATAGGATCCTAGTAAGACCAGTAAAACAATTTGACACGAATATTAAGCATTCTAACATCCAATAAAATGGGAGGATATAACGAAGGAGACAGAACCTGTAAGAGTGAGAAAACTACAGCATGACCTACCAGAATGGTGCAAAGAATTTGTGAGTTCGTCTCAAAGGGCTAGAATCGAAAACCCTGTTAGATGCTGCACGATGTACTCATTTCTCCCTGGGCGGTATGCAAAGTTGTAAAGTGTGGGCGCCACGCAACCCAGCTAGCAGTGTACTATCACATTAGCTGTCAAACTGCAGGTCGGTCAAAACGCACATGGCCGTTGCTGGAGGTTTGGTGGTATGGCCCTCTCTCTCTGGGCAATTAGCACGATCTGGCACAGTGGAACAGTGTGGGAACTAGTAGGCTCACTTAATCTGTACCAGCATTGTGCCTCCCAGATGACAGGTAGGTGTATGGCTGGTAAGTATACGGCCATGGTGGAGGTTACGTGGCGTTGTATCTCTTCCTGGCAGTGTGCGCGGGCTGACACAGTAACATAGTGTGCGCAATAGGTACGCTAGCTCGCAACACAACCACAGCAGAGGCTGCGCGGGGCGACCTTCTAGATTGGTGACACAATATGTGCGCTAGGCACACTTGATGGCGCTGCATCAGCACAGTGCCTGACAGACTGCAGGCCGGTATACGGCCGGTGAGCACACGACCATGATAGAGGCTGTGCGGTCGGGCCTTCTCTTCCTGTTCCTGGCCAGTGTGCTGCCGGTGAGCACACAGTCACGACGGAGGCTGCGCGGTCTCACACCGAGCGGCGCGCGCGGGCTGACACAGCGAGGGCGCCAGGCACGCTAGATAGCGGCATATTAGCACAGTGCCCGCCACCCTGCAGGTCGGCGCACGGCCGGTGAGCACACGGCCACGACGGAGGCTGCGCGGTGCGGCCGTCTCTCCCTGGGCAGTGTGCGCGGGCTGGCACAGTGACACAGTGCGCTCTCGGGTTTCCCGGCATGCAGTGCGGCGCTGGTCGCTCCACCGCCTTTCTATGTCGTCTGTGAATAGCGACAGTTCTAGCTCATTGTTGTTTCCGGTTGCGGTCGTGGATAGTTTCTTTTCGTCCCTGATAATGTCTTGAAATTTTAACTGGTCGCTTTATTAAGTTTCGTCGTGACGACCCCCTCCCTCGTGGTTGTGAATCGAATGTTTCTTCAGAAAAATTGTTAGCAAGTGACGCTTCATTGAAGAAACTGTTATTATGTATTCAGGTGAATGCACGATATTTTCATTGAACTGGTTTTATTTGTTATGACATTAGCCGTAGATAGTTTTTGACATCTTTCTAGTTGAAAATTCAGAAATTATGCATGGACTTTTTTAGTGCTATTTTTAGGTAATCACTTTAACATTACCTCTCATTTAACATCGAAGCGAACTGGAGACCTAAGCAATGGATTATAACTTATCATATGTACTNTCACTTTAACATTACCTCTCATTTAACATCGAAGCGAACTGGAGACCTAAGCAATGAATTATAACTTATCATATGTACTTTTATTGTGTACCTACTTATCACTACTTCGTCTACCTTCTTAGCGAATCATCATATATTTTATTACACTTCCCACATTTNCTTTTATTGTGTACCTACTTATCACTACTTCGTCTACCTTCTTAGCGAATCATCATATATTTTATTACACTTCCCACATTTTTTTTTTTTAGATTTGTGGACACACCAGGGTTGTAAAATTTGTTTAAAATGTTTACGTGCTTCTGTTATAAAAATTTTATCTTCCAAAATTTTTTAACAGAAAATTAATCTTTTTGCAAAATCATTCTTTTTCATATATTATGCGTTCTATTTTTTACATTTGTGGCACCAACAAATCAATTTGAGGTCACAAATCTTCTATACATTAAAATCAGAACATTATTTCACGGATTTTCTCTATAAGGGCTTGGAATTTCTCGCCTCGAATATACTACGATATTTATTCACGGGACGCCAGACAGGGGACTGCTGGCGAATTAATGTCCAGCAATGCTCAAGCTACTTTCGCAGAACTAAAACAAAAATCAGATAGGCCTAATTATACAATATACTAAATATAAAATTGTTTCAATTGTTACGTTTGAGTATCTACTGAATATATGAACCAAAGGACTGTTGGCGACTATTTAATGCATCAAAATCAGTTATTTAATTTTTTTCTTCCGGCGTTATGCAAAATATTTTTAGCGAATTTTAATAGAATCGTCTTTTGAAATGTTCTCTATCGTGGGCAAATTTATGTGATGCAAGCGGGATGATGGGTTATTTGCTTAAGGTGAAGTATATTAAAATTTATTTTGTCATTATGAACAACGGCGTTTACTCTGATGCGAGGCAGGCGGTACACAGAGACAATTTTGACTTTTTCGCGTCTGTTACCACCTGAAAGATTTTATTTTATTTTTTTTTACATTTCTAGTCAGAGGCAAACATGAAAAGCATAATTTTATAGGCTACATTCTGTTTGGAAAAATTCTTCGCACCTGCCTTGCACTAGGAGATCGCGCTGCTTTGGAAGTGTTTTTCCTCCACGTTATATTCGCTCATTTTTACAGCCTAATACTAGACCAGTTTCTTAATACGAACTTTCTCAAACATCAATTGTTAGTTTATATTCTGGGTTTACGTGTGATTTTAAAAACACCTGAAAATAATATCAAGAGAAAAATGTCACGCGTAGAAACAGTCCCAGAAGTTCCGCATTAAAAAAAAATCAATTTCAAAAGAAATTTTAATAAAAAATTACACTTTTTACCACAATTGTTTGTGTAATCAGTTTTAGATGATTTGGTGACTAGCTTAGTATGAATTTATGCATTGATGTTACAGCAAGTATGACAAACTAACGCGACGAATGGGACATGTTAGCTACTATTGCTCCAATGTTAAGTGGAAAAGTTTTTAATTAATATTTGGAAACAATTATTCCAATAATATTATAAAAGCAACTTTACCCTTACAGCTGACAGGAGTTCGTAGACTAACAACAGCAGCGAATAATGGAAAGTATTATAACTTGTGAGTCTTATTAGAAAGAAAAATACTCAGATTAGTCTCAAATGATATCGAATTGTGTTCAATCTATACTTAAAGTAAAAACTGGCTAATAGTATTACATAAACGTGTCTAAAAACTTTCCAATGTCACGTGATGGAAGCATTACGTCCACAGAAATTTTATTTATTTTACACACAGTAGAAAAAGACGTGGAATATATATATAAGATACCTTGTTAAGGTGCACGCTACACTCTAAGAAATTGTTTGCAGATTGAAAACATCGGCGAATACGCATATTGGAAAAAAAGAAGGAAAAAACACGGATATTAGGATCACCTCTATCCCCCGCACAGCTATGGTATATTTCCTACATCTGTTCAGTAACTAATCAAATGCGCCGTAAAGCCAGCTTCATATAGCAGCGACGCGCAATATTACAATATTGCAGCTTCAAGCCTCATATGCTCGAAATGTTCGAACTATGTATATGGTAGAGACTTCATTACAGTTTAGAAAGTTTAATGGAACTTTTGCACCCCNCCGTAATCCTTGAACAACGACAAGGCATTAGACAATATAGTCACCTCAGGTTAAGAACGGACTTCATCCCGTCTATCCCAGTGAAAGCGAGAGACAGAAAGACTCGCGAAGCACAAACCCCGACTAGCAATAGGTATAGGATGTTTACGGTAATGTGAGCACTTTTTAAAGCCCTCTCATTCGGAATAATAGTCAATAAACACATTTTATTTTCGCCAGACATTAACTTCCGAGTGCAGTGGAATCTACACACTGTGTTTATTACTTGCATAGCAATATTTATTTAAAAAGGTTGTTAAAAGGATAAAAATGTCTGAAATAAAAACTAACTAGGGGCTGAAAAGTGCTCACTTTAGCGTGAGCCGCCTGTACCTGGAAGAGGAGCACATGCGTCCAGTATTGCCACGCGCAGTAGTGTGATGTTGCAGATGGCATCGTGTGCGGAGAGCTTTACAAGATATTGCGCGATGGCCGAAGGTGATACGAGCGGTAAATGGAAAATTTCGCGATCGCACAGAGAGTACTGGTAACTCGCGTGCACGAGTATTTCGAACGCAAGAAAACAAATCATCCATGGATTTCTTGCTATGATAGGCAAAGTAGCTTTCTCACTGTGATTTCCATCACTCATCAATATCATATTTCTTGTTACGGTACATAGAGTAAACCTTCGAACACTTAATTAGATTCTTAAAATGAAATATCTTAATCATTTCATTAACACCTCATATTTTAATACCAGATACTTGTTGTACGAGAGCCCATTTCAATGTAGACAATTTAATTGTACTCTGGTTTTCTATACAGGATGATTCTAAAATCACGGGAAAAACATTGAGGGGTGGTAGAGCTCACTAAAACCAACAATTATTGTATAGGAATTTATGGGCGGAAGTGACGCGTTGAGGCACAAACACAAAAACATAACACATTAACGGAAACATAAAATGTTCATTAGCAGCATACTTAACGAGTGATTCCGTAAACAAAATGTTAAAACAGTTGCTGGAAATGCATACACCAACAGTCACGCATGCTTGGCGACCTCTACATATGGCGTGATTGGCTGACAATGGTGGCGATAGTTGAGGGCAGTCAAACGATGCGCCAGTGATGCTATTTTTGTGTTTGTGCCTCAACGCGTCGCTCCCGCCCATATATTCCTATACAATAATTTTTTTTTTTAGTGAGCTCTACCACCCCTCAATGTTTGTCTCATGATTTTAGAATCACCCGTGTATATGTATAAATAACAATGTCTCTTGTACGCCACAAAACAGTGCGTGGATTTCCACGTTACGCTTGGTTCGCATTTCGTATAAAACACCAGTAGTATTGAGTTTGGAGTTGCAAGTTAATACTATCCAGAGCTGAGAAGAAAGGCTAGATAAAGTCTGGAATGTGGACTACGGTGGCCTAAACAAGGAGGAGGAGCAACTTAAAGGAGTATTTTTTGCTGTGGCGCGTGCGCCGTTAGACGTGGCAACACCGCTTGTGCGTTGACGAGCTGCAGGGACTGACTGCNTTTTTTTGCTGTGGCGCGTGCGCCGTTAGACGTGGCAACACCGCTTGTGCGTTGACGAGCTGCAGGGACTGACTGCCTCCCAACCGTCCTGCTTCCTTCGCTCAACTGTTTCCTTTCCTTGCGGAAAGTGGCCTCACGTTGGCAGTCAACTTACAGAAGCCCTACTATAGTATGCCGGGGAGACGGAACGCAAGTGTGAGGGGGAACATCAACGTCTGTCAGGTTTTCCATGCGCCAAAATTCTAGTATACACCTTCTGGGAACCAAAGCTAAGATTTCCTTGGTTGGAGGCTGGTGCGATAGCTGCACAACTACTGCAGCCCCGGCAAAAACAAGAAAGCAACAACGACAAAAACGTGCTCCGTAATCCGTGAAATGTTTACAGCAGCATTAAAAATGTAATAACCTATGGCAACACTGGTATTGATTTCTGACCGCGCACGGCACTGGCATTAATTCCACTAGTTCCGCGGCATCCCGTAAATAAACGAGTTATAAATTATTTAATGATAAGCGGTTAACAGTCGTAAACACTGCGTTTCGCTGTCCTGTTTTTTTTTTCATTATAGTTTAATACCAAAAGCCCGCTCATGAAAATAGCCCGGGAAAATAATGATCTCAGATAACACCGCGTGACCGAACACGCAGAAAACCGACTGTTAATGTATTGCGCCATAAATAATGCGACAAATTAGCGGAAGGCTAAATCATCCAACGGTAATTATCGCTGTTGCAGAGAGATTATACTCTCTAATCCAGGAAGCAGATGCAAACAGCTAAGCAGCTCTAGTTAACAGGTATTCCGGATTAGGAAAGGGGTCGGATAGACGTGCATTTTTAATGAAAAACTTAGGTGTGAATAAGAGCTCAAAGTAATCTAAAACGTGGCAAACAGTAAAGAATTAGTTTTGACTGCAACATACTCCAAACTAACACGAATACGAATACACGCGTCACGCAAATTGCACCAAATGAATGGTAGTCGTAATTACTTTTTTTAAGTTTAGTTTAGGTGGCAATGCTCAAAGTTTTAAATGTATTTTTGCTCGCATAAAGCGGTGATAGAAATTTGTGAATTGTGACCTGATAGCGAGTGAAATGGAATGTTTGCAATTTTTTTTCTCAATCAGAGCTTTGATAACAAAAGCAGACAAATGTAATGTGTATACGCGTTTTACCTTTCTTTAGTTTTGAAATTTTTACAGTCCAGAAATTTATTTACGGAAGTATGACTATTTTTTACTCTGCTCTCAACGGTTGCAATTTTTAATCCTTTAAACGGATTCTGCTGGATTAGCTGAATGCTGAAGATGGGAATATGCGAGGGGTTGGATGCACACGCGCCAGCATAAATTAAGCTTTTGACGGATCTAATATTCGCACCCCAGAGTACAGGATCGTTTAAACGGCTTATGTTCCTTTATGGGAGGTATCGTCGTAGCTTATTACTCTACTCGTTCACGGACGTGTGCGGACTTTCGACAGTCGTACTTTATTTGTTGTTTCTGTCTTTTGTGTATTCTCCGACAACCACATGTACCTTAGTCACTATAGACGCATTGATTATATTCTGTTCAAGGTTAATTGACTACGTTTGGAAGGACTTATTAAGGTCTGTACATTTCTCCTCACTCAGTAACCTTCCGCCATTAGTAAATGTACATTGCCATATGCCTAATGTCTTTTATTCATGCTCTAGTAAAAATAAAACGTAAAGTTGTTAGCAACTTAAATGTGTCATAAACTTGGCAGTTCATGCTCTCATGTGTACAAATAAAAAATACCAACTTAATTTGCCTTTAAAATTTAAACATTACACTCGCAATACAGCGTAAAGGTTTAGAGCTGTTTTACTTAATTAGCTGCCAACTAAACTGGGAGCATACGCACTAGTTTGTCCTGCAGCATATGTGCAGTACACAGGAAATAAATAAATATATATTTTTTTCAAAAGTTGACTTTAAAAGTGCTTACATTACCGTGAACCACCTATAGTACTCAGTAGTTGATCAAGCGAAGTTCAGAAACTGTTAAAAAATATAAAATGTACTTATTTCGCAATTTTTTATTCTAATATTCACAACGTTGAAAGACAAGTGTCTGATAAACGCAAAGGCCGTGTTTATTGCGCATGCGTTGGTGGACGGCAATAATTTTTAAGCATAGTATCCCAACTTAACAGGACTCCCAAAAATAACCTAGCCAAGTGAATAAATGCGTGTTTTTGCATTCAACTGATCGAACCTAAACTAACCTATAATACTATAAGTTGAGTGAGCTTTTTGCATTTCAAACTAACCAAGGGTATTTGCTGAATAAATGGCTGGTTGTCAGATGCGCAGGGGCAGCAGTCACGATCTCGACTGTCCACAGACACACATAAGAAAGTTTTCGCAAATTTATTGAACATTTGCATATGCGTGGTCAGAAAGTACGACTACTTAAGATTTTTCCATTCATCCATGGTAGCTATCCCACATTTGTTCAAGAAAGATTCGACTATTTTGTGTAGAGTTTCCAACTTTGTGTAGTATAATTCCTATACTTGCAGCCTGACATATGAATGAGGATATCTTTCATACTATGTACGGTTTAGAAAGTTAACTGAATTAGTTTTTGCAGTATCCAATTTCCAAATCAGAGATCTACACTGTTAGAAATTTCTGTAGATTTAAGGAAACTTTTACGGAGATGTAGAGTTATTTTACGGAAAGGCANTTCTGTAGATTTAAGGAAACTTTTACGGAGATGTAGAGTTATTTTACGGAAAGGCACTCCGTTATGACGAACAAGGGAAATGAGCTGCGTAAATATAAAATACGGAAGCTCTTCGTATGTGCGATGATACCAGAAGCGTATAAAATCCCATCTTCACAATACTACTTCCTGTAAAATAGAAGTAGGTGAGTGCGAATCACTCCTGGAGTACCAATTCTTTGATTATTTTTCAAATTCCGCCACAGGACAAAATCTTCTTTATACACAGTGAAATACGCGCACAACGAAAATAAAACTATTTATTCGTAACTCGGTTTCATAACCGCAAATAAAACCNACTCCGTTATGACGAACAACGGAAATGAGCTGCGTAAATATAAAATACGGAAGCTCTTCGTATGTGCGATGATACCCGAAGCGTATAAAATCCCATCTTCACAATACTACTTCCTGTAAAATAGAAGTAGGTGAGTGTGAATCACTCCTGGAGTACCAATTCTTTGATTATTTTTCAAATTCCGCCACAGGACAAAACCTTCTTTGTACACAGTGAAATACGCGCACAACGAAAATAAAACTATTTATTCGTAACTCGGTTTCATAACCGCAAATAAAACCNATACACAGTGAAATACGCGCACAACGAAAATAAAACTATTTATTCGTAACTCGGTTTCATAACCGCAAATAAAACCAAATAACTAGCGCTCTAGCACGACATGAAACTAAAAGAGGCGCGTTCGTCAATAAAGCATATTTACGAAATACAGAACTTCGTGTAAAGGTGCGTTTGGTGAGTGCCCATATAGCACACATACATCCAAAAAATATCTAATGGATGTCCCCACGGACGTTCTGGATATCCAGGGACATCAAGGAATAGCAAAGTTACATCCAGAAGACTGCCAAAAGATATCCAAATGTCCGCCCAATACCCACACAAGGATATAGTTATTGTGGATATCCTATAGACATCTTTAGATTTAGACACTTGCTATAAGTAATAGCCATTGGAGGTNATATAGTTATTGTGGATATCCTATAGACATCTTTAGATTTAGACACTTGCTATAAGTAATAGCCATTGGAGGTTTTGTAACATTTAATGGATATCCAGGAAGTGGTACGAACTGATATCTACTACTAGATATCCAGCGGATATTCTGAAGAGATTCACTTCAGAACTTACATGACTTTAGATATTGTGGATGTAATTGGGATATCCAGGGGATACCATGTGCATGTGGGTGGTTTCAGTTATTTAGTGCGTTAAAATCCCACTGCAGGACAAAATATCTAAACTTTGTTTAATTTCTCTGTTGTACACAGCAAAATACAATACAAAAAAAACCCTCTTTTTCTTATCCTTGTTCGTAAAGCTGAAATAAAATAAAAAACTGTAAAGCACTCTATGACTGACAGGTGTATAATTCTATATCTATCCCTAATATATAATACTTGTACCTGTAAAAGTGTGGTAGGCGAGTGGATAAGGTGTTAGATAGTTAATTTTTTTTCCGAGTTCAAACCCCGCTACCGGACAAAATTGCTAACTTTTTACAGTCATTTTTATACACAGTCAAACACCCTCATAACGAAAGTAAAACGTTTTTTGTTACCCTTTTCTTTATAGAGAGCAGACTTAAAAAAGACTTGCAAGTTTATGGACACGTTTCGTGAATTCACGGAGATTTATGTTAAATTTACGTAGAGAACGTTATTGAAAATAACTATGAGTCCGTAATTTCAGGAAAATGTCTGGATAATTTGTAACCGGTACTTTCCGTAATTTTACGGACACATTTACTAACAGTGTAATTTTAATAACTTGCTGCAAACGTTACTGTAAATTTTTCAGTCAATGTTACTTAAAAAAAAAAATGTAGTAAGGGATTTTTCTGTAACGCCTCGAATAACCGCTACTTGTTTCTGTCAAATTTATCTCAGTTTATTTTTGCAATGTGTATGCTAACGTAACATTTATTCGTTTTATTTATTATTTCTTGTTTGTGGCATATCTATTTTATTTACTCCAGCTCTAATTCATAATAAGCATAAAGGGACATTAATACGAACATTCAGAAAGACAAAAGTGTCGCAAAGTTATCTTATCTAACCTAACCTAACAATTTGTTGGTTGGTATGGTAACGCAAGGCGTTGTGATTGGCGCGATGTTTAAATACGTCGTTTAAGTATGCCGTNTTCTATATCTATCCCTAATATATAATACTTGTACCTGTAAAAGTGTGGTAGGCGAGTGGATAAGGTGTTAGATAGTTAATTTTTTTTCCGAGTTCAAACCCCGCTACCGGACAAAATTGCTAACTTTTTACAGTCATTTTTATACACAGTCAAACACCCTCATAACGAAAGTAAAACGTTTTTTGTTACCCTTTTCTTTATAGAGAGCAGACTTAAAAAAGACTTGCAAGTTTATGGACACGTTTCGTGAATTCACGGAGATTTATGTTAAATTTACGTAGAGAACGTTATTGAAAATAACTATGAGTCCGTAATTTCAGGAAAATGTCTGGATAATTTGTAACCGGTACTTTCCGTAATTTTACGGACACATTTACTAACAGTGTAATTTTAATAACTTGCTGCAAACGTTACTGTAAATTTTTTAGTCAATGTTACTTAAAAAAAAAATGTAGTAAGGGATTTTTCTGTAACGCCTCGAATAACCGCTACTTGTTTCTGTCAAATTTATCTCAGTTTATTTTTGCAATGTGTATGCTAACGTAACATTTATTCGTTTTATTTATTATTTCTTGTTTGTGGCATATATATTTTATTTACTCCAGCTCTAATTCATAATAACGTATTTCCCTGTAATTATGCTTGTAAGTCTTTCTGTTTTCAGTCGCAAAGTTATCTTATCTAACCTAACCTAACCTAACCTAACCTAACCTAACCTAACCTAACCTAAATTTTAATGTGGGCCGATTTGCATAGAGGNTTCCCTGTAATTATGCTTGTAAGTCTTTCTGTTTTCAGTCGCAAAGTTATCTTATCTAACCTAACCTAACAATTTGTTGGTTGGTATGGTAACGCAAGGCGTTGTGATTGGCGCGATGTTTAAATACGTCGTTTAAGTATGCCGTTTTTAAGACTTTTGGACATCTTGGTTTTTCCGTGAGGCAGGCGATGACCTAGTGGATCGTCGGCCTAGAAGATATTTTATTTTGCTAGTTAATTGGACGAGCCCCGTATATAAATGCAGATTGCCGATAGGGCGAAGACGCGCGGCATCCGAAGAGGAGTATTTTAAGTCTGCACGCACTACCTACGCGGATTATTTCTAAAGCCAAGTTTGAGCTACCGCGATTGCGTGTGGTATCGGCAAAGACTCTAGTGACGTACCTAAGACTCTATAGCCTTGTGAGGGAAGACTAAGGCCCACAACCAGCGAAACCATCAACAGAAGATCTCAAGATTTGCTGCAGTAATCAAGATTTATTTTAAGTTATGTATGATGAATTTTCGAAGCAAAGACTACGTCCGTAAATAATTAATGATTTTTGATAAACTAATTTGGCTTACGTTACGCCATCTTGGATTATCATTTTTTATGCCTACGGAGCCCTGAACTGAGGTCTCATGTTCTCCCAACTAAGTTGGTGTGAGGGAATTATTTATTAATATAATTTACATATTTTGGAATAATTTAAATAAACGGAACAGACTTAGTTACGTTTTGAATTGCACATAAGAGATACGCACGAGAGGGCTACACTCATAGTTACGGCCACACAAAGTAATGTAAATTTTGAAAACAAAGAAGAGCTGCTACATAGTACTTAGTATTTGCACAGATATTCATTTAATTCGTTATGTTTCAACCAAAATATTTATTTTTCAATTAAAATTACATTCATTTCTACTTAAGTCTCTGTGAGTATTATTTCATCAGTAGTTAGTGGTAGTTTTTATTTGTGTCTTCCTAGTGTCTCTTGTATGTCGTTGGTAGCCTACGGAGATTGTCTGTTGCAAGTGTTCCTGAGTTACAATTAACCTTGGTAAGATACATATGTGGCGAGATCAATCTGGGGTGTCCTTGTGTACGTTGCTGTCTGTCTACACTATACATACATCACGTTTGGTTTCAAAAATTGATAAACGAACTAAGTGCTCTACTAAGGGGTTATTCCACCATTCCAGAGGCACTTCGCAACTGACAATAACTGAATTTACTTTTAGGATAATCTCNTTACTAAGGGGTTATTCCACCATTCCAGAGGCACTTCGCAACTGACAATAACTGAATTTACTTTTAGGATAATCTCATTAATGTTATAATAATGAGGATAATACAATTACAGCGCAGTTCGTCTTGTTGAAATGTTTTATTTAAAAAAAATGATGGTTGGACGGGAGTTAGTTGTTTGTTAATTTATCACAAACATGAAGAATAACGGCTTATATGAAGATTGCTATTAAATCTTTCCTTTATGCCTGATTTTGGAGAGCTCACCTAAGACCAGACCTACTTCGTCTTTAATATAGTAAAACGTTAATTTATATATATATATATATATATATATATATTTGTATTATTGTTACTGCTAGCAGCACCACGAAATTGCCCTCGGAGCAAATGCGATTATTGCAGGTAGTTTAAGGCCCCTGGATTGTTGAAACGGCGGCTTAGCCGCAAACCAGTTACAGCTAAATGCGTCGTTATTTATATCAAAAGAAAATGGCAGGTACTTGGTAGAATCAGCATAAGTGCTTTGGCGAAAGTTTGTCCGAAACAACCGGTGGATTGTTACAGAAGCAGTGGGGCGACAGCAGAATGCAAGAACACCTTGCCAACTTAATTCGCCTGCTATACCTACACGTAAGAGCACACACGATACTGACGCACACACTGATTAAAATACTTGTCTGAATCAACATAACAATTTACTTTAAGGTTTTAAGCAAGTACCTAGTTGTTGCTACTAAATATACTGTCGATTTATTAAAAAAAAATTTTTTTATAACAAAGTAAAGGCAAAAGTTCAGTTGACTGAGTCTTTCTCTTAGAATAACTTCTGATAATAACCAATTCATTTGTAGAGAAAAGTGTATATATTTAATTACAACTAACCAAACAAACTTTTCTGTTTTGTTGGTGGCCAGAAAATACGGCTAATTATGTTAAATACACAACTGACTTTAAACATTAGACCTTGATTTCTTTGTGTTATGGTTTAGTTTAAGTCGTCATAACAGTAACTNATACACAACTGACTTTAAACATTAGACCTTGATTTCTTTGTGTTATGGTTTAGTTTAAGTCGTCATAACAGTAACTTGACGTCAGTTTCACCTATGCCATCGTACCTTCGTTCATACGACATTTCCTGCAGGAATATACGCCAATAGTGGCCATATTTCACGTGGCAGAGGGTAACAGGATAATAAGTCTTGTGGCATTAGACAATGAGCAAATAACCTCCGTTCGATTATGTACAGAACAGCGAAGTCTCCCATCTCGCAATGCTCCTACCATAGCTAGTAAGTTCGTTACTGACTGGCGCCCCGAGTGTAGGAAACCACGCATCATGGCGACGTTCAATAAGATCGCGTGTGAGTAGAGAGATTTTGGCTGCTCTTAACAGCGAGGTCTTGAGAGACGATAAGGGTGATCGATGTAAGTATGGAGCAGCACCGAAATGAAAGGGTGGGAGATACGGGAGATCCCCGAGAAAACCCGCCGACCAGCGGCATCGTTGCGGCACGATTCCCACATGCGAAAATCCGGGAGTGACCCCGTTGTAAAATTGAACCTGGTTCGCCAAGGTGGGAGGTGAGTAGTCTAACCACTACACCACCGTGGCTCCTTCAATAAGTTCGTGGACTGGCGCCTGGAGTAAAAGCAGCCGCACATCACGACGTCCACGAAATTATTGACTGCACTGCGTAAAACACGAATGGAAGTGTTTGTAAACGGAACTTATGTTTAAGTCTAAAATATTTGTACGACTGACAAAGAACGAATAAATTACAGAGTTTAGATTATACACAGGGCTGCGAAGGCAAGTCTAAAAGGTAAGGAATTCCTAGAGTGTTCACTAATCTTGCCGGCGTTCATGCTGTAATTGGTTGACAGACTAAGTTATGGTGTGAAGTATCTTGGCTCCAAATGTTGCATTTTTCANATACACAACTGACTTTAAACATTAGACCTTGATTTCTTTGTGTTATGGTTTAGTTTAAGTCGTCATAACAGTAACTGGACGTCAGTTTCACCTATGCCATCGTACCTTCGTTCATACGACATTTCCTGCAGGAATATACGCCAATAGTGGCCATATTTCACGTGGCAGAGGGTAACAGGATAATAAGTTATCTTGTGGCATTAGACAATGAGCAAATAACCTCCGTTCGATTATGTACAGAACAGCGAAGTCTCCCATCTCGCAATGCTCCTACCATAGCTAGTAAGTTCGTTACTGACTGGCGCCCCGAGTGTAGGAAACCACGCATCATGGCGACGTTCAATAAGATCGCGTGTGAGTAGAGAGATTTTGGCTGCTCTTAACAGCGAGGTCTTGAGAGACGATAAGGGTGATCGATGTAAGTATGGAGCAGCACCGAAATGAAAGGGTGGGAGATACGGGAGATCCCCGAGAAAACCCGCCGACCAGCGGCATCGTTGCGGCACGATTCCCACATGCGAAAATCCGGGAGTGACCCCGTTGTAAAATTGAACCTGGTTCGCCAAGGTGGGAGGTGAGTAGTCTAACCACTACACCACCGTGGCTCCTTCAATAAGTTCGTGGACTGGCGCCTGGAGTAAAAGCAGCCGCACATCACGACGTCCACGAAATTATTGACTGCACTGCGTAAAACACGAATGGAAGTGTTTGTAAACGGAACTTATGTTTAAGTCTAAAATATTTGTACGACTGACAAAGAACGAATAAATTACAGAGTTTCGATTATACACAGGGCTGCGAAGGCAAGTCTAAAAGGTAAGGAATTCCTAGAGTGTTCACTAATCTTGCAGGCGTTCATGCTGTAATTGGTTGACAGACTAAGTTATGGTGTGAAGTATCTTGGCTCCAAATGTTGCATTTTTCANAGGCGTTCATGCTGTAATTGGTTGACAGACTAAGTTATGGTGTGAAGTATCTTGGCTCCAAATGTTGCATTTTTCAGGTATTGTTTCTCAGCAACGGTTGAGTAACATAATTACAAAATAGTTTCAACTTTGCCGAAATTATGTAACAAATCAATGTCTTCTAACAGGCTTAGTGCTAAACGTCTATATGTGCATTTTATTGGATACTGCTTTTTGCTTCGCGATGATTTAATTTCACTTGTCACGAAACTCGCCAGGTATATCAATGTCCCGCTGTGTTCGAGGATATGGCAGTCTTCATTTCACCCTGTACCATTAATTAATTTATTGGAAATTTTATTTTGTGTTTTGGAAAGGCCTTGGTAGGGAGATACTAGACATTCGAGAATGAGAAGAAATTGGCTAGGATCTGTAATAAGGTACCTTACCAGTTTTCGCCCGGAGCGATTGCGGAAAACCCTGGAAAATCTATATCAGAATGGCCGTACCGGGAATCAAACCCGAGCCCTCCCGAATGCAAGGTCAGTGTTTTACCACCGTGCCACCGCGTTCGGTGACGCCAACAGAACTGTAAGAAAAGGAGGATCTGATCCTCCTAATTCAAAGCTACCTGGTCAGGGGTTAAACCGGAGCAACAACCATTTAACAACTAACCGAAGCTCAAGTGTACAGAGGAATGCGGAGTCGAGCTTGTTGCCAGGTGAAATCGCAAAATTTCTGAGTCCTAGTCACTGATTCGTAAATGTCTGTGTAACAAGCTTCGAGGAACCAGCCGCTTTAATTCAGTGGAGAGCTACATCCCAGAGCAAATTCGTAGCAGTCTGTATGCTAGAATATCTGACGGGAGCTGTTACAAACATCTGCCGTTCTCTCGACTCTTCTGCGCCCATTTTTGCTAAGTTGAAGAGGAGACTGGACCAGAAATGGCTCGAGATCAATCCCCACCAACAGAATGACACCCTAGATGAGCACCAAGGTATAGGTACTAAGTGGCTGGATAACCACTTTAATCAGAAATGCCATCATATGTATCTTGTCTCAGTACACTGATATGACAAAAGTAATGGAATGCGGGTCTAGTATTGTGTAGGCCCTCCTATAGCCCAGCGAAGAATAGAAACTCGTCGTGACATCGAGTTTACAAGTGAACAAATCACCAGTTGAGAGATATTGACCCATGCCATCTAGATAGCTACCCACGGATCTCTGCTGTTTGTAGGTGCAGGATCGTGGGTGCGAATAGACCTCCCCACCACGTTCCATAAGTAGCCACAGTAGTCGTTGAAACTCTCCAGAATACTTCTCGAACCAATTCGGGAAAACTTGGCCGATGACACGCTTCGTAATCCTGCTGGTTTATCCCATCTTGGCATATCAGTGTGTAAACGTGCGACGTAACGCGTTCAATCATCGCGTCTACGATCGTAGGTACATTGAACATTAAAAATAACTATGGCCAGTTCCTAACACGGCACAAAATCAGTACGGAATACCTGATTTTCACGAAAAAATTTCCGCGCAGGCAGGACTTAAGTATGACACATTCTGCGTCCCTATATTTTATTCGTCAGAACACACGCTCTGGCGAAGCTCGCAGGTGGACGACCGACAATAAAGATTAAGGGTTAGCGGACGTACCGGAAGAGTGACGCCAGGAGGGCGCGACCGCGCCTCGCAGCTACAAAGGCGTGCTACCAAAGGTTTCTGCATGTGCAACTGTTCTTGCACGTGCAGACGACATCCGGAGACAACGGAAGGCACCAGGGCGCGGACACAGCTGCATTTTGCAGCTGCCCAAGGGACACCGAGATCCCACCACCAGCTGCGTCTGTCCCGGGCTTGTACCGCAATAAACCATGAGAGCTTTTAGCGGGCGTGCTGGGATATAGCGGCACGATATCCGGAGGCAGGAGAACCACACGTGCGCCGAACCAAGAGGGCACCCAAGAGTTCCCGCACGTGCAGAACGGAACAATAAACTTCCAGGCCAGAATCAAGGGGCGACGCCAGGCCGGCTGCGGACCACAGGAGCAGCGGCCACGTGTTTTACGACCCAGGGGGACGACAAGCACCCCGGGCCACGTGCAGAGACGGGGCAAGTTGAATATGGTGATGGAGCCTACAAAACCACGAGAAGGAGGGAGGAACGGATCAGTCAGTCACAGAGCGAGCAGTCAGGCAGTCAGTCGGGGGACCGGAAGCGAGGCGTCCGGGTCGGAGCCGGACGAAGCCAGTGTGATGATCGATCAGTCAGTCAGTCAGTCGGAGTCAGTCGAGGATCGAGAATGCATCACGATGTCGACCTCAGTTGGTGGCCGTCAAGCGGGGCGTGCGGCGGGAAGAATCCCAGAAAAGTCAGTCAGACTTCGTCAAACGCAGAGTACTGCGTGGACCCGAGAAGGAGGAACTTCGAGGACAGGCGCCGAGACGCCCACCCAGTGCGAGAGCAGTTCCAAGCCGCCAGCCGAGGGAAGACAGCGCCGCAGTGTCAGATAAGTAGTTCTACACCAGGTGTGAAGAATCCTGCCCCCCCCCCCACGACGCCAATCGCGGCGTCAAACCATACGTAGCCTACATAGAAAAAGGGGAGGGGAGTTTGTCTCGTGAGTTCATGTACCAGTTAACCTGTTCAAGCAACAATAAAACTCGATTATGTGAACTCGCAAATAAAGTGTAATTTATTAGTAAATTGGACCTAGAGACAACAGTGTCGACGTATTCCTACGCCCTATCACTGAGGGCTAGCATCAAGTGCTGGCGCCTCACGCCGCAGAGCAGATTCAATACCTACTTCCAAACTTCAGCATTTGGCAGGTATCAATTTCATTATTTGTGTAAACACCTTAATGTTTTCTTTGTTATTCGTGTCGTTGTGAGAAGACTCGGTATTTGCCAGAGGCAATCAGAATCAGGTTTCATCGGTACTGAATGTATGTGATTCGTGAGCGTGTGCCTGTAATGTTAAGCAGTCGCAAGTATACACGAGCTAAAGTGTTTTAAAATACAAGACTACAAGAGCTCTCTTTTCGAAAATTGAATGTCTCTAGGAATCTGTGCCCAATTATTTGAGATTCTTTCTCTTGGATTATTCGATTTGTATAAGTTTCTCCGCGTTCCTTTTATGGGCAGTTAATGACAGTAAGCATCACCGAGCGCGAAACATGTTGTTCGCTGGTTGCAAGATGCGCATTCAACACAAACAGAGCGTACACCAAAACATTACGTGATTGTAACACTTGTGACCACATGCGAATGACTGTGTTTAAAACCTTCACTTCAACTTCAATATGACTTGCAGGATTCTGTGAGCAGTAATCCTTACCTTGTTGCCTCTGCCCTAATTCGCATGTTATCACTCCACATTTGTACCTCAGTAGATTATATAGAGTATCTAAGATAGTGGGCTCAATTATCTTAGGTTAGCGTCAACTATTTGNCATTTGTACCTCAGTAGATTATATAGAGTATCTAAGATAGTGGGCTCAATTATCTTAGGTTAGCGTCAACTATTTGTCGATTGGCTGGTACCCAAGTGACAACCCAATTTTTTTCTTTTGTCCGAGTAGCGCAAGATTCGTTCCTTATGTTGCTGTGGGTTTATTAGTTTATTAATCGTCCCTAAACTTTCTTCAGTGCGTTTTGAATTAACTGCGCTTCAATCGAAATAATTTCTAGAGGGTGTTAATGGGTTTAAGTTTAAACTGCCGCCGACAGAATTCCAGAAATCGGTTATTTCGTTATGTAGGTACNTGAGGGTGTTAATGGGTTTAAGTTTAAACTGCCGCCGACAGAATTCCAGAAATCGGTTATTTCGTTATGTAGGTACACGAAAAATTTGGGCAAATAAAATATAAATATTCGAAAACAGAGGAAGAAACATTTTTTTCTTGGATACAGAATATGTATATACAGTATGCTGGGCCATGGAAGTTCGTTGCTGTGCAGCTGGTATAAGCACTCTTAACCTACATCCCCCTCCCCCTTCTCGCACTCGACTCGCCACACTCCCGGCTTAATGGCTTCCCGGGCAGAACTTTTTAATTTCCCCTACCAGTCCAACTTGCCGCAGGAAAATAGCTTTCAAAGTTGGCAATCCTGAACATCAGATAAAACCTTGTGGGAACTACGCGGTTGTTGGCATTGTGCGCACGAAGTACGCCCTCGAGGCGAAAAAAAAACGCATTTCTCACATTTAAACACTTCGTAAAGGATGATTTCTCCTTCTGACTTTCCGACTGAGAGTTTTACGGTGAGTACGAGTTACTCGCAATCGTAAAGACCACGGGATCGAACACTGTCGCTTGAATCTGGCAGTGTTTATTTTCCTGTACGTTTTCTATAGTTGCGCCAAGGTTAATAGAAAACTTTTAAATTCCCTGCCTTGCTTCATATTTCTACCTAATGTGTATGTTTCTGCACGAGTAAACACTACCATTGGCATGTAGCCAACACATACACATACTGTAATGATGTTATAAGTGTAAATATTTTTATCAAAGCCAGTTTTAATGACCACCAGTTTACCTATTAATTATTAATAAAACGTTAAGATTTAAAGCTGCCATATATGATTCCTTGTAAACGTATTATCAAATCTTTGTACTAAAGTAGAGTGGTTATATGCACAGGATTTATGTAATTTTGGTTTCAAAAGTGTATAATACCCTATAGATAATTTGTAATACAGATATTTTTCGACATTCCAATATGGTGTCACGAAAGTTTTCATTTGAAATTACTGTGGTCACAGTCACAAAAACACTCAGTCGGTATTACATATTTTCTGGAGCGAGAAAAACTTCGATAATATTGAAATCGTCAGTAGAGATAGCCTACTTTATGCTAGCGATTGAGTGTATAATAATTGTTGCCAGCATTACCTTAGCAATAAAATTGCTCAAATTCTGCAACTTCTTAACCATTTCAATTAGAATGTCTTACATATAAGACGCTGCAAAAGAAGTGGTTTTAATCATCTACACTTTAAAATACAGAAAACAATTTCCTATGAGTAGGACCACCCGTTTTTCGGGAAAAGAATGCCACGGAAGATAGATTTCAATATCCTGCTGGGACTCCTGCAGTTTTCCTTCTGTTATTGGCGTCATGCTTTTGCCGGAGGCAGTGTGGTGTTTGGCTGCACCAATGAGAATTAGGTTACACCGGTACTGAACGTCGGTGATTCGCTGGCAGGCACATAAGACGCGCAGTAGTTGAAACAACCAATCGCGAAATTAGATATGTGTTTAAGTGTATTGAAATAACACTTTACAGGAATTCTTTTCGCGAAAATCGGATGGCCCTGCCTATGAGAGAAGTCCTTCACTTGTGGCAGATATTCGTTTCCGAGACAAAAATTCCACAGTTTCATAAAAAGCAGATGCCAGTAGTATGAAACACCAACGCCATTTTATTGGTCCTGGCATGTGACAGAGCGATTCACCGATACTGGTACAGTTCCGTGTCAAAAAATGGTACGTGGCAATGCCCGAGACGGTATTTTTTTATGTGACTGTAAAGGTTAAGTTAGCCTGCAGGCTATCCAACTTAGCCGAGAGAATTATGACTGATATTTTACCAGACGTTAGAAATAATAGGACGATGACTTGAGGAAATATCTCGAGAACAGTGTGAAACACATACATGCGCATGCATATAATGAATTTTGAGATGAATAACATATTTGCGGGGAGGATGGAGGAAGAGAAAGGAAACGGAGACAAAATGATACATTACATATATACATAAAGTATCTGCTACCTTAGTTACGTGAAAAAAACCAAGTCAAGAGAACACATGTGCATGCTACTTTGGTCTACAAGTCCTAGAAGGCACACTTTGCTTTAGTCCTGTTTTTGAACACCATGTTTTTCATGATATGACTTATCTACAATAATAATAATGGCGTGTGCATCCAGGGCAAGGCAACACCCTCCGAGTGACGGTCTTTCCAGCTGGGACCCGTAGGTGACCGTCATCCCCGAGCAGGACAGAAATGAAACCCTAGAATGGAGCGGCGCTGGAAAGCAGGGGCGGGGGAAATGGGAGTACCCCGAGAAAACCCGCTGGCAAGCGGCACCGTCCAGCACGATTCCCACATGTGAAAATCCGGGAGTGAGCCCGCCGGGGATCGAACCCGGATCGCCGTGGTGGGAGGCGAGCGCCCTGGCCACTACGCCACCGCTGCCCCTATGACTTATCTATAAACGAGCAGTAGTATGATGGTCCTAACTGCGGAGTAATCCAGGGCGCGGAATTAATTCAGACCTACGGTAGCTCATCTTCTGTTCCACAATTTTTGACACGTGAGGTTTTGAGTTGTCTGCCAAAAGCAAACGTTCCTTCTTACTGACCGACGATGGCTGCCTTTTACGCTACTGCTAGTGCATTTCGTCAATAGTTTATTGCGGGTGTCTATATACTGCTGTTTGTGATACGCGTAAGTTCATGCGATACCAGGCAGTCTAATATTTCACTTTCAGTATTTGCCGTTAATGTCCACATTTTCGAATGTGTTTCGTTCAGCTGACTGCGAGCCACCTATATTTTACGTTTGGAAAAATCTGCTTGTTTTATTTATAATTAGTGACCGGAAATAACCGGGCGATTGGCTCGTTGGCTGCTGCCTAGGTGTTGAGATATTCCCCTTCTGACAGGACTGCNTGACCGGAAATAACCGGGCGATTGGCTCGTTGGCTGCTGCCTAGGTGTTGAGATATTCCCCTTCTGACAGGACTGCGCATGATTAGTGAGCGGAAGTATGAAGTGTTTGTTCATTGTTACAGAGAAGCCCAGTGCGTACGAAATAAAATATGGCCCAATGTCGAATACAGCGGAAAAGTATGTGTTTAAAGTATACCGTGCTACAAAATACACTTCTGGACTTGGAAACTGTTGCACCCTCTTTCCTTACATGCAACTTTATTAAACCATCTCGGGCTGATAGTAAAAATAAGTAGTGATGAATCTGTCACGCATTGAGGGCACGTTGTTTAGTATCTGCAAAGTACGCGTTTGATATGTGGTAAAGCCTCTCCTCGCTGCTATACAGGCAGCAATGTGACAGGCATCACATCGTGTACAAGTGGCGGATAGTGTGCTGAGGGACATACCACCATGCTTCCTGCAACTGCACACGTAGATCAGCCAGTGTATGTGCAGGTGGTTGACATTGGTGCAAATGTCTCCCCATCNTGCTTCCTGCAACTGCACACGTAGATCAGCCAGTGTATGTGCAGGTGGTTGACATTGGTGCAAATGTCTCCCCATCGTATACCATACTGTGTCACAGTTGTGTATGCACGGCCAAGATTAATGGCTATAAGACGATCCGACAAAGCGGCTTCGTGCANCCATACTGTGTCACAGTTGTGTATGCACGGCCAAGATTAATGGCTATAAGACGATCCGACAAAGCGGCTTCGTGCAGTTCGACCATACGACCCCGTTCGAATGGATCTGGGTGGTGATGTTATTCGCCAGCACGACACCGTTGCATACTGATCTGCCTCTTCACACGAGGGCTCCTGCCTTTCTAGCCTGTTATATGACACTTTTAAGCACTTTGCACTGACCACAAGCACNCCTCTTCACACGAGGGCTCCTGCCTTTCTAGCCTGTTATATGACACTTTTAAGCACTTTGCACTGACCACAAGCACCCACTATATCTTGCGTGGCAGTTATCTATAACGTTACTTCAACCATTTTCATTGCGCAATTGATACTGTATGTGGTTTTGATTATTTTTTTGCAGATGGATGACACCTTGTGGGTTTAGCGGTTTCCATGTCCAGTAGTGTAATCTCGCGAATTTGGCAGGTCTCTTCGTATAGAGGTTATTCTTTTAATGTAGAATCTTCTTTTTTGGGATAGCAAACGTCATGTATCACAGAATATCTAATCATACAGAAACAAAACCGCGGGGTGGTTCCTATGAGGTAAGCACTCGCGTTCATTTTTTGACTTCTCGAGGCTGAGGAACGGGCTCTCTCTCTCTCATCAGCTGTAGCTTGCTGTGAAATTTTTCGTGTTGTTTGGGCTGCTATCTTACGAGTTGGTCTCCGCGCTGTGTTTGGCGAACGACATTTTGCCATGTTCAGTAGATAAGAGAGATTTGGAACGNCTTACGAGTTGGTCTCCGCGCTGTGTTTGGCGAACGACATTTTGCCATGTTCAGTAGATAAGAGAGATTTGGAACGCGTATAACAACACTGTATCTCACGTCCGCGAGGGTTAAGTGAGATACAAATGGATCAGGAACGGAACGCAATGAGATGAGGGGAACGGGAGAAAACCCGCCAGCCAACGGCAACGTCCGTCACGTTCCCGGCGTGCGAAAAGTAGGAGAGATCCCAGCAGGGAATTACCGAGGTGGGAAGCCAGCGCTAGCCACGTCTTGCGCCATGTTGTGGCTGGATCAAGCGATCAACGCGGCGGTTTCGCTTTTGTAAGGTTAGGTGTTCNTGCTTCCTGCAACTGCACACGTAGATCAGCCAGTGTATGTGCAGGTGGTTGACATTGGTGCAAATGTCTCCCCATCATATACCATATGTGTTCATTAGGGAACAAATCTGAAAACCCGACAGGCTAAGAAATGGTGTCCGCATCTTGTACAGGCTGTCGGGTGTTGCGAGCTGTATAGAAACAAGCATTATCTTGCGGCATTATAGTTTGGGTTTGCTAGGAAATGAGACCGCAGATCCTCATTGCCATATCGCTGTGCCGTCTCCGTGCCTTCAACAACCACAAGACGTGGCCGGGAGTCATAACTGATGGCACGCCATGCCATAACGCCTGGTGTTCGGGACGTATGGCATTTATGAATCATTGCAGCTTCGTTACATTGCCCACTGGAGAGTCAAACCCTGCTGCGATCATTTTCTGCATTAAGATTGAAGCGAATCTCAACGGAGAACATACTGCATCGCCACTTATCTTTCCAATGTTGGTGTTCCTGGCACCATTGACTGCGTGCGCACGATGCAGAGGGGCCAAAGGAAAACGACGAAGTGGACGCCGTGCCTGTAAGCCAGCCTTACTCAAACGGCTTGAATGATTCTTGTTGTGACCAGCAAACACAGTTCAGGCCCCATATACTGCAGGATATCTCTGTATGTGGTACCATGTTCTGCTACTGCATGTCGGTGGACACGACGATCTCCTCTATATGTATTGCGTCTGACAGGTCCAGTACCTACTTTAGGTGACTTACGATTTGTACGTCTCCACGCCTGCACATACTGTGTCACAGTTGTGTATGCACGGCCAAGATTAATGGCTATAAGACGATCCGACAAAGCGGCTTCGTGCAGTTCGACCATACGACCCCGTTCGAATGGATCTGGGTGGTGATGTTATTCGCCAGCACGACACCGTTGCATACTGATCTGCCTCTTCACACGAGGGCTCCTGCCTTTCTAGCCTGTTATATGACACTTTTAAGCACTTTGCACTGACCACAAGCACTCACTATATCTTGCGTGGCAGTGATCTATAACGTTACTTCAACCATTTTCATTGCGGAATTGATACTGTATGTGGTTTTGATTTTTTTTTTTGCAAATGGATGACACCTTGTGGGTTTAGCGGTTTCCATGTCCAGTAGTGTAATCTCGCGAATTTGGCAGGTCTCTTCGTATAGAGGTTATTCTTTTAATTTAGAATCTTATTTTTTGGGATAGCAAACGTCATGTATTACAGAATATCTAATCATACAGAAACAAAACCGCGGGGTGGTTCCTATGAGGTAAGCACTCGCGTTCATTTTTTGACTTCTCGAGGCTGAGGAACGGGCTCTCTCTCTCTCATCAGCTGTAGCTTGCTGTGAAATTTTTCGTGTTGTTTGGGCTGCTATTTTACGAGTTGGTCTCCGCGCTGTGTTTGGCGAACGACATTTTGCCATGTTCAGTAGATAAGAGAGATTTGGAACGCGTATAACAACACTGTATCTCACGTCCGCGAGGGTTAAGTGAGATACAAATGGATCAGGAACGGAACGCAATGAGATGAGGGGAACGGGAGAAAACCCGCCAGCCAACGGCAACGTCCGTCACGTTCCCGGCGTGCGAAAAGTAGGAGAGATCCCAGCAGGGAATTACCGAGGTGGGAAGCCAGCGCTAGCCACGTCTTGCGCCATGTTGTGGCTGGATCAAGCGATCAACGCGGCGGTTTCGCTTTTGTAAGGTTAGGTGTTCAGTGCTGTTCTCCGTTTCAAACGACGGGCGATGGAAGATTAACGAGCGCGAAAAGGGGAAAAGGGGAGACAAAAATCGGAGGGCGCCGACAGAAGAGGGGACGGATAGACGCGATGATGAGTTTCGACGCGATGTAGGCGAGGCCCACGGCGAATTAAATCTGCGCGCTCGGCGATGGGCGGGCGGGCAGGTGCGTGATGTCACGCCGCATTATACGCGCCGGGCGATGATTAATCAGGCCGACGTCCGCGTCTCGACGCGTCGTTACTCATACCCCCCGGCCTCGAGAGAAAAGACGGTTCGAGATCACAGGAGGAGGCGACCAAGTTCGCCCGCCACTTTGCG
Source organism: Clitarchus hookeri (assembly GCA_002778355.1). Taxonomy (NCBI): domain Eukaryota; kingdom Metazoa; phylum Arthropoda; class Insecta; order Phasmatodea; family Phasmatidae; genus Clitarchus; species Clitarchus hookeri. The sequence continues at coordinate 588,198 of NQII01000835.1, read as the reverse complement.
CGTGTCTTCCTCGGCGGTAATTAGTGTAGAAGAGCCGAGCAATTCACGAGCCACCCGCCATCTTCTTGCCGCACACCACCGTGGCAGGGTCCACGGTTTTCCTTAAGCCGAACTCACAACCAACTGTCGCACCCGTCAGTCGTCCGTCTGGCAGTCATCCGTTTGTGTTTTCGTCCATCAGCTGAAAGCTATTCACAACAATCCGTCATCCGTCAAGCCTTCTGTACGCCAGCATTTCAGTGTGACAATTTAACAACTCGATCTTTTTCTTTCACTAGGTGTATTTTTAATTGTAAATACATTTTCAAGATAAAAAATTTTGAGAAAATATATTTTTTTACGCAATAAAAAATATACTAATTTTTTNTGACAATTTAACAACTCGATCTTTTTCTTTCACTAGGTGTATTTTTAATTGTAAATACATTTTCAAGATAAAAAATTTTGAGAAAATATATTTTTTTACGCAATAAAAAATATACTAATTTTTTACATAAAATTTTTTTTAATATACTACCAAAGATAAATAAAAACATATCCACGGCCATGCATTTTATTTCAAAGTTTCTATTGCCNTTACATAAATTTTTTTTTTAATATACTACCAAAGATAAATAAAAACATATCCACGGCCATGCATTTTATTTCAAAGTTTCTATTGCCGTCTAATGAATGTCGTCAATAGACGGTAGTTCATTGGTCCGTCTGTCGAAAGTTAAATTTTGGTAAATATTTGACGGATGGACGGATAGAAAAAAAAGTTGCCCTGCGATTGGCTGAAGATCACGTGCCCACCGGACGGACGACTGACGGGTGTGATGGATGGTTATGAGTCCAGCTTTACTGTAGTTTTAACACTTCGACGGCAATGCCCGGTTATAACTCTAGCAGCGATAGTGTAAAATTTTTTTATTACCTTGGAAACCAAACTTTTACTTTTCTTTTTTATCACAATCTTACAACATATCTACAATAACTTTGTTCAATAAAAAATTTTTTATAGTTGTTTAAATGAAAACTGTGAATTTTACTATGTCGTACGGAAATAAATGGCCGAAAAGCACACTGTCTGCATTCAATTTTCCCTGGCTCTTATTATTCGGAACCGATTTATCATTTCCCATCTATTAAAGAAGAAATGACGATATTTGCTATGCATCTAGTTGGAAGTGTCATAGGACGCGGTAAAGTGCCCTGTGTAACATTTCGCTACAGCATTATTTAAGGGTAATTTTTTTGCATGATTTCGAACAGACTCATACGGTGGCAAAAACATATCGTGGTGTGGTGAGCCAATGGAGCGTAAACGCCGAGTTCAGAAAGGACAGAACGTCCGTCGCTGGTTTTGAAAATGTTCAGCCTGGTGACCAACGGCTCCAAGCTGAGGAAAGCAGAGGACGTGGGTAGATGGTGCACAGCGACGCCACGCAATACTTAAGACCACACCGACGAGACAACCTCTTATACCGCGAACTAAGGGCTGTTCACGGTGAACTGAACACTTTTCAAAGCCCTGTCTATGATCTTGGATGTACCTGCATAGCGTAGTCTTCAACCAAACGTAAAATTAACATTTCCATGGGCATGATCACTTTATTCATGCGTCGGTTAAGTGAAATTGTAAATTTTTTGGAAAAAAAATTTTTCTACAAATTCGATTAATTGTACCCTCATACACGTTAAAATAATAGAAAGTAAAATAAATAACTGCATTATTAATAATTGTTTATATAACANAATTGTACCCTCATACACGTTAAAATAATAGAAAGTAAAATAAATAACTGCATTATTAATAATTGTTTATATAACACTTTTAATTCAAAGTTAGAGCATGGAACTACTTTCCTTCCATCGTCAGTGTGACTGTTAAATTGTACGGACGTAGCGGCAGTTATGTTCTTCAGAGGTTTATTTTTAAAGTGCCCACTTTACCGTGGATAGCCTATACAGCGACACACGCCGGTAAGTTGGTGTCGCTGGCCCACAAGATGTTGGAACGCCGTTCGCTAATCAGCGCCTGGTAACGTACTCACCTGCCAGCAGCCCAGTCATTGCGGAACATTTCGCAGTACGCAGTTGCCAGTCAGACGCAAGGCCCGTTTTCTGAGCCTCGCGCAGCCAATCAGAGAATAGGTAATGCCACGTCAAGGGAACTGCCACGCCATTTTGTCTGCTGTGGCGACTCTTTAAATTGCAGGTATGGAAAGAAATTCACGTACCGCGGAAAGGGAACTTGCCTGACGATTGGAAGTCTTCATTTTAAAAGTTTCCGGATATTAACAGCAAATAAAGGAAGTGAAAAATGAGACAAATTGATACCGCAAGAAACGAAGGATAGTCACGAACAGCAGCAGATATACATCTGCAGCAACATTTTCACAAAATGCACCAACATACGTGTAAAAATCAGCTGTCATTGGTCGGTAGGTAGGGTGTCATGTTTTGACAGACGATGGCAAAACTTACGTGGCAAAAATTTCTGAACAGAAGCGGAATGTCCGGAGGTAAAAAGTAAACCCGTGCCGTAGAATAACTCAGTCTTAGCGCCATCAGGAAGCCACGCGTATGTGCGTCGAAGTCACATCCTGGAGAAAAAAAAAATGGTGATCAAAACAGGCATATTTCAAACAGTGTCTTCTGGGACATCCCTACTTCACGCGAGCCAATTTAGTTCAGAGATGCGTGGGGATCCTTGTGAATTTCTTCAGCGAGGGACTGAGATCCCCGTCAATTGGCACGGAGATTTGCTGATGCAGACGGAGCTTTATTGAAGAGCCTTCCTAGTATAGCATTTTTTAACGTGTCAAGGCGACATCCAGCCGTAAGGAAACGTTGCGACGGCGATGGAGAAGAGCACGAACAAACGTCGCGCGTATTCTGCTACCTGAGAACTACGCGGAGACTATAGGGTTTTAAATACAGTAAAATGTTTCAGAAAAGATACAGCATTGTCGCTAGATTTAAAAACACTGTTCTACACATAAGAGTAAATGTAGTAAATAGAAAGCTACTTTAACAGTTATATTTGAGGACTTTGACACTTTTCAAAGGCCACATTTGCGTTTCAATAACAGAATTTATGAATTGGCAAAATAATATCGACTTATATGTCTGCTCTGGAAAAAGATTTAAATTGCAATATTCCATAGTATTTAAAAATTTGAATAGACACAACTGCTTACAATGCGACCCATCTAACTTTAAAGTAGGCTCCTTAAATGAAAAATTACTTTGGACCATTGCAGAGCTACATTGACAAGAAAAAAATCAGAGAATAATTTAGGGGACAGACGGAAAGTTATTTTAATTGATGCATATACTTTTACTTCGTTCCGGAATTCAGTATTTTCGCGTGGCACGAAAACTCTNGGAAAGTTATTTTAATTGATGCATATACTTTTACTTCGTTCCGGAATTCAGTATTTTCGCGTGGCACGAAAACTCTAATTTATTTCCGAACAACTTGGTACATCTTGTTACGTATCAAAGAACATTTGGACAGGGCATGCTCAACTCGGCACTCCGTAACAAAGAACGTTGTATGGTACATTGAAAGCGTCCGGTGTAGTGTGGTAGGTGGTGGTAAGTGGGTATGCGGAATACAACATAAACTTACACTCTAAGTCCGAATCGGTGAAACCAATCAGCGAAATAAAATTCTTTGAAATTCAGTAGGCTTTTGCCGACTGATGTATCGAGAAAATGAACTGGAAACAAGTGACTTATGGTAATGGAATTCTCAGCATTAAGTGGGAATCTTACATAAATCAGTGAAATTCAGTCATCATACGAATAAGTTATCTGACGTTAATTACCAATGATGCAGTTCTCACTGGTTTTCACTGATTTGACTTTATTTACACTATATAAGTTTACAGTGAAGCGTTCATGCAGTGATAAATATATGCACCTCAATCCCAACTTGAATCGAATGTATGTAGATGTATTCACATGCATAGTGTTAAGTTCTTTATTTTCGCAGCACGGAGAAGATAGAGGCGACGGGAAATGATGGACACGGGCTCCAAACTGCTTGTATTTCAACTGTAGATGGTCGGTTTCTTATCATACCACGAGTCGCAATGCGGAAGAGATAACTTGGCGATCAAGGTCACCCACAACTAGTGTTTATTTATTTTATTTTAATTAGTTTTTTGTAACTATCATACCAANCCTTGGCGATCAAGGTCACCCACAACTAGTGTTTATTTATTTTATTTTAATTAGTTTTTTGTAACTATCATACCAACTTAATATACGTAAATAACAGTGCATTTCTTACTTTTTTACATGACCTTTTTAAATATACTACTTAAGCAGGCTATGAGTTTTGTCTGCTTTACAAAGTTTCCTGACGTCAAAACAATACGGCACATAGAGAGAGACAGTCCTGTTTGAGCAACAAAATAGTTTCTTGAATATAAGTCAACCGAACTAACAGCTGTTGCAGTATGTTTTGTTTGCTTAGCAAAATTTAAGAGCTATAGAACTAATTTTGTACCGATGTAATTTTTATAAAATATGTGTAGGATAAAATCTGTTCTAACCCTTTCACGCCCAGCGTGCACAATGGTGTGTGCGCACATAACATATACTGCGAGGCTTAGTGTCCATTTATTTTCCTTATTTAGTGATTTATCAACCGCGTTAACGTTCTAGGATACGGATTTTAGTATTTTACTACATTACTGTAGCTGAATACAAAGTCCACAGCTCTTTGCATGAGATAACGAAGCATGCGAGTAAAGCTCCCATCAAAAATGTCCTATTTGGAACACGTGAAACCATAAATGAATATTGCGATGGAATGTTTAAAGACAATAAGTGCTATAATTTTCATATATTTGTTTNACACGTGAAACCATAAATGAATATTGCGATGGAATGTTTAAAGACAATAAGTGCTATAATTTTCATATATTTGTTTAGTAGCCTATTTTGTGGGTAATTAGTTGTTATAATCAAAATTTCTGCAGTTTTGTTTAAACAGTAGTGGAGAANTTTAGTAGCCTATTTTGTGGGTAATTAGTTGTTATAATCAAAATTTCTGCAGTTTTGTTTAAACAGTAGTGGAGAAAAATTGCAAATTTATTCAAACATGATTAACAGGTGTTATAATACTATTATTATTAATAACAACAGCTTTTACAGAGAATATTATAACGCAACAACTGGCAAACTTAATACTTAAATATACCTAGCAGTTTCAGACACGTAATTTAGAATCAGTTTTTCCATAAATCTACATAACAACATTATAATTTTTTTTTCGTAGAGAGATTTTATAATTATATATAAGTAGTAAATAATACATAATTTTAACATACAATAATTCAATTCGATATTAGTTAGTTATTTCCTATTCATATCATTTTGGACGTTGCAACGAACTGATATTTGTTTGGAACATTACTGGCANTATTAGTTAGTTATTTCCTATTCATATCATTTTGGACGTTGCAACGAACTGATATTTGTTTGGAACATTACTGGCAATGCTACAAAGCGCTCTTACAAACCAGGATAAATCAACGTGTTTGTTATCGACGGCACCGACAGCAGCACGTAATGTATGCGATGTTACGAACTGTTATCAGGCCTTAGCCGATCAAACCTTCNTATTAGTTAGTTATTTCCTATTCATATCATTTTGGACGTTGCAACGAACTGATATTTGTTTGGAACATTACTGGCACTGCTACAAAGCGCTCTTACAAACCAGGATAAATCAACGTGTTTGTTCTCGACGGCACCGACAGCAGCACGTAATGTATGCGATGTTACGAACTGTTATCAGGCCTTAGCCGATCAAACCTTCAAACATTAGAATTCAAAGCCAGAAAACGAGCCATGAATGGCGAAATGCGTTGAGAGAGGCCACAGCAGGAACCCACTCCGCCGTCCAGTAAAGGGGACCGGACACCAACACAACGCGCCCGGTACAGGACTGCGTAACGCTGCGAGAGGCGTCTTTTGTCGTCGGGGCGTCGGACCGAGAGGACGTCTGGAGCCGGGCGCGACAGACAGCGGGTAACCGCCTCCTGGAATCAGCCGACGGCAACAGACACAAGGCGGGGAGACTCCAGTTAGGTTTCAATAGGGAAGTGGCGTGGTAATATCTCTCAGCAGAATTATCTAACATCCTTTTGCGTTACATAAAGCTCTCCATTCGAGTCATTAACGTATGTAGCTAAGTCGTTGTATAATCTTAAATGTTAAATACACCACCATCTTATACTACTGTGCTCACTCTTGAGTTACAATTGGCTATAGGCTATTCTCCGAACTGCACATTTCTCTTCCTTACTTCTTCTACCTATTTTTCAGGGATTTGAAGAAAAAAATTGTTTCTAAGTAAATTGAGTTATATAAAATTACTCGTGCATCTTGGACACACAAGTTTATAAAATGTTTCATAATTTTTAAGACACGTACATTTTCTTATGTATTTTTACCTGCAGTACAGTTGTGTTTCGTTGTGGCGGACCCAACAGCACAACCAGTAATGCATATATTCATATCGATAACTGCTCAATTTAGTTCATCATTTAGTGTATACGCTATTGCGTTTTGCTACGTAAAATTTAGTGATACCAAAGCGCATGGAAAGTCAATCGTGTAACAGAAACTGATGAATCGATTAGTTCGTTAACCACCCCAGATGCGGCAGTGATGCGTCCTACAACAACTTACCGACAGGCGAGTATATGAATCAGTCCTGTGTTAATTTTAAAATGATTTAAAACTAATCAGAAAAATACACTTGTTTGACACTCCCTTGTCTCTCAAATGCCCCTATAATGTTACGCTCTTGGCTTCAAAATTTTGCTTATATAAATATCTAAAAGTTAATTTTAAGTACTTCTGAAAGTCAACTCTCAAGAGGGTGAAAAGGTCTTAAATAAATTTTTTTATGACTCTACAGCGGCTCATTGTAACCATAAAATATTGTCATTCTCTTTGCTCCCAAAGGTTGGCTACAAAAAAAACACATTAGTTTCACGATTTTTCTAAATTCAGCCCCTAAGAGGGTGAAAAAGTAAAAAATACATTTTGGAGTATTTCTCAATTTCTTACAAACCCACAAGTATATAGTTATGTCATTCACTTAAAATTATTGGCTACATAATAAACCTAAAAAAGTTGCAGGATTTTTCGAAATTTCACTTCTAATAATCTGAAAAGTGTTTAAAAAAAAGTGTTTTCGAGGAATCCTTCAATATATCATTAATTTGATGAAATTTCATTACGCCATTTGCTTCCAAATATTAGCTATATAAATATGTAAAAAATAGTTTCCGGGTTTTAGAAGTTCAAAACCCTGAGATNTTATTGGCTACATAATAAACCTAAAAAAGTTGCAGGATTTTTCGAAATTTCACTTCTAATAATCTGAAAAGTGTTTTAAAAAAAGTGTTTTCGAGGAATCCTTCAATATACAATTAATTTGATGAAATTTCATTACGCTATTTGCTTCCAAATATTAGCTATATAAATATGTAAAAAATAGTTTCCGGGTTTTAGAAGTTCAAAACCCTGAGATNTATTTGCTTCCAAATATTAGCTATATAAATATGTAAAAAATAGTTTCCGGGTTTTAGAAGTTCAAAACCCTGAGATGGTGAAAAGGGGTAAAATGTGTTTTAGATTTGTTGCTACCATTGTTTCAATGCCTGTAAATTTCAAACCAGCATATTTTATACAAATTTACCAAACTATTAAAGTATGAATACAAAGGAAACCCATATCTTACTGCGAAACAAAAGGTTTCAATTTCTTTGCAGTCTGCAGACAAAGTTTACAGAACTGAGCAGGATTAATAACCAAGTATCTCATTTTCATAAATTGCGCGGTCAGTGAAATAACGTACATCGCGCAATGCTCTCTTTTTCTTTATGAGATTCTGTATACGTGTTTAAATCACGTTTTATGCCGCAGTTATTAATTTCGTACGTCATTTTGGCAGAAGTGTGAAATGGGATAAAGTTCTCATGCCAGCTGCGCGTTGTCCAAACTCTACGGTGTAACGTTTAATTGGTTTCTTGCAGACAGAAATTTCAGAGCAAAAAATTTGCGAATCATCTATAGAACTGTCAAAATGACGTTTTATGTTTGGTTTTCTAACAAATCAGATATTTTGTCACCAAATAATATTTATCGTAACTTGAATAAACTCTACCAGCGTTGGTACTGGCAGTGTTCAGAAGACAAACATAAGTTTATATTTATTCTGTAGTTTTAACGTGAATCAACAAGTAATTCAAACAATCTTACCATAGAAGATGTTAAGAGGATTGGGCAACTTTAAACAGTATGATAAATCGTTAGCACAGTTTGCTAAGTTGTTGCTGTTGCCCTCAAACCCGATTACAGAACTGTGCGGTGCTATCAATGAACACTCTGTTGTGTCATTAAATTTGTGATTGTTGTGAGAACAATCTAAATATCGTTGATGTTGTTCTGTTGGAAGTACTATCTGTTTTGTAGNTTAAATTTGTGATTGTTGTGAGAACAATCTAAATATCGTTGATGTTGTTCTGTTGGAAGTACTATCTGTTTTGTAGTAGGAAAGCAGGGCTCTGTTGTAGCAACCATATTTGCTGTAGTAATACAATAACGGAGAGCAACACAACAAACCATGTTTTTTTTCTCTCAGTGTAGAACTGTGAAACAGCTGGTTATACCACGAACTCCAGAGGCACATGCCAGCAAACTGACGTACTGGCTACCAACTCGTCGGAACGCCTTTTTTTGACAATCAGCACCTGGTGACTCACTTGACAGCCGGCAGCCAAGCCAATAGGGAATCTCCCACAACACGCGGAAGCCAATGAGACTCAAAGACCATTCCTGAGCCTCACGCATTCATTCGAAGAATGGGTAATCCCACGTCAAATGGAACCACCACACCATTTCAATTCCGTTTACTTTGCTATTCTGTGGGCCAGAGTTTTCTAGGAAGCGTGTCAGTTAATTCGCGGGCCAATTTAAAAAGTAGCTCATTGAGTGATATAAATCTAGCCTATCCCCGAAGGAATCAGCTAACCTTTCATGTATGGAGATTTTATCACCGTTCAACTGGGCCAGCCAGAGTTCTACCACTCTTAATATGGGCGTCTGCAATTAGCCTGCAAATAGGTAATCAGTGTCTGAACTGAATCATGCAAATTGCACAATTGTTACCGAGGAGGGAGGCGCGAGAATGTAAATACGAGACAGACGGCGAAGGAGTAACAGCATCAGTACGTCCCCCTCTCACTGGTCCTCGCGTCCCCCCCCCTCCTTACGGAGCAGCCATCGGTGGTTGCGAGCGCTTGAGATGCGCCCCAGGTAAATTACCCTCCACGATGACGCCGCCACAACCACCGCAAAGGCTGCTCGCGCCTCGGCGTAGTGCCTGTGCCTACGAGGAAAACATATCCCCGTCAATAGCTCCTGCGTCTTGCTGACGATTCTCCCGCCGTTATTACGTTCAGCATTTCACTCTAGTGTGTTCACAAATTAAAAAATACGTATACAAATAAATTCGAACACAAGCACACGTATATGTATATATACACATAAACACACACACACACATATATATATATATATACATATACATACATATACATATATATATACATATACATATACATATATACATATACATATATATACATATATATATTATTCATAGGTCTTTCACGGTAAACTGATCACTTTTGAAAGCCCTGCTTAAGATCTGCTTGTATGCACATTGTGTATTATTACACCGTATGTCAAATTAACTCATCATTTTGTTCATGCGTCGGGTAAGTGAAACTTTGAAATTATCAGAAACGTAAATATTTTACAAATATTCGAAATTTTTACATTGCTGCGCATTGAAAAACCTGAAAGCAAAAGAAAAGTTTTTTAATTTTCACGAATATTTATCCAACACTTTTAATTCGGTATTATGAGATGAAACTACTTTCCCTCTTTCGTTACCAACTTTACNACACTTTTAATTCGGTATTATGAGATGAAACTACTTTCCCTCTTTCGTTACCAACTTTACTGGGAGCACGCCATTCAGTGCGCCCGTCAAAATGAATTGCAGGTAGGGGCAGTGACATTTTTCAAATGTTGATTTAGAAAGGGCTTAAATAACCGTGTACAGTATATACACACACAGACAGGAAAGTGATCTCATAAGCTTTTCTTTCCTTTGGAAAGTAAACTAGAAAAGAAAANCAGTATATACACACACAGACAGGAAAGTGATCTCATAAGCTTTTCTTTCCTTTGGAAAGTAAACTAGAAAAGAAAATAGTGAGCACATTCTATACTTAGAAATGTGAATCAACTTGTTACTAACGGTGTACAAAAACGTGCTCATATTGTAACCTGACCAAATTTACGGTGTCCACTGTACACGGCAGGGATTCTCCGACAAATACACCACAAGTCTGTCTTGTGAGCATAGCCATATGTTGATGGTTGAAGTCATATCCAAAACTACACCTTTGTTGCTGATGGTTATTGAAAGCAATACCTGACAGCACTGAATATTTCTTACTTCTGAAAGCAAAGGGAGGAGCCTGAAAACCAAAGTAAAATTCCCTCCATAAATTTTACTATCTTGCCATTTTCATAACGTATTTGGCAGCAAAATTGTAAAAGATCAAATGTCTTGATATGAGCTGTGCAGTCGTCAAACACAATATAACATACAGCTAAGTAACCAAAATAATACAAAAAAAAAAAAAAAAAAAAACAAGTTCCTATTATTCTAGTCCTTTACGCGCAAGTTAAATACTGAAATATTCACGTAGGCCCCTACTAACATAATAGCACAAAATAAACATGACTGCAGCAGAAAAAACTAAGAAAATATGGAGGTAAAAACTTTACAGCAGTGCGTATTACGCACGTAGGCTACATGAGCTAGCTCATGTAATAATTTTTTAGTAGTTAGATTTACATAGATATTGGTTGATTAAATTTTATTCTACATGTGGTGCAAGTTTATTTGAGCATTTAGTCTATATATGCATTGGACAAAGTCCAGTTGAATTCTAAGCATAACGTAATGACGCCACTGTCATCAAACTTCGTAAACAATATCACCATAAGTGTGCAAGCGCGTGGCGTCTATTATGTGATGGAACGTCCGCTGGGGATAAGAAAGACCAGCGAGGGGCTAGATCCCCGGGACTAAACTGTTAATCACGACAAAGTCGAGCTCTTATTTTTTAACGAGGCGCTCTTAGCCACGGGGGCCATACCGCACCCCGGCCTCCCACTAGGCGGGAGAGAGGGATCACGCCCTCTCATCGCAGCCNCACCCCTCTCTCCGCTTCTGACCCTGGCAGCCACCGGGCCTGTTCTTTCCGCGCCACTGACGGCCAGTGAGTGGTTTTCAAATTATGTTGGTGTTCGCTCTTGCCAGTACTCGGCCGTTGCCTAGTTCACGTTTCGGCCGCTAGCGCGCACTTCTGCAGCTGATCCCACGCCGTATGTGGACTGGGCCAAGGCTACTTCTACTCAAGTTGGGAAGATCAACTTTAAAAGTTTGGCAACCAAATGTTTTTACCACTGGGTAAGCGCTAGTGTCGCATGAGTACCAGATATTTTCTACGTTGAAAAACAGGATAATTGCAACAAACGTAAATAAAATATAAAATAATTTCGCAACTAAGTAAAATATTTATCTTTACTCATTCACATAGATTAAAATTCTAATTAAAATCTATCTTTTTTGGAACACCGCGCACTTGACGGTGGAACTTTTCCCTATGCAAAACTCTCCCATAAGAAATCTCGTTCTGCTCCTAACCTGAATAGAATAAACCTTAACCTTGGTGAAGAAACCGCTAAGTAGAATAACCTTGCTTGCGACAGGAACGTGTGTATTTATTGCCTGCGACAGAAACGTGTTTATAAAACGTCTGCTCGTAACCCGTTAATATTTTTAAAAATAAAGAAATTCCCTTTATCGACAGGNATTTATCTTTACTCATTCACATAGATTAAAATTCTAATTAAAATCTATCTTTTTTGGAACACCGCGCACTTGACGGCGGAACTTTTCCCTATGCAAAACTCTCCCATAAGAAATCTCGTTCTGCTCCTAACCTGAATAGAATAAACCTTAACCTTGGTAAGAAACCGCTAAGTAGAATTACCTTGCTTGCGACAGGAACGTGTGTATTTATTGCCTGCGATAGAAACGTGTTTATAAAACGTCTGCTCGTAACCCGTTAATATTTAAAAAAATAAAGAAATTCCCTTTTATCGACAGGAAAATCGTCGTCGTAGCTCTTTCCCTGGAACTACGATGTGCGCCCCGTCTCAAGACATATTATAGATAAGTGCCCTTACTTGGATTGGTTTGCTGACGTGTCGGTTGACAAGTGGACCTAAAGAGTTCTTCATTAGAACTTGTAAGGGGGGGAGGGGGGAAGTTCCGTCTGGTACGGGCACCCGCCAGGAATGTATGTCCGACCCAGTGGGTTAGATCATTGCAGATGTTCCCTCGATTATTCCGGGGGATATGTCTCCAGCAGAGCCACGTCAGCGGAAAAGCTCGAGGGTTCGTGGAGATGTGGGGGCGAGGTCCTCAGTGGCGTGCGGAGAGAGGGGAGAGCAAGACAAACACCTCGCTCCGAGCAGGAGTCGCAGACCAAACAAAAGGAAGTCGAGCAGGCGAAGAGAAAATCTTTTCTGCCGTCCGCTCGGCGGCGGAATGAAATTCTCCCCCAGCTCGGGTCCCGCGGATCGGGTCCTTGTCTCGCAATTGTTCAACCAACTGCGAAACCCTCCTTCCTCCCAGATATGTCGGTTTCAAGGAAGAGTTTCCACTGTCATTATTCACGAGTTGACTTTCATTGTACTTAGAAACTCATGTATGCCGATTCTTCGTGAAAAATTGTAACAANGTTTCCACTGTCATTATTCACGAGTTGACTTTCATTGTACTTAGAAACTCATGTATGCCGATTCTTCGTGAAAAATTGTAACAATATACACAGTTGACTAACTAGTGGTGTGTTTGATTCTAAAAGACACCTCGTACTTTACAATAACACCATTTTTTTTATAAATTTCTTGACAAATTCTTGCTGATATTCACGTCAAAAATGTTATAAAGCTAAGAATATTTCATTTTAAAAAAATGCATGGATTGGTAGTGTAAAAATGTCGGTTCCACAATCACGGCCATCAAAGCACGGACCCGTACGAATAAAGAAGACATCCTCTGATACTCTGTGGAACGGAGAAGAGTTTGTCTCTTTCTAAACAAGAAAAGAAAATAAACTATTACTTTTAAGACCAGTAATTTTATGCATAATTATTAGCAGAGACACGAGATTTTCTCCTCGAAAACAGTTTCATAGACGTATTTGAAAGCTATGTAGCTCATATCACTTTGGCGACAGTGTGGTTTTAACTGTTGCCCCTTTTTAGGTGTCTGCTCTCGTACACACAATTGTCACAAGCGTTCGTTACCGGGGTGAACTTACCCTCATTGTCTCAGTTAAATACCACAACGTCTTCTCACAAAAACCACGCGCCCAATAACCGAAGGAAAAGGGCAGAAGTNTATTGTCTCAGTTAAATACCACAACGTCTTCTCACAAAAACCACGCGCCCAATAACCGAAGGAAAAGGGCAGAAGTGCACGTATAGGATATTGAGGCTTTGCATTCGTTGAACTCCTTTAGCGAAAATCAGGTATTTCTAATGATAAGAGACAAGAACATTTCGCAGGATTAGTGACCTACTGTATATGCTAGACTCCACCGTCCTGCGTGTTCACTAGCTTTGGCTATTTGTTCGTTGACTGTGCCACAGGAAGTGGCCGATTTTATTCCAGACCAGGTAGCGTGAGATTCATTCCTCGTTTCCTTCCAAATTCCTTATTGGCCGTGTGTTATCCGTGACTTATACAATAAATTATCATTCCATTGCCTAAGTAATTTAGACGTATATGATTTTGAAATATATAATGTTCTCAAATAAATCAGTGCAAGTTTTTAATCCCTAATAATAATGAGAGAAAATANTATGATTTTGAAATATATAATGTTCTCAAATAAATCAGTGCAAGTTTTTAATCCCTAATAATAATGAGAGAAAATATTTGTTGCTATAAGATGTTCGCAATTAATTGAGCTTTTTTGAAGATGGTGCTTCGTATATTCCTATTTATTATCCTNTTTGTTGCTATAAGATGTTCGCAATTAATTGAGCTTTTTTGAAGATGGTGCTTCGTATATTCCTATTTATTATCCTTCCAACACATGTATAATTAAAATTCTAATGGATCTGTAAGGCTATTTTTTGTGACGATAAAGTGAAAATCTGACACATTTTAGTACGTATTTATGTTAATATGCAACTTTTTACTGTTATGTGTGTTAAACAAAGAAAACCAAATATCTAAAAAATAATTAAATGTCTGAAAAATTAAACACTTCGGAAAAGGTTTCATTGGATAAAACAAAGTTTGTTTGTCGCAACCAAATTAATTGGTTGAATAGGGGCAGTAAAATATTTTGTTGTATAAACCTAATAATTTGGTTGTTCTTATTTGGTTGCCCCAAGCTAAGATTTGGTTGGTGCAAGTAAAGATTTGTTTGACTCTGCGTGTATCAGACAGTTTCGGTTAATACAAGAAAAGTAAAAAGCCCGACAGAGTTTCGAACCTGAACCGTTTGCTCGCGAGCGTTACGCCCTAGTCACCTCGGTTAACGTGACTGTTGATGAAATGAGACTGTTATTAATTAAATACATACGAAATACTGGTGAACGCGCGTAAACAAATATTTCAAGTTTTACAGCTTTAGTTACTAGTTTCCTGTTTCACTTGTTGTATTAGGATGTTTATACCATTATTACGCATCAATAAATGCACTAATAAACTCTGTTACTATCGCAATTGTCACAAAAAATACAAACAAACTCTTGAGCTGTATTTTTGAACGAAGGAAATCAAATGAGTGGCAAAACAAATACATACAGTTGAATAAACTAAATATTTAGTTAACAGCTTAATTGGTTTTGTTCCAACACAAAAGCTTTGTTTATTNGTCAATTCAAGCGTGTATTTCGTTAGATGGCCAAAATTAGTTTTGTTACTTTTCTAGTTTTGTTTACCCAACAAAACATTTTGTTGGGGCAACTAAATATATTTTTTTGTCTTTATACATGCAAGTATTTGGTTGGCTGGAACAAACCTTTCTCTCGGCGCATTAAAATCTTAACTCAACTTCAAGATATAGAAACAATTGATATAAATCGCTGCCAACTTTAATGGGAGCAGGCCAGTCAATGTGTGCGTCAAAAATAAATATTATTTAAATGTTTTCACAAGAGCTAAATGAGGCACGAACCAGCTGTGCAGAGACTCCGCAGTTCAGTACATTGCTAATGATGTTCAGTAAATGGATATTTCTAGGATTCCCAACATTTCTAGTTTTAATGGCGAATTTCTTTTACGCGGCCTGGAAATTACTGCATGATATTTTTTTACCTTGTCAGATTTCGAAGAATGTTAGTCGCTGCTAAAAATGTAAAGGAATACATCGACATAGGACACTGCATTTCCTCGTGGTTAATAGGTCTACAATATATAAAATTTAGAACTAGTATTTTTATTGATTCTACATAAAAATTTTAAGAAATTTTTACAAGAATCAACTTGTCTTACATTTTACATCATGAAATGTTTTGGGAACTGATTTCAAGGTTTATTTAAATAACGATGCAATTTTTTTTAACGAGTACCGGGTGGACTTGCATTTCGAAAGAAACAAGTTCAGTTCCCGTCCTGGTCATCCTGATTTCGGTTTTACGTGGTTTTTCGAAATCACTCCACCAGGTGAAAAGCGGGGATAATTCCTTCGCGAATTCTCAACCCTGCTCGTTATTGTCAGCGGCACCTGGTACCGTGTCTAATGTCATCGCTGTTTATGAAACGTTGATCCGTACGTAATGAAAATCACTGTGTTGACTTCAACACACTCCAGTTTTGCCTTTATTTCATAACACGACGTCATGTATTGTTACGCCATCCAGCTGTCTGCACGTTCAGTACTGAAGTAATCACGGTGTGAGTGGCGAAGTCCAATACAAAAAAAAAAAAAAGGCACTGCACGCGCAGAAACAGCCAGTCAGTGAAACATAAATAGATCCTGGCGTGCTCATGGCATATTGAAACCCACACCGCCCACACAATTATCCGTTAAATGCCGGTAGAGTNGTCAATGTGTGCGTCAAAAATAAATATTATTTAAATGTTTTCACAAGAGCTAAATGAGGCACGAACCAGCTGTGCAAAGACTCCGCAGTTCAGTACATTGCTAATGATGTTCAGTAAATGGATATTTCTAGGATTCCCAACATTTCTAGTTTTAATGGCAAATTTCTTTTACGCGGCCTGGAAATTACTGCATGATATTTTTTTACCTTGTCAGATTTCGAAGAATGTTAGTCGCTGCTAAAAATGTAAAGGAATACATCGACATAGGACACTGCATTTCCTCGTGGTTAATAGGTCTACAATATATAAAATTTAGAATTAGTATTTTTATTGATTCTACATAAAAATTTTAAGAAATTTTTACAAGAATCAATTTGTCTTACATTTTACATCATGAAATGTTTTGGGAACTGATTTCAAGGTTTATTTAAATAACGATGCAATTTTTTTTAACGAGTACCGGGTGGACTCGCATTTCGAAAGAAACAAGTTCAGTTCCCGTCCTGGTCATCCTGATTTCGGTTTTACGTGGTTTTTCGAAATCACTCCACCAGGTGAAAAGCGGGGATAATTCCTTCGCGAATTCTCAACCCTGCTCGTTATTGTCAGAGGCACCTGGTACCGTGTCTAATGTCATCGCTGTTTATGAAACGTTGATCCGTACGTAATGAAAATCACTGTGTTGACTTCAACACACTCCAGTTTTGCCTTTATTTCATAACACGACGTCATGTATTGTTACGCCCTCCAGCTGTCTGCACGTTCAGTACTGAAGTAATCACGGTGTGAGTGGCGAAGTCCAATACAAAGAAAAAAAAAAGGCACTGCACGCGCAGAAACAGCCAGTCAGTGAAACATCAATAGATCCTGGCGTGCTCATGGCATATTGAAACCCACACCGCCCACACAATTATCCGTTAAATGCCGGTAGAGTTTGTTTACTGTAATACACTGAAGAGCAAAAAAAACTGGTATAGGCATGCGTATGCAAATAACAGATGTATGGAACCAATCAGAGTAACGCGATGTGGTCGGCAACTAGATCGGTTACTGCTGCTACAATGGCAGTTTATCAACATTTAAGTGTGTTTGAACGCGGTGTTATAGTCGGCGCACGAGAGATGGGACATAGCATCTCCGAGGTAGCGATAACATTTGGATGTTCCCGTACGACCATTTCACGAGTGTGTCGTGAATATCGGGAATCCGGTAAAACATCACATCTTCGCCATCGCTGTGGTCGGAAAAAGATCGTGAAAGAACGGGACAGACGACGATTGACGAGAATCATTAAACGTGACAGACGTGCAACCCTTTCTCAAATTGGCGCAGATTGGAATTGTGGACTGTCCTGTAGGATTCATGGTGTGAATTGCCTCCTGCATACCTTCAGACATTAGTCGAGTCCATGCCACGTCGTCTTTCGGCACTTCTGCGTGCTCGGGGGGCCCTACACAATATTAGGCTGGTGCACCAGTTTTTTTGGCTCTTCAGTGTAGGAGCACTTTTTAAGTCAACCTCTGAAAAAAATTCTGATAAAGCATGTATTGTAATTTAAACATTTAATGGAGTACGTGCAGTGATGTTTGAAAGGAAATTAAGAGAAGTCACTCCTTCATACACCTACAGTCTTACTAAAAGTGAATAATCAAATTAGTGGCTTTTGAAGTATTTTTTTGTTCCATACAAATTAAAGTAATAAATATTCACAGCGTCACTCGGTGAAGTCGTGGATACTTTGTAGGAACACCTGATATTAGCCAAAAGATTTTCTGGATTGTTGCATCTCAAAACACTTTCGTAATTGGAATATTGGGAATCAAAAACCTTCAGTATCTAACGCTAATTTTGATTGGCCCAGCCGAGTAAGAAAGCATCTTCGCACAAACATACGTGGGCAGTAACTAAACTCCCTACTATTTCGCGCGATCACTGCCCGTAGTTATATCATGACAAATGTTAGTATTAATCTACACTGACATCACATTAAATGTAGAAGCCAAATAAGTATGGTAACACAGCTTCATATCTAAATGAATTTGACATTGCAAACTACGTGTTACAGATTGTAGTTGTCAGTAGGAACGCTGCTCACTGATAATTCAGTTGCAGTAGTTAACCGGTGAACCAGTGGCATGCCCAGGGTACCAATATCTACACGAAATGGGAGTCAGTCACAGAATAAATTCAATGATGCCAGCGAATTAATCTTCACCGCATGTTTCAAAGTTAACTTCACTGAAACATACAGCCTGTAAACGTAAGGCAACGCGTTTTTCGAGGAAATATTCAAGCGCTGGTTGGACCTCAATGTCTAAAGTGCCCTTTTACAAACTCTTTTGTTATTGGCAGCGTGTATTTGTTGAGATGACATTTTCTTACATAATTGTACAAATCAGAGTCAAGTTACTCTGGCACTGAACGTCTGTGTTTAACGGGTAGGCACAGAATACGCGTGACAATTAAATTCATCGAATCACGAAAGTAGTTGTGAATAAAGTGTTTTGAAGTACAAATGGTCGTGATATCTTTTCGCAAAAAACTTGTGACCTTACTTATAAGTCTGCATAACAAAGAAAGAGTTTAAAGTACGAAGAAAATACCTAAAAATCAATTAACACGCCTAGATATGTACCTCGAAAATACGCATTTCAGAACTTGGCATTACAAAATCTTTCTCGTACCTGTTCGATGTATAGAGAAAGAAAAGTTGAAACTAGTCAGAAGCTGCTGTCTAAGCTCAAGCTACAACACCAGTGCCGTAAATGTGAATCCAATATTTGCAAAAAACTCTGGAATTATTTTCTACATTCCTCGAGGTTTGGTATCTCACAGAAGTGTAATGTTGTATGATAATTATATTTATTTCTAAATATCTGCCTGTTAAGGCCCCTACCTTCTTGTTGCGTGAATTGCGTTTCAGAGAGCTTGACGTGGAAGTTTTTAAAATGAACTTCTCAATGCGCTGTCATGCTGAAAAAAAATCACTCATAACTGCTTCGGAATTCAGTTTTCAATACACCTTGCGAGTTGTTGCAAACATAATTTTTATATATTTTCACCAGAAGAAAATTGGTTTTTTCCCATTGCTGAGTTCGAAAACGTATACCGTAAATGCCTGTGTAACTAGCGCATAGTGCAGCTCAGAATTTCGCTACAAACTTTCCACCGTTAGAAATACAGTATACAGAGTATCCTTATAGGCTGTACAGTTAAAAGCATCACGACCGATGGGAAGATTGCACGCTTGTCATCGCTTTGCGCATAGTGGCGATGGCGCACTAGATGTATGTAACACTGTCGCCTTTGTTGCTCCCTTTCTTGCGTGCCTCGAACGAGTAAAATCGCTCTAAGGCGGGCGACTTACCACCCAGGTTTATTTTTGCCATTAGGCCAATCGATGAAAGACAGGGACAAGCACACTTAATTTAACCTTAACTTATTCTTGAAAACGACTTAAACATATCTATGCGTTACACAGTATTAGGTAACGACGGAGTAAACTTAGTTCAATGTCATAACGTTGAATTTAAAGTGTTAAGTAAACAATCACGATAGCTGAAATTGTTTCTTTTCCTTTCTGTTTTTTTATTGCACATGAAAGTAAGAATTAACGGTTTTGTAAAATATTTACTTACCTAATAATTTCACAGTTTCACTTAACCTACGCATGAATACAGTCATCATGCCCATGGCAATGCTAATATTTCACACTGGGGCAGAATATACAACGTGCGTCTAAGTAGATCTTAAGAAGCAACGGTTTTAAAAAGCGCTCATTTTACCGTGGCCAACATGTAGCAGAAATCAACAGCACGGAGCGAATAGTTTTCTACGCAACAGCTGCGGATCGAATTCGTTTGGGGGCGAGGTCGCACAGTGGTAAACATTCGAACTTGCATTCGGGAGGCGATGGGTTAGAATCCTGGTCCGATCATCCTGATTTTGGCTTTCAATGGTTTCCCGAAATCACTGCAGGCGAATACTGGGATGGCTACTTACTATAGATCATGGCTGATTCCTTCCTCATTCCTACATCTCTGAGCAACTTGCTCCGTCTCCAATAACATCGCTTTCAGCGAGATATTATCGACCTATCGACCTGCCTACCTCGGACACGTTGGGAGTACTTGGTCTTACCCAGTGTAAAAGCAACATACTTTCATATAATATCGTTTTCTTGCCAAACCGTTGGTACACCAACAAAATGCCTAACGACGTTTTTTTTCTTCGTAATTATCGATTGTTTAATATGTTTCAAACGATGCCACAAATGCCCTTTCTGAAATTTTTTTTCCCGCCTTCTCCGGTTTGTTTTTTTTTTGTTACTAATCGGTTTACTGGTTGTTTGGTTAAATACATACTGAAGTCTCTCATCGTAATGATAAAAATATTATAAAAATGTTGACGATGTGCACCGTAGGACGGGGATGACACGCCTCAAGTGTCGGTGACTCGCAGCTGATCGTCATCTCTGAAATGTGACATGGAATGGAGCGGCAATGAAATGGAAGGGCGAGGTGACGGGAGCACCCCGGAAAAACCCACCAGCCGGTGACAACGTCCTCCACGATACCTAGACTCTAAATCTGAATCAGTGGGAATTTCACTGTTAAAATCAGTCAACAGCTCCTGACTTATTCAACAGTCACTTCAGTCAATTTAACTAATGAATTAGTGAGGAAAAAATGCAAATTTTCCTTCTCTTATCGATTAAGTGACATTTTCCACTGATTCATCAACCATTTTAATTCACTGTTTTTCAGCTATTGGTTTTTTGACTGATGGATTAGTTAAACAATGCGTATAAGATGAACAACACATAAAATAATGAAACCCGTAACATATATAACATCTTTTTTAATGTATCGTCTTAAATAATACCATTTTACGAGTAAACATGAACATTCAGTCTTCAAATTCATTTTTACGTCTTTAATTTCGTTTTCACGTATTCACATAGCGTTTGGTTTGAAGGTTTAAAATTCATTAAGTTTGGAGAAATGAGTGCATTCACACGTACTATTGTTTTTTAACAGTCCTAATGTCACCAATTAAAATAAAAACGAAAAAAAGGACATGACATTTAAAGCTACATCTTTTTGATAATAGGTATAATACATAT
This sequence comes from Clitarchus hookeri, assembly GCA_002778355.1. Taxonomy (NCBI): domain Eukaryota; kingdom Metazoa; phylum Arthropoda; class Insecta; order Phasmatodea; family Phasmatidae; genus Clitarchus; species Clitarchus hookeri. Next base: position 566,839 of record NQII01000835.1, on the reverse strand, counting down.
ATTTTCCTACAAATTTAACTGTCTTTTTAGTTTGATGGGCAAGGTAACGGTCTTGATGCCGGATGCTGCAGGTTCAAATCCTGGTCACCTCAAAGGTTTGTTGCTTTCTTTTGAATTACGTTAAACTGCGCAATATAAACAGCGACTATCGGAAATGTGTTTATTTCTCGTAATTATTTGCTTAAATACAATAAAAACAACATTTAAATCGCCGCGCGCAATTGACCGTCACTAATTCAATCAGTGAAATTGACTTATGTCACTTATTCAATGAGTGAAATTATTTCACTCAAACGACCAGTGGTTTTACACTGATTTGAATTTAGAATGTACATACGTAAATGCGGGCGTGATCCTGCCGGTAATCGAATCCATGTCGCCTTGGCTGGATGCTGCTAATGTTTGCAGCATCACCACCATGGACCCTGCCTCTTCCTTGATTACATTTTACAAGCAGTATCAGTAAATTATCATATTACCAAGAGCTCGCATCTCTCGCTCTTCATCCGGAATATATGTCCCGTGTCAAAGTACCTGATGAGAGCACGCATGAAGTGCCCACAAGGGTAGGCTGTACCGCATTAAAATTTCAGATTCTAATTTTTGTTTCATAAATGCTTGGTACGGGCTATGAACGCTAAACTGCTGGTCTGGGATGAAAATAATGGAAATATGTTTGTTTCATTTCCAAAAAAGGAAACATTCACGTGTGTGGCAGACAAACGGGAACACGTGTAACCTTTAGCCACTGCAACAATTTTTTTTTTTGACGAAAAAAAATTCCATTGCGGACTTTACCGATGTGCTGACCTCTGTTGAAAAATTCACAGTCGCGCATCGCAGCTACGTTACACGCGTGTGTTCGTGTGTGTGGTTATGAGCGCCGCCATGTTGAAACAGCAGACGCATGGGAAGAGCCCTTTTTTATTTCATGAAAAGTAGCAGCCATTCGTGTGTGAAGCACATACATACGTGAACGCGTGCCAGTCGGAGCTTCTTAAATAAACATTCCCGCTTTCAAATGAAGCAAAATGTATAACGTTTGGTTGAGCGCTGTGACGTCAGTGTCCATCTATTGTAGAGGGCGTGTTTCACAGGACGCGAGTAACGGCAAGGAAAGAGTAGATAAAGATTACTGTGGACACTTATTTTTAGGTTCACAAACAGCTGCCGTTAGTAATATCAAGCTCTGTTCGTGGTATATTCAAACTTATTGAATAAAACATTTGAAAAATTACCTCATGTATGTACGACGTGTTTGGTTGTTTCCTACATATGTAATCTATCAATAAAGGTTTCATATNTGAAAAATTACCTCATGTATGTACGACGTGTTTGGTTGTTTCCTACATATGTAATCTATCAATAAAGGTTTCATATCTCTGTTAACTTAAAAATGTCCTAGTTTGGTTAAATGGACTTATATTTTATTTATAAAAAATAATATGTTGTTTATGATTAATACGAAAAAAAAGCAAAGAGAAAATAAGTTTGCTGGTGATGCCTAGTAATAAATAGTTGTCATGCAAAATATTATTACAGTGAGTGCGCAGAAATGCGTTTTGTTGAACCTTTGGTTTAATTCTCTAGAGTTAGTTAAGATTTCACTGCATGTGGTGGAGGTATAGTCCAGGATAGGACAGTTCTAACTCATAATACTGGTTAAGTACTTTACATATAGTTATGAGTAACTGCAAGAGTTAGGGGCTCTGACCTATCGCAAACGGACTGCTTNTTTACATATAGTTATGAGTAACTGCAAGAGTTAGGGGCTCTGACCTATCGCAAACGGACTGCTTATTTCGTCCTTAAAGAAGAGCCACGGCACCTAGCATGTTTGCCGTCTAGTGGCCATGAAGGTGGATGTATCAGCTTTATCAGCGGTTATTGTATTGTGTGTAGGTGAACATTCTGCCAGGAGTCATACGCCGTTTTACCCTACCTATGAGACTTCCAAATAGGCGTGAATGTTGGAGCACATCTCGTTGGAGTCTCAGTGATGAAAATAGACAAAGCTTTGCAAGGCGTGCTAAGACAGCTATTATGATAGCCTACATAAAACGTGGCGAACCTTCGAAACATAAAAGTGGGTGGATACCAAAGCCCGCAGATAATATAAAATCAGGTTTACATTGACAGTGTTACTTAACACTTGTAAAAAAATTTTTATGTGCGATGTAGTTAAGCTGACAGAGCATTTGTTTCGTTATCACAACCAATCCACTGCAAGCATTGTTTTCGGCTATTGTAAAATGAACCACTCATAACCTAGAACAGTTACGCGGGTTTCAAATCAGTTGCTCACAGGCAAGCTCATTGGGCAGTGAGCCTTGCAGTGCACATACCGGCCAAAAATAACCTTTCTTTAGCCTGTGGCAGAGAGATCCCAAATAACCTCAGAGATGAACACCTTTATCTAGAACAGCGGTTACCAAACTATTTTGTTTCATAGACCACTTTCAAAATTTTGCTGGATCCGGTGGACCCCCTGCTTTACTACCAATTTCTAAATCTCGAAGAAAAAAAGTGAAGATTAGATCTATCTATGGAAACTTGCGTTTTGGCTAAGTTTCAACGACGAATTAACAGTTTTCGAAAAAAAAGGTTACAATTGATTGCTTGATAGGGTTAATTATTTGATAATAAAATTGACTAAACAAATATTCAATTAAATTTTAATTGATTGTGCTGTGAGTGGATGTTAAAAAAGCAAAGTTGGCCAATCGAAAAAGTGACTCCATCCAACTTTACTTGTTTGAAATCTACAGTGAATCACAGCACAAGAACCAATCAATTCTCACAAATTTTATTTAGAAAACTTCCTATTCGGAGTGGTAAAAAGAAATATAGTATATTTTCTTGTGTTGTAGGTATTTATTCAAATATATAAATTATTACACTATTAATTATTATTGTTATAACAGTCATAATATAATTAAAATTAAACACTTATAACGTAATGTAACTTCTGCAATGGTAATTACAAAAAATAATATAATTTTAATGAGAGGGATGTACTTGATGGATTGACAGCAAATTATCAATATTTGGCTTGAGTTTAGTAAGGAATAACCGCAAATCTCCCCGTTCTGTGATATTCAATCTGCTCCTTTTTTTTGTTAATAAGTTTGTAACGGCACTAAAACTTTTTTCGACAAGATACGACGAGGGAAACGCTATCAGAAGCTTTTGCACAATTCCCCACAGTCCAGGATATTTTTCGGGTATTTCTGCCTGCAGCCAAAATTTTTGATACCCTCTTTTAAATGTCACTTTCAGCTCCTCATTAGTGCTAAGCTCGAGTAGCTCCTCTTTTAATATCACATTCTCCACTTCCGTTTCATCAAATGGATTTATGATCCATGGTGGTATTTCCATCGACAGAATATCTTCAAATCTGATTTTAAAATCATCATGCAGGGCAATCAAATGTTGGACGTATGTCTGAATATCTTCATCAAGGCATTCTACCTGCGACAAGTTTGAAAACTGTGAAAATTCGCGCCGACCAATATTTTCCTTCATAAATTTCAATTTACCAAGAAAAGCTGAAATTACACTCTTAGTTTTTATTAAATTGAGGCTGTCCCCTTGTAACTGTAAGTTGACGTCATTAAATTTTTTGAACAAATCTGTCAAATACGCGATGTCTGCTTTAAAATTGATCAGGTTTTTTTTTAAATCAGGATCTTTACTTTCCAGAAACTCTAAAACTGAGTCAAAAAGTAAATAAAATCTTGATAAACATGCACCTTTCGACAACCAGCGTACTTCGGTATGTAACAGCAATCGTTGGAAGTCTTCATCATTTTCATCGCACAATTGTACAAATAAGCGCGTATTCAATGCATTGCTTCTTATTTCGTTAACTGCATTAATCACAAATTGAAGCGATTGGTGCAATCTATCACTCAAATTTTTCGCTACTAGATGTTGTCGGTGGATAACACAGTGAATTGCAGTTACCTCTGGTATAATTCTTTTAAGATGGCTTATAAACCCACGATATCGCCCGACCATGGCAGGAGCTCCATCTGTTGCCACCGAAATAACGTTTGTGAATGGAATCGATTTTTCCTTAAAAAAATCACTCAGGATTTTAAATATTGATTCACCTTTAGTGTCCGTCTTCAAAGTTTTCGCGAATAGTAGCTCTTCATGAGTTTCTTCGCCCATAACAAATCGAACATATGTCAATAATAATGCTTCATTGCCAGGTAAAGTTGACTCGTCCAGTTGAATAGAAAAATGAGTTGTTTGCAGATAATCACACAAGAAACTTTCAACATCAGAGCTCATTTCATCAATACGTCTTTGTACAGTGTTGTTACTCAAAGGAATTCTCTTGAGTATGTCAAATGAAGATTTGTGCAGAACAGTTTTTAAAACCTCTTCTACAGCAGGTAAAATTAACTGTTCTCCAATGGTGTGCGGTTTTCCAGATTTTGCTATAAGTAATGAGATATTGTAAGATGCCCGCAAGCCATCATCGTTGCTTTCAGACGTTGAAGCGAACATACTGTGCACGGTGGGTCTCTTTTCATATTTTTCCTTCAATGTTTGGAAATATTTCAAATCTTTACCTATTTTATCAGGATGACACCTTCTTAGATGATCTTCCAGCTTTGATGGTTTCATAGAGTCATTGCTCAAAACTTTGTTGCATAAAAGGCATGTGGGCAATCGCTTGTCTGTCTTTGATGGAAGAAAACCAAATTTTAAATATTCAACACTGTACTGACGACACTTCTTCTTAGATTCGGCCATGTTTCATATCAATTACCTACCTGTAAATAAATAAAAAAAAACTTTGTTTTAGTAATCTTAAGGCGATCTAACTTAACAGGATATGGCTATTTTAACAGAATATGATTAATCAATTATTATTTATATTATAAAATAAACAAAGTTCCGGAAGCAAACTGTTTCCAATTATTAAAAGCAATAAATCGCTAAGATCCATAATAGAGTTTTATGAAAACGGCTGAACTTATTTTAATGTGATATAAAATTATTATTTCATTTATTATATTTTAATATATTTCTGTAAATTCTATAGAAAATTTTAATTAAACAATATTTTGATATCAAAACTCCGCAATAATTAAATAAATTAGATAGGTAATAAAAATAAAGTAGGGACAATAAGTTCAATCTTTTTCGGCTTTCTGTTCTTTTATCGAAATATGTAAGGAAGTTCAGTATTATACATAATATACTTATTACAATATAAAATTTATATTGTAATAAGTAATATATTTGTAATGTTTGCGTGTAGTAGGTACGTAGTAAAAATTAAATACTGAACTTACTTACATACTTCTATAAAATAATACATTATAAATATACCTATCTCATATAGCAGGTTGGTTGGAAGAGATTTCTTNTTAATTAAACAATATTTTGATATCAAAACTCCGCAATAATTAAATAAATTAGATAGGTAATAAAAATAAAGTAGGAACAATAAGTTCAATCTTTTTCGGCTTTCTGTTCTTTTATCGAAATATGTAAGGAAGTTCAGTATTATACATAATATACTTATTACAATATAAAATTTATATTGTAATAAGTAATATATTTGTAATGTTTGCGTGTAGTAGGTACGTAGTAAAAATTAAATACTGAACTTACTTACATACTTCTATAAAATAATACATTATAAATATACCTATCTCATATAGCAGGTTGGTTGGAAGAGATTTCTGTCCATTTAATTTCCATTTTTTGTTTAAAATAAATTGTAAAATAAAATATATAAAATAAAACTATATGCATATAACAAATAGGCAGGTAGGTACTTACTTTTCTGACACTGGCAATCACTAATATCGATTCACTTTACTTTTCTTTTCGAAAGTCTGGAAACAAATTCCGTCACTGGCCAACACTAATATCGATTCACTTTTCTTTATGAAATTCCGGAAACAAATGAGTAACGTTTATCCTTGACATTCGTATTTATATTGGTGAAGAATCAAACAAGTTCATGCAAGATTGCAAGCATATACAACACAAGTCGTATTAACTTGCACGTCTGAACAAGCGTTGCGGACGGGACGGCGGCCGGCGCGGCAACGGCAAGTCTCAACGCGTTGTACTGAATATGGAATAATGCAAGTTTTTACAAGTAACAGTCGCTGAGCTTCTTAAAATATTATAATAAATAAATAATAAATATTTTCCTGGACCGGGATTCGAACCCGGGACGGCTGGTTCGGCAGGCAGGCTTACTAACCACTGAACCATCACGTTGTCACTGCCTATAATTGATAGGAGAAGTCAAGCCAACATTTTAGTTCTTCACTATCGAAACCAAATTAATTTTCATGGACCCCCGCTTACGATTGTGGACCCCCATTTTTTGTTACACCCAACGTAGACCCCCGTTAAGTCTTCCGTGGACCCCTGGGGGTCCACCTGGACCACTTTGGGAACCACTGATCTAGAACATCGTATCTACCAAAACTTTCCAAAAATAACTACACGCTGTGAACATTTATAGCAAAGCTGCTATTCCGAAGTCAGTTATTATAGCTTGAAGCGACAGCAATTGTGCCGAGAGTACAGACACTAGGTTTAACGCCAATAGGAACAGGTCATCTGGTCTGGCGAATCTGCATTTACATTATTTCAGATTGCCGCACGTGTTCCCGTCTGGATAAAGTCCACAGAAGTTTACTATGTTAACTATCTTCTTCCGCCCACTACTAAGCAAGGGGACAGATCTGATGGGGGCGATAAAATAACTTGTTCTGGACCAATTTTAAATCCTTCACGGGAAGACCACAGTGCTGCAGTTTCTCAACATTATGTGTGATCACCTCCACTACATGATCTGTACTTTGGCACAGAAGAACGATACATTTAATAATGCGTCACATCGCTTAGTGGCTGGATGCATGCTTCTATAGATCGGACGCGGATTCAAACAAACGCCGTTTGTTACCCTGTGGCACATTTCCCGACAGTAATTGCAAATTACGCCCGGAATCACGAACATTCCTACACGGAGGGAACTTGCATCCCATCTGGTCCCACAAATGTGCAATGGGCGATAAATTATGTGAGCAAGCAAGTTATGGACGTATTGAAACACAACGTAAATACTACTGGGTAAGCAGAGCTGCGTTCGGGCGAGCGTTATCTTGCTGTAAACTGGCTCCTTTGGGGATTCAGCCAGAAAAGCTTTGCATGGGCGCGCAGGATGTCTTAATAGAACTGTTGTGCATTCGTTAACCCTCCTCTCACTACCGGCGGTGAAAGACGATCATGTGTGATAGATATCCGGACTATAACGTCATGATAAGGGGAATCGTTCCGCGGTAGAGTGAAGCAGGGATTGCAGCGCTCACCTGCAGCTGTCAAGACTCTGGCACAGTGATTATCTATATCCAAAGAAAATTGTGATTCGTCGCTCAAGACAGTACGTCGTCAGTCCTTAGCATTCCAAGCTGTTCTTTGCTGACACCACTGTAAAATGCTGGTAATGTTGAGGTCTTCGGGATCGCATACTTGTCTATGCTAGGTGACTGTAAATGCTTCTAGTAGAGATACGGTGTCGTAATAAAGTTGCCGCATGTCGCTTGAGGGCTAACAAGGAATCCACTATACTCGCGTCGCATGACAATTGAATAGTCCTCCCTTCTGATGGTTTGTCGGGATCGCCCAGAACTAGCCCCTGATGTATGGATACCTTAGCGTGTCCTTTGTTCCAAAAGCAGTCCGTTTTGTCCAACGATCCAAATGTCGGACACTCTGAAGAGAGGGATTTTTTTTTTGCCCAAGATCAGTTTTTAAAGTGGTCAGTTAACTGTGGCCCAGCGCTGTGACCTTACCACGCACTCGCATGAACGATGTCTTCAGCATGGACACAAAATGCCATTTGCTGTTCAGAAACACATTAGCAGCAAGGCACTTTTCTATCCTCAGTCCCCTCCCCAGTTTTTTGCCCTTCACCATTCCTCGCCTATGCCTACGGGTAGAGAAATGAATCGTACACAGTATGTTCCAATTTTATAACATTTCCAATACACAAGTTAATGAAGTGTAACTTGTTGCCAAATTAATAAACGAGTTTTCCGTCTCTGTCTGGAAAAAATAATTAAATGAAATATATTTAATATTAACGATGTGTAGAATTGAGAGATAAATTTTCCATATGTGTAAGAATGATTATCTATATTTTATATTCTACCAATATTTACTCAGTTTTATTTTACAGTCATAACCTAACTTGCTGAACTTGAGTTAGCGAACCCTCCATCTGGAGCGAAATGCCACCGAGGTAACGACACAGAAGTAAAATGAAGTTGCTGACGACTTTCTTGAAAATGTGCTCAGTAAATGAGTGTCGGTGTAATATTCTAAATTGATATCGAGTGTGACTAACCACGCCTTAGTATTGTATGTTGTCTGCTGAGTCCTCAATGTTAACCATTTTTGTACATTTACGGAAATTTTGTACTGAAATGTACAGTAAATACCCCGGAAACGCAATCCGCAATGACGAAAAACGGAGTTAAGTCCATAAATACAAAATACGAAACGTCTCCGTATTGCCTATAGCTTCGGGTTTCGGGAACGAAGAATTCCGAGTCTACAAGAAGCTTTCTTCGCCCACTGTAACCAAAAAATTATATTAGCCGAGGCAGTTAGGTTATCCACGCCAGTAAGAAATATTCTATCAAACATCAAAAAGTAGCAACATGCGTCTGTAACATTTAGCAAAATTTAAAATACACTAACATTAACAGAAAATGAAAAAGTTGCTTATGTGAATGTAGTAAGAATGCCAACGTTCTACCTACATAAGTTATGTGAATGTTGATTGGTTAAAGTCATAAATAAGTGACTTTTTGACTCTGGTTCAAATCTCGCTCAGGTATAAAGCATTTTAACTTTTTTTAAATATATTTCGTTTAGACAACAGAACACCCACATAATAGAAATTTAAAATATTTTTTATATTATATTTTTTTTAAACAGCAAGTACAGATACATTACTAGGAATTTAACGCAGAATTTCCGTGAATTTACGGAAAGTCCGTTTTCGAAAATCATTGCCCGTAAATTTACAGAGAGTTTGCGGACACTTCTGGATAAGTTTTTACCGGCATTTGTCCATTAAATAAAAAAAATCTTAAACCTCGCAAATTAGTCTCTAGACCACGGATGACGTCCTATCACATCGCTGACGAGTGAATGCGATTTTCCTACCTCGCGCAACTGGCGTGCTAAATTTGCGCAACAATATAATTTCTGTGTGCGCCGATATAGTCCATTCACGGTTACTTCTAACTTTTCTGAAGCCCTGCTGAAGTTCTACTTCAAGTATATTACTCCGCCTCATGCCAAAAAACATCTTAACCGAGTCTAGAAAATCACACCAAAGGGACGGCGCACCGCATTCCTGCGCACTCAGTGTAATAATATTTTGCATAAGAACTATTTCTTAGTAGGCATTACCAACAACACCTATTTTCTCCCTAATGTATTCATATTAATTATAAACGAAATATTATAATTTACTGATAAAATACTATTAAGGGTTTATTTTAACCCAAAATAAGGTACTTTTATGTAAAAACAAGTATAAAACGCTTGTGATACATAATACATTTATTAAGAAAGCAAACATGTCATACACGTAGTGATTTTCAAAAGATTTAATTTAAAAAGTGTGAAGAAATCGCCAATAGACTATACTGTATGGCGGAGAACATGAAAAATGCGCAGCCTGGCTTCGAACCAGCTACGACTGAAAAAATATATTAAACTTTATTTACAATGAATTTATTTGTAAAAATACAAAGATATTACTTGTAAAATGTCTTAGTGGTAAAATTCAATAAAGTATTTTAGTCAACAGAAATCGAGAAGTGAAGGTACGAATTATCAGATTCTTTAATAAGAATTCAATTTAAAACATGTTGATGTGTCCGTACGTGTGGGCGCGCAAAAAACAACGTTGAATAAGAAGTAAGAAACGTGTAATATTTTCACTGTAGAAAATTTTATACTATTTAAACAATCTTACCAGGAGAGAATATTTCATGCGTTCATACGGGTATGTCTAAGTATTCCCCCTCCTCTAACACATATATATGTATATATATTAATATATATACATATTAATATATATATATATAAATAATATAACAACCAGTAAGAAAATTCTGTAAATGTGTCATGTCAGGAAATGACATCTCGACGCACATTTCTTATTCTGAAGTTATAAAACTGTGAATAAACAAATGTGCAGTTCGCCTATAGACGTGTAGTTAAGGAGAAACATTGACGGTTGTAGGTTTTTTTGCCAAGTTAATATAAGAAATTGTTTCAGCTTTATAACAGCTGTTAACGGTGTATGATGGGGTTGCGTCGTTGTTAAGGGCGTAAGTTCTAAACACATTGGTCGCAGGTTCGAACCTAGGTTAGAGCGAATTTGTATTGCTAATTTTGTATGAATGTATCACAATCTTGCTTTATATTAATATGTTGTCCATAAAACATTAAGAAGTATAATTTTATATTATTTACAAAATAACGTATTCGAAATACAATGTTATGAAGTGTATTATTACAAATTTATATCTTCCAAGTCAATGTAGCGGGTTATTTCTTTTTAACAAGGAAAACTTCTCTAGTTATACAAAAAAANAAATTTATATCTTCCAAGTCAATGTAGCGGGTTATTTCTTTTTAACAAGGAAAACTTCTCTAGTTATACAAAAAAAATGCTGCTGGCACTAGGGTTTCCAAGGATTTTCTTTCTTTCTTAAAGTACAAAGAAAATTCTACAGTGTNAAAAAAAATGCTGCTGGCACTAGGGTTTCCAAGGATTTTCTTTCTTTCTTAAAGTACAAAGAAAATTCTACAGTGTGAATTTCTCTTGGCAGAGAAATATGCGCCGAGGGCAGACTTCCATCTGAGCACATCAAACTCGAAATGGCTAGAGATGGAGTTTTTTGAAAAAAAATATCTGATAGCTTGTTAGCGTCCAACGTATTGTGTTCGAGTCTGCCGGTTTACTGTCGTTGGTGTGAAAAGCTGTTTTTCAATCCGACTGGGCCAAAGGGGATTTCGCCGCAGACCGTAAACTACCCCGATTCGTCTGTAAATAACTGCGCTGTTGTCAAATAAGGATCACTCAATTTCAAGTGTAAGGGAAAGTTACTGCATTTCGAAAAATGAGGTAAATGGACCGATGAGAAAAATATATACACCATGCTAAAATTTATATAATTGTTTGATCGCAACAGTTTGTTCGCTGTTAACTAACATTTTGAGTGCTGGGGATGTATTGTTACATCACCTGAATTAAACTTAGTTGTATGGTTATTTGCGTAAAATTACGACACCTGCATTCTTTGAAGACGCTGGAAAAGATATAGTAATTCTCCAGCNTTGTATGGTTATTTGCGTAAAATTACGACACCTGCATTCTTTGAAGACGCTGGAAAAGATATAGTAATTCTCCAGCTTTCATAAAGTTCTCCGAAACTTATTATTGCGTCAGAAACTCCCAAAGTGTAAATTGCTCAAACCAACAGGATGGATTGTAGACCTACTAAGTATGAAATAACATTTCGTTGGGACAATTTCAACTCTGTATTATATTTGCAGAGAGCCGGCCACGCGGAAGATTACGTGAACAAAAAATTAAAATAAATATCAAGGCTTTCAAATGCGCTCACTTCACCTCGAACCACCTAGATACGCTTCAAGGAGCTGGTGGGCCTGAACTAGTACCGATTCGCCAGGTGTAGGTGGTGCCACAATAATCTCAAGTTATTACAATTACAATGAGAATTATTACTCTACCTTTCAAAATGAATACATATGTAATAGTTAACTTATTTTGATTTTATTTTTAATATTGTAAAAGTTTTACATACAAACATTAATAATATATACACAAATTAAAGCTCTTATTCCTCTTCGAACCTAAAGAAAAAATTATAAACTGTACTTAACAAGTTGGTGAAAATTTTAGTTTAATAANAGCCGAGAGAGGGAGCAATACAAAGATACATGGCAAACATTTGAACAGTGGGAAGGAGGTTGCAAAACAAACAACGCCGGAACAAGCATCCTAAATAATAAAGGGGAAAAAAAATCGCAGCGTTGGTGCTGGGATAACGGTCACACGCGGTGGTGGTAAATTCATGACGACGAAAGCAGTTATTCGAGAGTAAGGGAAAAGGGGGGGGGACCATTCTATATATATATATGGCGCTTGTAACTTCGAATCCCCCATCTGGACAGACCATCCGTGTCTTCTTGCCCTGAAAAAACTCCGACAGTTATCCCTGCGGGGAGGGATAAAAACTTGTGAATTCATTCCCTTATAGGCTAGACTTCAAAATATTATTCATTCAACATTACGAGAGCTAGCATTGTCGGATCCTACGAGAACACTTCAAGCCATTAACAATAAAATTAAATGATTATTTCATATACATCCGAAGTCATATAACTAAAATTTTACACGGAGAATAAAACAAAATATATAGAAATAGTTTTTCAAATATAAATTTTTAAAAATATATTCACACTTTACAGCTCAATTCCGTGTTCCAACTGAGGAAGTAGTAATGTCGTATATTTCTTCGAGTGCAGCGTTTTGCTTAAGAAGCCCGCGAGTTTTTCTGGACTGTAGGCATAATCCTAAAAAATATGTATGCTAGCTCTTTCATTATGTTCGCTGTTTAACTTTTTTGAATGTTCCTCGTCAAAGAACGTTGTTAACATGCATTGCTTGAAAATTTCAGCCTTTACTTGTCTCAAGTTTGGGAAAATTTTAACAACCAAGATAAAGCTTCGGATGAGAGGACTTATTTTCGTAAAGTTACGTTAAAATCAATTTCGTAACTTTTGCTCACTTTTAATTTATATCGTCTTTTTTTCCGCATTTAAAGATGGTTTCACAGTAAAGGTACGACACACACGACGGCGACAGACGAAAGAATTAAACTACGGTTTCACAGTCAAGCGACAGTTCGTAGGCAACGGACGTCATCTCAGACCGTGTTGTCATCGACTGATAAATGCGTTACCACCATCTAGGACGTTTCAAATTTGCACCATAACCAGGGAAAAACTGCAATTAAAATATATATAAAAAAACACGACCGATTCCTACAATGTATAATATGAACTTCAAAAATGTATGAATAAATAGTCGATAACAAACAATTCAGTAAAAGAATTAAAACTTAACTTTTCGTTTTAGAAGCAACTTATCATAACAAGTGCTATTCTCGTGTTACAAATTTTACGCGTTACGTATTATAGCGTATAGACTGTTCACAGTAAAGTGAGCACTTTTGAGGCCCTAGCTATTTTTTCCCTTCAGCCATTTTTTATGCATTACCCACCTTTTTAAATAAATATCGCCAAGTATGAAACACACACTGAGCATATTCCACTGGACTAGAAAGTTGATGCCTAAGGCTAAAATTAAATGTATTTATTGGCTATTATTAGAAACGACAGGGCTTTAAAAAGCGGCCACTTTACCGCGAATAGCCTTTAAATACCATTTCAAAAATAATCTTTTATATTAGACTAAAATACACTTATAATAGAGCATGTAAAAAAATCATCTGTGCATCTGTATTCTTAATTTTCCCTGCGAGAATGATTATTCAATTCCTATTCTTCCCCTCAGTCATCCGACGCTGACAAACGCAAGCTCAGAATTTCGTGCAACGCACTCGTATGCTTCACTCTGATTGGCTACCGCTCATCGCACCAAGCAATAGTGAAACAACCCTAAGGCGAGGCGTGCTTTCTCGTTCTTTAGTCACCTTCAAATACCCACTACACGAACTTCAACTACGCAAAAGAAAATGAACACGAAAACAGTGTCAAAAGGAACCCGTATATTAGTTTAGAGATAAAAAAAAAGAACGACGAGAATCATTACTCTACTTCGCCATGAACTAACTACTTTACTATAATGATGAGCTCTCGTGTAAAGTTCGTGCCAATAAAAATTATGCACCTAATGTGCGGACAACAAATGCGCTACAAGTTGTACAGCGAGGCGGACCACGGTGACTCATCATGAAGTTACAGAACACCCAAGATTACAGAAGAGTGGCAGTTACACGTATCGCCAATTATAGCCGCACCCACCAGCAAAATTGCGTAAATTTCCAGCAACATTGCGGTATGTCGTTCGCCAATCAGCGCCCGGAGACTAAATAAACCATTAGGGAATAATGGGTAGTAGGATGACTATGGGAAATCGAGGGCAACGACACCCGCACAGGTGCCAGGTGCTGGCCGGCCATGTTGTGACGTCACCAAATCACCATATTAGATCTGGGTGACCTTGAACTTTAATCTTTACCTTGACCAGTGACCTTCAATAAACTTGAACCCAAAAAATTTAAAAAATGCCAAAAAATTCTTTAAAATCTCTAAAACATTTTAAAAAAATTTAAAAGTGTATAAAAATTAGTCAATAATAATTATTAAAAATTTATTTAAAAAACTTACATTTCTGGAGGTTTCCCCAGCAACACGCCCAGCAGACCCGCTACCAATCTTTCTTATTGGTTAATTAGTCGGCAGGGCTCCACCACTCTAACCCATGCTCATTCCGTCGTATGCAAGCATCTTTGTTTTTTTTTTGTTTGTCATTTGAGTTCATTTTCAACACATACGTAACACTAGTGTATCAATAATCGATTTCGCCACCAGGCGAGCTATTGATGTAGCCACAAGGTGGCAGCCATATTTGTTTATGTTTTTAATGTATAGGTGATACTGTCGGCCAATTACTCACATTTCTAAGGATAAAAACCTGGCTCACGCCGGTTTGAACTCAGATACTGTTCATTTATTTTTAGTATCGCCCACTAGAGTGCACTGGTAATGCACGTTTCAATCACCAGCGATAATTTACTATCGGCAAGAGTGCTATGACCGAATAGTGACGAAGTTATGTAAATTGTCACATTTAATTTTATTTATTAATTTTTATATGTAATTATTTTTATTAAAAATATTATTAAATATANATGTAAATTGTCACATTTAATTTTATTTATTAATTTTTATATGTAATTATTTTTATTAAAAATATTATTAAATATAAAGTGGGGGTTTTTAAAATAAATAAAACATATTTTTTTTACAAAATTTATTTAGTACATTATGACATGAGTAAACACATATGCAAAGGTATATTAATTAAAATATTCGGTGTTCGCCGCTCGATTTCCGAATCATCGACCCAGGCATTGTAGCAGTCTGGTAAACCATGCCACTTGACGTAAGACCGTTCATTTTGCAGTTTCAGCATCTTCTCGACCAAAACACATTNTAGTCTGGTAAACCATGCCACTTGACGTAAGACCGTTCATTTTGCAGTTTCAGCATCTTCTCGACCAAAACACATTCGGAAACTTTGTAGGTTGGATCTCCTTTGCATAGAAACCACCATGGATGGGAACATTATTCAAATCCTCGAGAAAGTAGGTCCTCTGAGCATAGTTGAGTGTAAGTCGCACACGAAAGTGTTCCGGGTTCCAATTTGCTGTGAACCCTTTCTCGAAGATGCCTTTTTGTTTGGAGATGTGTACCAGGTCGCCAACCTTGTCTTTAAGCTTGCGTTAGTCCCTCCTCTTCGTAATAGAATACACGGCTCGAAGCATGCAGTCGTCTTTCATGTCTTCGGGCTTCATGCGAGTGGTACAATGGATGGAAGGATTATACTCGCAAACGAGTTTTGCTAGTATAGTCAACCACTTGCAGTTGCCATTCGCAGCGAAATGCCTCCACATCTTGCCCTTCAGAGTCCTGTTGAAGCGCTCGACGATAGAAGTTTTGATATTGCTGTATGTGGAATAATGGTTTATGTTATGTTTCTTACGTTATGTTTCTTTCAAAGCCCTCAAATTACAATAAATACAGTACATAAGGAAACAAGGAGTGAATTTTATGATCAGGCCCACATGACGAGTCTCTCTGCTCGTGGAATTGGAGGGGGGTTGAATAAGTAACGATGAAAATGCTATGTCTGCAAAATCCGGCAAAATATTAGTTTCGCATATTTCTATAACTTACGCATACTTGCACTATTTGGCCAATAAACAGTGGATTGAGACGTGAATAATGTAACCTGGAGTTAACATTTCACTGTCAAATTAATGGCGAGACTGCGAAATTTTTGGAAATATAAACAACGATGCANGTAACCTGGAGTTAACATTTCACTGTCAAATTAATGGCGAGACTGCGAAATTTTTGGAAATATAAACAACGATGCAATTAGGCCCATTCTTAGCCTAAGATATATAGAGCGAAAATGGAGTAATTACAGAGGTCCGCCTATTAAAATATTAANATTAGGCCCATTCTTAGCCTAAGATATATAGAGCGAAAATGGAGTAATTACAGAGGTCCGCCTATTAAAATATTAAAATTTTTATAAGACGTACAGAGAGTTAAGTACTAAATATAAAGTGCTGCAAAATTGACTGTAGATGTGGCTGTCAGCATTCACAGTGACGAGTTCTTCTTAAAGGTCGATTTAAGTAGTTTCAAAATAACTGTACCCCATGATCGACGATACTATATGTGGTATTAGGAGCAGCAATCACCTCCCGCTGGTGAAGGAGGGTTGGTAGGTGAAATGAGGGTTGTGGTGGTAGATACAGTACCCTGTTGCCCCAACCGCGCCCTGTGCCACCAGGGAGCCCAGCTGTGGATCGCCTGGCGATCGATACCCACGCAAAGAGAGTCACTGGCTGGACCACCCCTCACAGGCCAAGTGCACTGCACGGCGTGGGGTCGTCAGATCATAGTGCACTTGTGACAGGGTGGCAGTCAGATTATAGTACACTCACGGTAGGTAGAAAGTCATGCGCCAAAGCACTTGTGGTAGGGAGGCAGTCAGATTCTAGTGGCCCAGCGGTAGGGACAGGATCACAGACAGCCTGGCACTCTCGAGATGGGGAGGTAATTAATCAGATCCTAGTGCTCTTCTGTGTTGTGGAGGTAACAGATCCTAGTGCTCTCGTGGTACCAACACAGTTCCTAGTGCACTTGTGATAGGAAGGTAGTCAGATTCTTGTACACTTGTCGTGGGGAGGCAGTCTTATATCCTTGGACACTTAAAAGTTGGGAGGCAGTCATATCTCAGCGTACTTACAGTAGAAAGACAGTGAGATTCTAGTTTCCTTGTGGTAGGGACGTGAACACAGCCGCACCAGGCTTGTGCTAGGGAGGAAATTAGATCCTAGTGCACTAGCGACACAGATCCTAGTGCACTTGCAATAGGATTGCAGTGCAGTCTTTGTGCACTTGTGGTGAGGAGACAGTCATATCGTAGCGTTCATATGGTAGGGAGGCAGTCAGTTTGTAGTGTCTTTGTGGTAGGGACGTGTTCAGAACCTGGTGCATTTGTGATGAGGAGGTAATCAGATCCTAGTGTACTTGGGCATTGTGGAAATAATAAGATATTTGTGCTCGTGTGATAGAGCAACAGTCATCTCCTAGTGCACTTGATGTGGTGTTTGTCATATATTAATGAAGTTATGGTAAGGACGCAGTTAGATCCAAATGCCCTAATGCACTTGTGGTATCGAGGCACTTGTGATAAGATGGCAGCAATACCCTAGTGCACTTGTGGTGTGGTGGCAGTTATTTCCTAGAGCCGGTAGATGGAAAGTGCTGATACAGTACTCCAGTTTCTTTTAAGGGGGATAATATTAAGAATCAAATGTTAAATGCAATGATAACTTGTAACAATTAAAAAATAGTCCACTGATGATGTTAAAAATCAAGCAGATTCTGACATTTTAAATGCTTTAATTTATAAATTTTTAATTTTCAGACTTTCTTTCTTTATAGTCATTTGAGATTAGACATTAAGTTTAAGTAGTTACCAAGTATATAAACCACGTCTAAACTCAAATGACTATAAATAAAGAAAGTTTTAAAGAGATATGCACCGGCGGGATATATCTTAATTAATAAAAGACTTTTATAAAGAAATTCGCAATGAATTTACTGTCTACTAGTTATCAGTTATATGCCGACCCTTTGCGGTGGCGAGCTTGATGCGATTCGCAANGCAATGAATTTACTGTCTACTAGTTATCAGTTATATGCCGACCCTTTGCGGTGGCGAGCTTGATGCGATTCGCAATTCGGCGGCAGTCCAGACAAGTCCACATTGTATAAATAAAAGAATTTAAAATGTCAGAGTCTGCTTGATCTTAAACAACATTAGTGGGCTATTTTTTAATTGTTACAAGTTCGCATTGCATTTAACATTCGATTGCGAATCGCATCAAGCTCGCCACCGCAAAGGGTCGGCATATAACTGATAACTAGTAGACANATTGCGAATCGCATCAAGCTCGCCACCGCAAAGGGTCGGCATATAACTGATAACTAGTAGACAGTAAATTCATTGCAAATTTATTTTTAAAAGTCTTTTCTTAATTAAGATCTAGCCAGCCGGTGCATATCTCTTTAAAATCTTAATGACATTGGTCTGCACAACGACGACCCGTGGGTGAAGGATCTCACAAGTTAGATTTCGATCGTTCAATACGTGCCTAAGATTCTGGTAAGAAGGTTACCGCACGCATTACTTATCGTTAGGAATAGTGAATTTGCACGAAATATCTCCGGNCTAAGATTCTGGTAAGAAGGTTACCGCACGCATTACTTATCGTTAGGAATAGTGAATTTGCACGAAATATCTCCGGAATACGTTACATTTAAAAACACTGTAGTGTCGTCTCTCGGTCATAACATTTCAATTTTATTTTCTGGAGTGTTGACCCCAGCGCGTTTCACCGCCTCCCTTCTGCCTGCCTCGGCAGTTTGTCCGACCACAGGCCGCCAGAAAATTTTGAGCTTCAGTGAAGCAGTCTTAGGCATTCTGGAGCCTAGACGACGCCCCAGCGAATTTCGCCATCTCTCTCCCAACATCCTCGGCCAGTGGCACGCCCGCAAGCGGCCAGAGAAGTTTCAGCACCGGTGCTGTTAGCTTTTGAGTCAGGCACGTTAAATTGTCGAAATTACCAAATTCCGAGTGGCCTTGTCAAACAGGGGAACGGTATCTCTAACAGAATGCTGACAGCGGCATCAGAAACCTGCTGCTGTGTGGATACGGTACCGAATTTGCAATGCGCTGAGATTTATTTCTTAAAAAAATGACTGGCTCTAACTAGAATTTTGACTACAGACTGCGAAGTCAGCATCCAGGCGCTTATTGGATAACGGCGCTCCGTGTTGCCGGCGAGTGAGGTTGAAGTTCGCGATACATGTTCCTGTGCTCTTAGGCTGAGAGTTGCGAGAGTAAGGGCTCTGTCTGAATTCACCGCCTTGCACCCTTGTCCACTTCCCCTTGCGCCCTTCGTAGTGTCCAGGGCGCTCGCCTCCCACCACGGCGATCCGGGTTTTTGCATGTGGGAATCGTGCTGGACGATGCCGCTTGCCGGCGGGTTTTCTCTGGGCAC
>NQII01000835.1:527745-547329 GCA_002778355.1 Clitarchus hookeri | reverse complement strand
TGCATTCCAGCGCCGCTCCATTCTAGGGTCTCGTTTCTGTCATGCCCGGGGATGACGGTCACCTACGGGTCCAAGCTGGAAAGACCGTCACTCGGAGGGTGTTGCCTTGCCCTGGGTGCACTCCCCACACGCCATTTATTTATTTATTTTTCGTGAAGAAGTGTGCATCTCCAAACTCGGACACCTTTGTTTGTATCTCGATTATTGAACGATCGGGGTGCGAGTTTCTGTTGCTCACACTGGGAGCCAAAACGGGAATTCCGCGTATTTGTTTACGTTTTCATAAAAAAATATGAGATACAACGGGTTAAACGGCCAGAAAACATCAAACCATTTATAATATACAAATAGGCTTACTTACTAAGTTTTCAGTTTTTTTCGAAGGCCGTTCGTCACCCAAAGATAAACAGTGAACAAACAACGAACAATAGAGCATCGAAAAACTATCTAGGGCATGAGACACGTGCCCTTGGCTGAAAGGAATATTCTAGGGTGCATTCGTGCACTAGCCGTTAATTCGGAGAGCGACTATTTGACGTCGCGCCCCGAATGCAGTTTTATAGGGCACGAAGCCAGCTAAGGGCCCTTGGCACGTGAATTCCGACATGGCCAAGGAGTGCGCTTAAAAATTAACTGTTTAGCAGCATCGGAGGGTTAAATGAAATGGAGCGTGAGCAACTATAGAATGCAATGACAGAGGGAAGCGAGGGAACCCCCAACAAATCTCGACGTACAGCGAAAGGCAGCGTCCGCTGCGTTGTCCATGTGCGATAAATGGGGCGCTACTCCGCAAGAGAACGGAATTCAAATCGCCTGGATGATGGCACAGTAAAAAAAAAAAGTTTCCTTGATTTTACGGAAAAGTGCTGGTAAAAATATGTCCACAAGTTTTTGTAAACTCTCCTTAAAATTACGGACACATTAATTAAAACCTGACTTGACGTAAATTTCACAGAACTTTCCATGGATTCATGGAACCTCTCCGTCAATTTCCTAGTTAGTTTTCTGTACTTACAGTTTAAAAAAATATATATAATAAACAATTCTTCTTAATTTTTTGTTATGTGGATGTTCCGCTGTGTATAACAAGTATATTTAAAAAGGTTAAAATACATTCTACTCGAGCGAGATTTAAACCCAGAGTCCAAATTTTGGATGCCCATGACTCTAACCACTCTACCTATAACTTTGAGTTATGGGTAGGGACATAAAAAATTCGTGTTGTCTTTCAGTGACAAGATAAACTCCACTGCCTTATACATAAGTGAGAACAACCAGTGGTTTTATTGGTCGCTAAACTTAAAGTGGAGTCACCTTCCTGTTTGACTTCGTTAAAGATGATTGGTCACTCCGCCCCTGAAGTGACATTATTGGCTCAAGATTCCCGCAACGTGTTTCAGACATACTGCCGGCCTATAGCAGAAATCGGTCAAATGCACAGTAACTTGGAGTTCAGTCTGCCGATAGATTATAACACAAAATTTGCAGGTCTCTAGTTAAGGGGTACAGCATTGGTATATCTATGGTAGCCACACAAACAACGTTTTCAATTTCTATTAAAGTAAGAGTATTTTAAGAGTTACAGACGCCTGATGCTACTTTTGGATGTTTGAAAGAATAGGTCTTAGTGACTTGGATAATATAACTGCCCCAGAAACTATAATTTTCTGGTTACAGTGGCAAAAAAAGCTTCGTGTAAAATCGGAATTGTTCATTAACGAAACTCGAAGCTATAGAAAATACGGATTCTTTCCGTATTTTGTATTTGCGGAACTTACCTCTAGTTTTCGTCAATACGGATTGCGTTTCTGTATATTCACTGTACATTTCCGTGAAAAATTCCGTAAAAATACGGAAATTTCTAACAGTGAGGAGAGTATGCCTGCCACTAAAGTTACCAAGGTAANCAGTGAGGAGAGTATGCCTGCCACTAAAGTTACCAAGGTAACAGAGCCAGAGTAAAATTTTTACTCTGTTGGTTCGGAAACTGATCTTTGAACGTTAACTAGCGTTCGGAAGGTCTGCCAAGTTAAGCAGATCCTCTACTCTGTAAACAGTGGGGTAACACTGCTCTCCCTCACAATAAACTGGCTTTAGCAGACACGGCACACAAATGGAATTGAGCGGAAATAAGCAAACACGATANAACAGAGCCAGAGTAAAATTTTTACTCTGTTGGTTCGGAAACTGATCTTTGAACGTTAACTAGCGTTCGGAAGGTCTACCAAGTTAAGCAGATCCTCTACTCTGTCAACACTGGGGTAACACTGCTCTCCCTCACAATAAACTGGCTTTAGCAGACACGGCACACAAATGGAATTGAGCGGAAATAAGCAAACACGATAAAAAAAAATAGTAATCAACTTCCAGTGTAAGCAAATGTAGTAGACGAAGAGACAGGGGGAATTTTTACAAGATTCTCTGTAATAATAATGCATTGCTTTAGACAGGTGTATGCAATGACATACAGAGCTCGGAAATTACGTTTTGTACTGTCCAGAAAAACGTAATGTATTTTTACTTGCTTGTTGCTCTGCATCGCTTCCCTTGCCCCGTCCCTCTCGAGCGAACGAAACAGTGTTTCAAGTGCGAGCGGTAACCCGAGGAGTACACGGAGATTTGCAAAGGCATGCAATAACGCATGCCAGATAAGCCTATCGGGACTCGTGCACTTCCGTCCTTTAGCGGATTGAATTTATGGGGTTATCATTGCAAGAATGTTCTGGTCATCGCCCTATATTCTCTCAGCGAGACTCGGGGTGCGGACGAATCTTCTAGAATGGGCCAGCAAGACTACTGAAGCCGCGACGGACCTCCGAGTCGACAGTCTGGAGTTTAAAGGATTATTAGCCAGGTGTGCGAAGAGAGCGAAGCGACGAACCAGAGAAGCGACGAGCGAGCGGAGCGACGAGTGGCAACGACAGTGACTATCGAGACTGAAGTCTGTGGACTGCGAACATCAAAGTGAGACTAAGGGGCAGGACTATTGAATTGGATGTGTGAGTGACAGACATTTGGAATGATGGCATTAGACAAATTGAATATGTGCAAATAATGAGCGTGAACTGTGTTCCTGTAACCAATATAGATACATTGATGAGGACTTTACTTAGAATTTAGATTGGCATTAAATATTGTTCTCGCTGAGAATAGCAAGAGTTAATATGTAGACATGTAGTTTAATGTGGTAAATAATAGGAGTGTGAATAAATTAAACTTTAGTTCTTTTATTTTTATTAAAACTTCCATATCTCACGAGCTTGGACACGACCATCGCACCTGGCGACTTGTAATAGTATTTTAGTACTACAGCTTACCGTTTATTTTTTCTCGCAATATTTCAATATAAATTAAAAACGTTTTCGTCGTATTCAACTTAGACAGTATTAAACAAGAGAACAATTTATACTATCCTGACAAATGTAGTGTATTTTGGCAGTACGATTTCTTCCTGTATAATTTTATTTCCGCTGTCTCTTTGGTTTGAACATAACACATAAAATTAAGTCTTAGTCTGTCAACTGGTAAAGCATTAAATAAATGCTCTAAGTGATCTATTAGCTTCCTGCCCCGAGTTCTGTCCGTGTTTAAGAACTTTTAAGCATCCGACAGCAACGAGGTCGTCCACAAGTGATCGTGGTCGGTCACGTGACTGAGTTACCCCAGCATCAGATCGCCTTTAAACGCCTTTGTCACTGGGTGGAGCAGCAGTAAATATTCTTCTTTCCCTTGGCTTCTCGCCTGACCAAGCAGCCCACCTCTCAGACGGGAGATCGAAATCCCTCACGCGGTGAAGAGGATCAAAGCCACGCCGCCTGGCTCGAGTGACCGCTTCAATCGTACGTCCGGTGTACTCTTCCTCGCCCAGGAGCGAATTTCGCTCGCCACGGGGGAATCACAAAGAAGTCGGTTTCCGCAGGTTCCTCGATAAAAAAAAAGACGCGGAAAAATCGGAAGAGACATAATATTTACAGCTTGCCAACCAGGGCATAAAAATTGCTTAGTTCCGTCAATAAAGTGACTGCCAGTACTCAACACAGAATAGCTAAAAAGTACACGCATTCGTGCACACGCGAAAGCAAAAATATTTTAAACAAGAACTGTTTCTTACTAGAAAATATTTTATATCAGTTGATCGAAGATGTCCCTCTCGCTCTGAGATTAACACTGTGGCTTCAACAGGATGGCTGTTCTGCTCACGTTTCACTCAGAGCTGGGCTAATTACTGACATGTTATTCCCCAGACGGTGGATCGGACGAATGGGTCCTGTAGCTTGGCTACTACATTCTCCAGACTTGTCCCCAAATAAGGTCTTTTTTGGGGGGAGGGAGCATTAAAGACATAGTCTACTGCGTGCGTCCAACAACGAAGGAAGACATGAAAGACAGAATCAGAGCAACATGTGGATCTCTCAGCTGTGCTGACGTCTGCCGACCAACTGCGAACATAAGAAGGAGGGAGAGCAGAGTCGTGTCTGATACAGACTGGTCGACATTTCGTACACTTATGAAGAGTGATGTGTGTGAATGAGTGTTCCCAGTTCCCATTTCACAGTAGTTCTCTCACAAAATACCAGTATTTACAGTACACCCGACGTCCTTTTCATTATACGCAATCNCTGCGAACATAAGAAGGAGGGAGAGCAGAGTCGTGTCTGATACAGACTGGTCGACATTTCGTACACTTATGAAGAGTAATGTGTGTGAATGAGTGTTCCCAGTTCCCATTTCACAGTAGTTCTCTCACAAAATACCAGTATTTACAGTACACCCGACGTCCTTTTGATTATACGCAATCTAGGTATGTACGCCAGACAAACAACAGGTTTCGTTGATTTCCTTTTGATTGTAGTAAGAAGAAAAATTGTTTTCATTCCGTTTCATTGTGCGCAAACTACGCACATCACAAACGATATACTAACTTGATTCATTTCATTGTGCGTAAACTATGCATGTCAGAAAACAACTGTCTTAGTAAATGTTATTTTCTTTTCGGCTTTCTATCAAACGATAAGATATACGACCCCTGTTCCCACTTCCAATTTCAAAGCTCACCCTTCATACCCCTACCTCCGGTATGTTCGGAGGAATGGAATTACTAGCAATCGATGATTCATATAGGGTATAGTTATCACAATTTTTTTCGCGAACACCCGGTGTCGTANTGTGCGTAAACTATGCATGTCAGAAAACAACTGTCTTAGTAAATGTTATTTTCTTTTCGGCTTTCTATCAAACGATACAATATACGACCCCTGTTCCCACTTCCAATTTCAAAGCTCACCCTTCATACCCCTACCTCCGGTATGTTCGGAGGAATGGAATTACTAGCAATCGATGATTCATATAGGGTATAGTTATCACAATTTTTTCGCGAACACCCGGTGTCGTGTTGTTTCCGAGAAAAAGGGATGGTACGGGTGCTGTGAATCAACCTGTATATAATTGTGTACGTAGGGGTTTAATAAACTTGCGTGTAGACCCCATACATGACCAACAAGTTATACTGCATAGACGTCTGAATACTCTAGTTTTAGCTATCTGTAGGTTGTCTTCTGCTCCAGTGAGCGGCAAATTTTGCTCCAAACTGGGAAGCAAGGGATTTTATCATTGTTTTCTAACAGCTTTGTTATTCTTCTAGGTCATTAAAAAAATGCTATCTAATTGAAAAACGACTAAAATGTAGAGCTATTTGACGTTTAAACTTGCCTTAAAAATAATTTTCGAAATTTTCCGGTTCGTACAACGATCTGCCATATTGCTAAGTTTTATTCACGGTAAACTGAGCACTTTTGAAAACCCTGCTCAAGATATACTTGCACGCATATAGTGTATTCTTCCATCATACGTGAAATTAGCATTGCCATGCGNAAGTTATACTGCATAGACGTCTGAATACTCTAGTTTTAGCTATCTGTAGGTTGTCTTCTGCTCCAGTGAGCGGCAAGTTCTGCTCCAAACTGGGAAGCAAGGGATTTCATCATTGTTTTCTATTCTTCTAGGTCATTAAAAAAAATGCTATCTAATTGAAAAACGACTAAAATGTAGAGCTATTTGACGTTTAAACTTGCCTTAAAAATAATTTTCGAAATTTTCCGGTTCGTACAACGATCTGCCATATTGCTAAGTTTTATTCACGGTAAACTGAGCACTTTTCAAAACCCTGCTCAAGATATACTTGCACGCATATAGTGTATTCTTCCATCATACGTGAAATTAGCATTGCCATGCGNGAAAACCCTGCTCAAGATATACTTGCACGCATATAGTGTATTCTTCCATCATACGTGAAATTAGCATTGCCATGCGTCTGATCACTTTATTCATGCGTCGGTAAAGTGAAAATGCGAAATTATTAGAAAAGAATTGGCTTATTCTTACACTTAAAATGAATTAAAATATACTAAGCAAGATAAATGTGATTTCAGCATTCGCAAATGCTTAGCTGACACTATTTATTCAACACAAAGGAATACTAAGGAATGGAACTACTTTCCATCCGTTATTCGGCGCATGCTGTTCAGTGAGGCCGTTGAAATATATGCAGGTAGGTGCAGTGAAATTTTTTAAAGGTTGATTTCAAAAGTGCTGAGTTAACTATGAACAGTCTATTATCAATTATGTCATTTTACTGACGTCTGTGACTGTAAATTGCTATGCTCGCCACGATTAAGCATTTATATTATTTAGTATTCTGTGCCATGGAAGCTTCTGTCTTGATCCTGATTGTCTGAGCAGTCTGGAAAGGGGTCCGCCTACCAGGAGTTTTTTTCCACGTTCGAGTCCGAGAAGCGCGGGAACGACAAGGGCGACATCGCCACACGAATCAATTGCGCTGTCGCCCCTACTAGGAAGGCTTTGAACGGGCGTGCTGTGACCTCGTCGTTCTGTGTGTACCTACGGGACATCAAGCGGTAACCCTATAATTTTACTGGCGGAAATTCTGCAGCAATGTTCAATACAAGCTACTATTGTAGTTACGCTCGCGTCCGGGTAATATATTTTAAGATAAGTCAGTCTGAATAAAGCCGTTTGTAACGATGTGAGTGTGCTACAAAATAATATTTATACCTTGCGTGATGTCTTTGTGGGACCATTCCATCCTCTTCTGGGGAAATTTTTCGTTTCGTAGGCAGACATAATAGAGAAACGTTTTATAGTTTCGCAAAAAAAAAAACGTATTTCAAACATGATGCTGCGCTGTTCGGGCCTCAGGTAGGCGGCAGGGCTGGATAAGCAGGTTACATTATGATATCGATGTCGACGATACGTAAGCCGTAAGAAAAAGCAATGCAAGCAACACATGGCATAGGCTGTTCAAGTTTAACGGAGCACTTTTGAAAGACCTGCTCAGGATCTACTTTTACGTCTCATTTTGTAACCTCCCGCCACATGTAAAATTAACATTTTCAAATGTCTGATCACTCTATTCATGCGTTATCCAAGTTAAACCGTGGAATTGTAAAGTATTTAAAAGTGTTTCTGATATACAAATTCATAATATAATATTTATAAAAGAGAAAATAATTAACTTCAACTGCCACGAATTAAAACATTGCACTCGCGGTACAGCGACAAACGTTATAAGCTATTTTAATCAATTCGTTGCCAAGTTCACTTTGCTATATATTAAGTATGTACGTAGTTATGGACAGTGATTATTTTTCCTAATGTTTGTTTATAAATACTACCTATACTGTGAACAAACTACATCTCTATGCGTGTGTGGTTGGTATAGACCATTCAAATTTACTTCCAACTTTTCTGAAAATCTGTTTTAAGTTCTACGCTGAGGCGATTCCTCAGTCTGGTGCAAACAAAGGGATAACGCGCAGCATTTGTGCGCACTCAGTTAAATAATACCTTGAATGGGAGCTATTTCTTACTAGGCGTTACCAACACACCTATATTCTCTCTGTTGTTATTCATGTTAATTATAAAAATAATATTATAAATTATACATAAAACATAACTGAAAGTTTAATTTACAAAATTAAGATACGTTAATGTTAACATAAGTATAAAACGCTTGTGATACATGAGATAATTAGGAAACATCCAGCACGTCATACGTGGAGTGATTTTTCAAAGGTTTCATTAAAAAAAGCGTAAATATACCACGAATGGACTATACGCGGGTAATATAACTGAAGACATGTACGCAAAGCAGCGGAGAGAGACTAGCGTCAGAGAAGAACCGCGCTAGCGGGTGGCTCGCGCCTCGCCGGCCACTCGAGGCCTCGCCTCCCGCTAATTAGGACTCCAGCATATTAACCCTCCACATGCTGGGTGCCGCCTCACAACACCCCTCCCCAGTCGCTGAATCATTTCAGCTTCTGTTTCATACCCTCCGAGATGATCCTCGCCCCGTTGGTTCCCCGCAACGCGCGCACCCTTGCCGTCTTGACACCGAGGCAGGCGCCAGTGACACGTGTTACTTTAACATCATATTACACGAAATTTAATTTAATTATCTCAAAGAGATTTATGTATGGACTACATAAATGTAAATATATGTTATCAAATGAGTAAGGTTTTCAAAATGCAGCACTGAAAAGTCGAAAATTTCAGAATATGGGAGACTAAGTTTCTATGCCCCTAATTAACTTTTCCAACTAAATCCCATGTCAGGTAATCTATACCATACACAACATATGAATTATGTATCAAGAATATTTAACNACTTTTCCAACTAAATCCCATGTCAGGTAATCTATACCATACACAACATATGAATTATGTATCAAGAATATTTAACAATCACTATTCGGGTACTGGCATTCTGAATCTATTTTAAAATAGATATTAAGNAACTTTTCCAACTAAATCCCATGTCAGGTAATCTATACCATACACAACATATGAATTATGTATCAAGAATATTTAACTATCACTATTCGGGTACTGGCATTCTGAATCTATTTTAAAATAGATATTAAGTTTTTGCTAACACATTTTTAATTTCCCTTGGACAAATAAAAATGTGTTGGCAGAAACATCAATCCCCATTTTAAAAGATATTCAGGAGTAGATAGATTAAGCCGATTCAAAGACAAGGGTTGCGGATCTGCGGATTTACCGCCAACTTGGGAATTTCCAGTTTTTCACTCAAAATTTCCCGTTTTATCAGAACAATCACTTCTAGTAATTTTAGATAAAATAATTGATTTCATAATTTCTCTCAAAATGTCCTGTTTTTCCAAAAAAAATGTGGAAAAATGTACTTGCGCCTTAATGTGGCTGACTGGAAGCCCCGAAAACATATCTACGAGCAATTTTAAAGATTTGGAGGGCTTGCTTAATACTTGTAGGCCACAACCCTCTCACCCCACCCTAGCTAAGCTCACCTCACCACCTTCCCGACGTCCAATATTAAAAATCAAGAAAAATCGCAAAAATCTATAAAAAATTCTTAAAATCGATTAACATAAAACATTAGACGCCCTTACGTTGCTCACTCCACCATCGTCATTCCCTCACTTCATCTCCACCCCATCCCTTCTGAAAAATCATACAAATTAAAAAAAAAATTAAAAATCGGGGAACATGTAACGTTAACCTCACACTCACCCCACCATAACCAACCACCGTTATATATTACCCTCTTCATAATCCACCGAGTCCCAAAAATTCAGGAAGGAACGAAAAAAAAAAAGATTTAAAAATCGAAGAACATATCACATTAACCTCGCACTCATCCCACCACACTCATCTCACCCCCTTCGCACTGCCCAAACATAAAAATCAAGAAAAACCACAAACACTTAAAAAAATTCTTTAAAATTTGAAAAATATGAAGAAAAAAAGAATTTAAAAAAATTTAAAAAGATGTACATGTAAGAGGTTCGGGATTCGACGGCAGGTGGTTCAACTGAGCTCCCGACACGACCGGCCCTCGCCAGGTCGACCAGTGTCCATCACATCAAACATGTTGGATCCTGGTGACCTTGACCTTGAACCCATTCCCATAACCTTGAATGACCTTAAATCGAAAATTCCCAACAATTACAAAAATTGATAAAAACTTAAAAAAATTTAAAAATAATACTAAGAATTTCAAAAAAATTCAAAAATATATATTTAAGATTAATTTAAAAAAATTAAATTTCTGGACATTCCTTGAGCTTCATTTCATGTCCAGTTTACGACTGGCCTCACCAGGGTTTGGGTGGCTCGCTTTATGAGGGCAAAAACAGTGGCGGCCATATTAGTGTCATAGGCATAGTTTATGTCAAATCGAAAATCTGTATTAATTATCAGACTATAAAAATTATTTATTTATTTTCTATTTTTACTGAAATTATACTTATAGTATTGTGGAAAGATGCAAAAAAACTCTCATTGAGTTACTACATTTCCAGTCTCCTCTATTGAAGTCTAAGTATTATATAATGCCAGNTAAGTATTATATGATGCCAGAATATGAAAATTATTCATTATCTCGAATTTTATGTAGTTATAAGTATGCTACTGAGAATTGTTATTTTAATACATTTGGATATTGGTAAACTATGACCTTGACATTTGATCTTGACCATGTACCCGTGGCCTTGGGTGACCTGGAATCCAAAAATTCCAAAATATTACAGAAAAATTTTAAAATCCCAAAAAATGTATAAAAAATATTTAAAAAAATTAAGAATATATTAATACTTTTTTTTAAAATATACATCTAGGAGGCCCAGGGTTCGATGGCAGGGGGATTGATTAAGCTCATAGTATTACCAACCCTCACCAGGTTGGCTGGTGTCCATCCCTTCAGCCATGTTAAATGTCGACGACCTTGACATTTACCCATTAATTTGACCACATTCCCGTAACCCTAGCATTGAATACAAAAAATTCTAAAAAATATATAAAATCCCCCAAAAAATTATAAAAATTTAAAAAAAATTTAAAAATCTCCGTACACTAGGTGGCAAAGTGATTGGGACCCATGACTATCTCCCGGTGGAATAAAAGCAGCGTGTCATCCGTGCTGGTTCCGAATGGTTTGTGTTCATTAATGAAGGGACGATGGTCCGGTCCGCTTAGTAAGAGGACCCGCTAACGGAGAGCGTTAGTATCCACGCCAATCCACTGCGATTTGAGAGGGCGTGTCGCTTTCTATCTGACTGCATTCAACTGCAGTCGATTTTCTAAAGGCTGGTGATACACATTAATTGATATGGGATCAGTACTACACAGCAGAGTAAACTCTGCAGCTGCTGAAAGTTGACCAGACGTGGAAATGGAATGATCTGGAATGTATTATCCTGTTAAAACAGTGAGGGTAGGGAAAGGAGTAGAATTCCAGCATGCTGAACTGAGTTCAGATTACGTGTAATTTTGGTGACAGTTGTGATACTAACATTATGGGATAAAGCACTTATTGATGCTTAATAATTGTATAACCAACCACAATGAATCAAATTCACCTGGAAACAATAAGTTAAGCTGCAAAACTTGCAAATATTCAGTCATGCACATATTCTGTATAAGAAACTTGCACTGGCCGTATCTAAATTCAGCAAACTTCAGCTCCAGATTAATAACAAAAAAAAAAGTTGAAAACGTACATAAAACATATGGTCTAAAGTGAATCCTAAAGGTAGTATACAATCTTTGAATTTTGAACTGAAACACTAGTTTATTGTAAATATAGGAAATAATATCTAAGATGGAACACTTAGTATCTGGATAATGGGTAACTCAACAAAAAACTGTAAACACTACCTCACCTCTCACTGTCATAAAATTATTTATTTTAAATAATAACAGTTTCTACCCTTATTTTTAACTAACCTCTATTACGCGGTAACATATTTGTGGTTTATAAGATGGATTAATAATTCGCATGTAACAATTGACGGAAAAGGTCGCCTTATGTAAATACGCTAAGCACTAACTGTTTTTGAGTAATTCGTGTTTTAATTTCAAAATAATATTTACCNAGTCGCCTTATGTAAATACGCTAAGCACTAACTGTTTTTGAGTAATTCGTGTTTTAATTTCAAAATAATATTTACCAATACCCGGTAGGTGGGCAATACGCACATTTACCCTATAAAACACTGTTGCGGCTATCAGAGGAAGGGGAATATTCTAGTGTTAGGTAGATACCAGTGGCACTATAAACTAGTAATTCCTTCAAGTCCAACTTGAAGTGTACAGCCCTTAGAATTCACTTTAGATCTTAGGTAGTATATATGCTTTCAAATTATATTTTCGTGATTAACCAGCCTCCGAAGTTCATCGGTCGAATTTAGATACATTCAGTACACAGTAGATTTAAAAGTATTATTATTTCGTCAGTAGTCAGTTTTAGGAGAAGTTGCTAAGGCGTAGTGTTCGGGTAAAAACTTTCCAGGTTCTAAACTCGGGCGTGCTTTCAATTTTTTTTATGAAAATAGAAACGTTTTAATATACGAAAATCCATACAACCCTATTTTTCACCAAACCAAATTGTACAAGTTTGGGACAACCAAGTAAGAACAACAAAATAATTTTGTTTAGTCAACAAAATATGCAATTGCTCCTATACAAACTATTAATTTTGTAGCGCCAAACAAACTTTGTTTTATTCATTAAACCTTTTCCTCAGCGTAAAACGACATTTGTATGTTATTGAAAAGGTTAAGTGTGATCGAACTTCAACAGAAAATTGCATGTGCTTGTATGTCTGAAGTACTTGTTTAACTGGAATGAAATAGCAAAATTTCTCCGGTCCCTAATAAATGTAAAAATATACAATTTTTATTACTCTATCCGACAAAGGAAATATTTCTGTTACGAACAATAACATGCCGAGTTGTTGGCGTTGTGTGTGGGCCGATATCACAAAACTTATTCATGATACATGTAGAATATCTAACTCGAAGGATGGAACAACTGACGTGTAACAACTGTAGAAGGACAAAGAAAAAGGCGGAAGATGGACATTAATATTGTATGAGCTACGGACGTCTGACAAACTACCCCGTGGGAGATGCAAAGCAAAGTGGCCGACATCTAGTGGCGGATTTCCGAACCCGCGGAAAGGTAATAAACCACTTGGCTTTATCTTTCACGTATATAGCAACGGAAGAAATTTTCAGCTGGAAAATAAACACCTAGTGGTACTGTTTGCTTTCCTAATATGAACCACTTAATTAAGTTAAATGATAACTACAAAANGGAAAATAAACACCTAGTGGTACTGTTTGCTTTCCTAATATGAACCACTTAATTAAGTTAAATGATAACTACAAAAAGTTCCTACGTCTCCGAAAATAATTGCAAAATATGGTTACGAACAGCGTTATATATATATACGCCGAAACGTATACCTAATTTATGTACTCTAACATTTCTAATAAGACAATTAAACTGTACTTGTCACACACTATTGTGATTTTAATCGTCACTGCATACGACCAATGAAAACGAAGAATAGGTAAGCCCCAATACTCACCTATATACGAAGTTGTACTAATAAAATTTTAAACAATATTCCTCATTTTATCATAGACTTTAACACCATTGTTAAATATATCTTTAAAATATTTATAAAGCCTCTGTAACTTCTTAAAACCTTCTTCGTGTTTCAAAGTTACCTTTGCTATTTTACGTAAGAACGTGGTTTATATAGTACGTTAATAAGATAAAATAAGTTAAGCTAGAATACTGAAATATTTTAGAGTAAATGAAAAGTTAAATTATTAATGAACTGAATGGAACTTACTAATGTGCAATCTGGTCAGTAAAGTTGGTTGTATCAGAGTTTTAAAGGATAGAATTTTTTTTATTCTCAAAAAACGGGTGTTAAAGTGTTTCCCGTGTTTCAATTTAAGTGAAAATATTAATGAGGACTCTGTGATTCATCCAAAAAAATTCNCTTGTCACACACTATTGTGATTTTAATCGTCACTGCATACGACCAATGAAAACGAAGAATAGGTAAGCCCCAATACTCACCTATATACGAAGTTGTACTAATAAAATTTTAAACAATATTCCTCATTTTATCATAGACTTTAACACCATTGTTAAATATATTTTTAAAATATTTATAAAGCCTCTGTAACTTCTTAAAACCTTCTTCGTGTTTCAAAGTTACCTTTGCTATTTTACGTAAGAACGTGGTTTATATAGTACGTTAATAAGATAAAATAAGTTAAGCTAGAATACTGAAATATTTTAGAGTAAATGAAAAGTTAAATTATTAATGAACTGAATGGAACTTACTAATGTGCANGCTAGAATACTGAAATATTTTAGAGTAAATGAAAAGTTAAATTATTAATGAACTGAATGGAACTTACTAATGTGCATTCTGGTCAGTAAAGTTGGTTGTATCAGAGTTTTAAAGGATAGAATTTTTTTTATTCTCAAAAAACGAGTGTTAAAGTGTTTCCCGTGTTTCAATTTAAGTGAAAATATTAATGAGGACTCTGTGATTCATCCAAAAAAATTCTATGGCTATACCAAAAACCTAGAATGAACATTAAAAAGGTGCAAAAGCTGTTATAAACATAATCTCTATAAAAAAAGTATTTGGTAAATATTTCTTACATTATTAATTTGTGTAATTTAGTTGATTTTTTGGGAGACATATTCAGGAAACTAGTATTTTCACAGTGTACTTATTATTTTTTTTCCCTTTACTCTGCATGTATGTATTATAAAAGACTAATTTTGCTTCGTGCACATTCTAATCAGTTCTTCAGAAAAATAATTAATAATTACTTTTAAATATTATAATCTTGGAATTATGAATTATAACTGACACAAAACACTTTTCGTGATAGCATCTTTGACTCAGTGTCCTTAATACTCACAATGATCAATAATTTTGTAGCCATTTTTCCGTGAATGAACAATATTTTATGTTTATCTTATGAAACGATTTCTCCTCTTCAATGTTTGTTCTCAATGCATAAGATATGTGCAAAACTAGATGCAACACAGTCACTGAAAACAAAACCACTCACACTCGGTCCATTGCGTATATGGCGACACCTGCGTTTTTAGAGGCCGTTGTAACTATTCAGACGCAGTAAGCTTGTTTGTTTGTGTTTGTCGCTGTCAACGAAAAGAACTTAATATTATCATAAATACAGGCAATCTTGAAAAAAATAATAATTCTGTGCTAATCATTTCGAGAGGAGTATGGAGCTGCGCCGGAATGCAAGGGCGGGGAAAACAGGAGACCTCCAAGAAAACCCGCCCCGGCACGATTCCCAGATTCCCACGTGCGAATATCCGAGGAGCAACCCAGCCTGGAATCGAACCAGGTTCGTCTTAGTGGGAGGCGAGTGTCTGACCACTACAACAACGTGGCTTCCTAAGTCTCGAAGTGTACAGCGATGACTATATACAACCTTCCTGTGTTATCCTACTAATATCCTACTAATATTATAAATGCGAAAGTCTGTGTGTGTGTGCGTATGTTTGTTACCACTCAGCTCCATAACGGCTGAACGTATTTTGATGAAATTTGGTATGTAGGTACTTTAGGTCCTGGAATAGGACATAGGATACTTTTTATCCCGGAAAACTGTACGGTTCCTGTGGAATAACAACAAAACATAATTCTGCAAGGGCGGGGAACGTGACCGAAATATTTTTTACCTCTGTTGTCCGAGATTATCAGGCCGCCCAAAGACCTCTGAAATGGCTTAACGACTGCTATCAATCGGTAATAACAGGGACCGAATAGTTAACGTGCCCTCCGAAGCCCGTAAGCGCTCAGATGTTATGCCACTAAACGGTCACCCATCCAAATGTGTGCCGCTGGGAACGTTGCTTAACTTGGGTGATTGATTAAGATCCCTCAGCCAAGCACAAAAAGTGTTACCTAGGTATACTTATTTCTAAAGCTACAACTGGATGAAACTCACGTTTTTTATTTTCATACATTGAAAGTGGAAATGCGGTAACTACGCGATAGTTGCACAGGTACACTCAAAAAACAATACCCTACTGCTTGGCTATCGGGTAAAAAATATTTCCTTCCTTTTGAGTTGCCGTAATTGGTTAAAAACCTAGGCCAACATAGTATAATTTTATAATTCTGTTTTTGCATAAATGAATTGTCTTTTCCCAATTTATTTATTAGTGTACTACTGTAAAACTCAATTGTACCCGGGCGAAGCCGGGCCGGTTTGCTAGTATGACATAAATGTGTGCACTAGGTCTGAATGGTTTGACTAAAACCTACTATCCGTTAAACACGATAATTTTTTATAGTACTAAATTTAGAATAGCGCAAAGAGTAGATACGAATGCGTTATTAATTTTAAATATAAATACAGACTATACACAATCATGGATTTAAATGTCGAAGCACACTAAGAAAACCTATGCCTTCTGTCGCACAAGAAGGTCTCGATTAGCATATATCACAGAAATACTACAACACACATGCACACATTTATTTTAACATATTTACGTACGCTCTGTAGACATGCGAGCACCGATGCATGTGTAAGTACGTATTCGTAGGATATCCTCACTGTAAATTATGTAATCAGTAGAATCCATAAATTCCTTAGAGGCAAAGGTAAACTTAAACAATATTCGTTGATTGGATTACAGTTTATTATACACACACCCTGGACGACGATGAGTCAACAACTAAGCCAGCAAGAAAAAAATACAGAATCTAATGCTATAGTCCATTCACGGTTAATTCAAACTTTTCTGAAGCCCTGCTAAAGTTCTACTTCCAGGATATTCCTCCGCCTCTTNTAGTCCATTCACGGTTAATTCAAACTTTTCTGAAGCCCTGCTAAAGTTCTACTTCCAGGATATTCCTCCGCCTCTTGCAAACAAAGCTTAACTAAGTCTGGAAAATTACGCGAATGGGACAACACACCGCATTCGTGCGCATTCAGTGTAATAATACACTACTATTTCTTACTAGGCATTACAACACACCCGTTTTCTCGCTGTTTTTATTAATATTATTTATAAATGAAATATGATAATTTTTAGTTAAAAAATAAGTAAAAGTTCATTTTAACCAAAAATATGGTACTTTTATATTACCACAAGTATATCATGTCTGTGATACATGCCATATTAAAAAAACAACTAATCACGTCATATATGTGGTTATTTTTTCAAAGGTCTGATTCAAAAAGTGTGAAGAAACTGCAAATACACTACACCTAGACATGGTCATAACATGCTACTCGCTGGGGCAGCAGACACTGTACGAAAAGCTGAAGATTGAGTTTAGAGAGTACTCAGGAGTGTAAACTACAGGTCTCTGAATCCGTGAAATTGTTTTGTCCCCAGTTATTAGCGACTTGGAACTTTTGCGAAATTTATTTTGTGACAGAGTAAATCTCAGAACTTGTAAATTTTGTCAACTTATATTTTTGAACCTTAATTCGTTTGAGTTGTTGTGGATAACAGCGATACAGTAATGAACTGAGAGAAGTAGTGTGACTGAATCACGTCCCAAATTCTCCATGGAAAAAAAAAGGCATCTCACTACTCATCCAGATAGCAAGCAGCTTAAAGCTGATTCTCCCTTGAGGATAGGCGTACAGAGTGTTACGTTCACAAGATACACCCATTTTCATGTGTGTGTCAAGAACGCCATCTCCCTACATCTGCAAAAGGCGAGTAAATTTTCAGTACCTACAAAATGTTTTTTATGCAATATATTGTCAATATTCGAAGGTAAAAACCACATGTCCGTAGACTAGTCTCCATTTTCTGTTTCTATAAGACATGTGCATTTTTTTAAGATGACACTGCTAAAACAAGCATTTTCTCAAAAAAAAAATTATGTTTAAAAACTCGAGACGAAAACATTAAATCTAGTATTAGGGAGTGTCCTCCCTCCAAGGCGAACCAGATTGAATCCCCGGCCGGGTTATTCCCGGATTTTCGCAAGTGGGAATCGTGCCGGACGATGCCGCTGGTCGGTGGGTTTTCTCAGTGATCTCCCGTTTCCCCCACCCTTTGATTCCAGCACTGCTCCATACTCACCTCGCTTCACCCTCATCGTCTCTCCAGGCCTCGCCGTTAATAGCGGCCCAAATATCTTCACTCAACCATTCTTCACATTCAAGTTCGCGTTTTAAAAGTCCGATAGAAGCGAGTTGCCCACCTGCCTTGATTGGGCATGCGAGGCGCTGAAAACGGGGCTTGTGTCTGATTTGCTATTGCGTCCTGCGGAAAGACACGCTGTTGGTCGAGCTGCCGTCTGTAAAGTTAGTCCCCAGGCGTTGATAGGCCAATGACGTTCCGCCATGTTGCTGGCCAGTAAGGCCATTTTGCTGGGGTGCGTGCGGCTTAAGTTCGCGATCGGCGCCAACGTTTCAGCGACAAGAGTACTTAAACATACAGAGGCGAAGCAGTCGCTCACACCGGGCACTCCAGTCGTAAACGCCAGGAAAATCACGTCAGGCCAACAACATGTCGAAACGCCTTTCGCCAATCAGCGCCTGGTAACCCACCCGCCATCCGGTAGCTCAACCAATAAAGAACCTTTCGCAGTATGCATTAACCAATAAGACGCGTGATCCGTATCTAGAATATCGCGCAGTCAATCAGATAATGTGTACGCCTATAGGCTGTTTATGGCTAATTGAG
The DNA here is from genome assembly GCA_002778355.1 of Clitarchus hookeri. Lineage (NCBI taxonomy): Eukaryota > Metazoa > Arthropoda > Insecta > Phasmatodea > Phasmatidae > Clitarchus > Clitarchus hookeri. The sequence goes on along the minus strand of NQII01000835.1, from coordinate 528,759 downwards.
CACTTCTGAAATCAACCTTTGAAAAATGTCACTGCCCCTACCTGCATATACAGATTGTTGCAAAAATAAAAAAGGCAACTTAGAATTATTGGTGTATTATGTTAAAGCAATGTATGTGTATTATAAGTCACAGTAGATGCTGTGTGACACCGGAAATGCCAAAGTGCGTAGAAAATTATGTCAGTTCTGCGCCTCAAAAAGGTCGTTTTAAACGTTAGCGTCAGTTTTCTAATGTTCATTTCAGATTTTTCAATAAAATTAACTCAGTCACTATAGATGCCAGGGAAGGGTCACCATTCCTTCCAGTCACATAGCTCCGGACGTAATGTTACACACACCATGCACGTTCCTGGATGGTGTACAGTGGCATGTCCGGTGTCACACAGCATCTACTGTAACATATTATACACATAGATATATGAATTGCTTTATTTTGTAACATAATAAACAGATAATTTTCAGTTGCCTTTTTTTTTTTTTTTTTTTTTTTTTTGCAATACCTGTATTTTAACGAACACATTAACCGCAGCAACTTTGGTAACGACAGAGGGAGAGAAGTCCCATTTATTAACGTTAAGTTAAAATTGTTAAGGTAAATATTTTCTAAATACTTAAATTATCGATGTTGTTTTTAAATGCCTACAAATGTAAAAATTAAAACAATTTTAGAAGTATTTTAATATTTATTTAATAATTACACATTTTCACTCGACCGACACATGAATAAAGTGATCAGGCAAATTGGAATTTCAATTTTACGTACAGTGGACGAATACGCAGTGCATATACAAGCAGATCTTAAGCAGGGATTTCAAAAGTGAAACAGTTTACCGCGAACAGCATGTATATCAATGGAACAGTCACGCCATTTCTTCCCTGTGTACTTTTGTCTACCGTGCAGGTTCGCTTCTAATATTGGCAAACATTCTGCGCCGCGGACACGCAATATGCATAGCAGTAGATGGCGCCTTTAACGTCAAAATATCCCCGTTGTTGATAAACCAGAGGAATGGT
>NQII01000835.1:481293-527588 GCA_002778355.1 Clitarchus hookeri | reverse complement strand
CCCCCCGACCAGCGGGGAATATTGAAGTTCGGTTACGCCGATATCCCGATGCGAGGTTTGTTTCCGGTTAGTTTTTCGCTTGTTGGTACCTCGGTCACCTCCGGCGGTTCGGCCACCCAACAGTCGAGCACGCGCGAGCGAAACTGTCGTCTTTGAATTCCAACAACTTCAGCCCCACTGGCCTGCAGAATAGTCTGTCATTTTTAATATCTCGTCCAAGTACATTCCGGGATTCAACCTTTGCAATATTAATCACAGCGTTAACTGCTTGTAATTTTAACCTTTAATTCCCGATTTAATGCTCGGTTACACCGCTATTGCAGAAATTCTTCGTTTTAATGTCATAATTTCTGATTTAGAGTACGATTATAGAAAATGGGTATTTTAAGAGTTGATTAAAATTTATGTACTTAATTTTAATTGTGTATTATTATCTGCTACTTGTCAAAGTCAGGAAGATACTTACATTTTATCAATAAGTTTCTGCGTTTTTGCACGCAGGAAATAACACACAATGAAAATTAGATAAAAATGTAATAAACAACTAGTAGATTTTAAATTTTCTATAATCAAACATTTCCAATAATACCTTTGGAACTGAAATTACGACCCGAAAACCAATAATTTCTGCATAATGGGTGAAGCCAAGCCTTAAATAATGATTTCTAGAGTTGCGGATGGTTATATTTTGACGCATACTCTATTGAAGATAATACAAAACTTGTTTCGTTATTAAATTGTCCTTGGGATCTTGTGTTCGGTGATGGTTTCGTGGCTCGCTCGTAAACCGAGAGGAGAAGTGCGGTTTAAGGAACATCATTGAACATTGAGCTTCGCTGCGGTTACTCCCAATTTCTCTGAAGCCCTGCTCAAGTTCTCCGTTCAGACTATCCCCCCCCCTCCTCGTTGCAAACAAAGCTTAAGTATAGACAATTACATCAAGAGAACAACGCACAATGCATTTGTGCGTACTCAACACGCCTATTCTCTCTCTGTTTTTATTCATATTAAATATAAATAAAATTTTATCATTTATATATTAAATGTAAGTAGATGCTAAAATTAACCAACAATTGTATACTTTTATGTAAACAGAAATGTAAAACGCTTGTGATACATGATATAGTTAGTAAACAACCAAACGCGCCATAAATGGGTGAGTTTACATAGTTTTGAGTGCCGGTCAAATTTAATCTACCTGTGCGACGCTTATGCGACTGTGAGCGCAGTGGGGTCACATTATTTTTGCGATAAGATTAACTAGCAAGCTTGACTTTAATATTCTTCAAGCACACCTTTGGTTGTTGGCCGCGTATCCAAAGTAGTTTCGAATCATTTTGAAAGCTGATATTAGTTATTTCTTTCATCTCAGTGTATATCTTTTTGCAACATATAAAAATGGACCTAATAACTGGTTTTCATGCATCAATATACTCTTTGAAACTGCTAAAAAAAGAATAATATTTACGTCAATGTTACGCCAATTTTATCTACAATGTGTGTAAAACCAGAAAGAAACCAATATATTCGACACCAATTTAAAATTTTCAGTTTCGATAAGACGCTGAGCAAACATTCTTTTATTTAATTCGTGAGGATGATCTAAAGTGTTTTTGGATAAAGTTATAGTCATTTTCGCGACTGGACGGTGTACCTGTTGCCTTTCTTAGGAAGCTGTCTGAGTGACACAGACGGTAAACATCGGGATAACGTAGTTTTTAATGCACCAATCAAATGCCAAACTGTCTTCTCCCAAAGATACAAAGCCAATAACCAAACTAAAACTACAGGTGTACACGTCGAGTATTGAGTACTGACTCCATGTAACTCCTGTCACCAAAATTAAGTGCCCCTACACACGGGGGGTTACACGGCCAACAACACTGTGACATCTCATCGCCGACTTACTATATCCAGCCTCAGTTCACGCAAACACAAACACACACACACACACAAGCACACACACATACCATGCTGCCATAGAGTAGGTAAGGACACAGAGGTGAAACTGTGACGTGTACTGCGATCTCCAGCCACACACACACACACGCCAATAAAATTGCCTCACCAGCCAGCAATATGGCGGAACGTCATTCACCAATCAGCGCCTGGCCACTAACTTGCAAATTGGCAGCGCAGCCAATAGAGAAAATTACATTACGGGCAACAGCCAATAGATCAGATCGAAGTCCGTTTCCACAGCTTTGAGTGGCCAATGAGCGATCAAATTCGCTTACATCAAAGGAACAACCACGCCATTTAGCCAAATTCATTCCAAATGGTCATTTTTTTTAAAGACGAAGATACTTTATTAGTCATTACCACCTGAAATTCAATATATTTCAAATTACTTATGTTACAAAGCTATTTTAAAATAACAACTCCTAGCTAAAAAAAAAAAGAGTCAAACAGCTTAAGCGCACGAACAAACTTTGTCGCTAATTTATCATCGGGAAGTTCTTCGCTATGTTTCTAAGGAAGATATCAACTGTCTGAAAAACTTAGGTGTTTTAAACATACGTTTTATTTATCAGTTGCATTTTTAGCTAAGACGTACAAGAATTTGGAGCTATTTGCACCAATTTGTGATTAAAAATAGCCAATATATTCTTTACACTGCAGACGCGTTTTATTAATACCACTGTTTCATGAAAGGAGCCAGTTAGCAGTTGTAGACTTGCACAATTAATGGCTTTCTAGTGGCCATGTTCATAACGAAAAAAATTACATTTGTGGGGCCATTCGTCTGTTGGGAAAAGCAGTTGTAATCGCATCATGTTATAATGTAATCGCCTACTCCGTGACGCTGACGTAAGCAGTAACATCAGCAGTGGCCGTGGGGTCGCAGTTGCCACGTGGCTGTAGCTCCGGGCCTGCCACCAAAGGCGATCAAGGGGTCGACTTCTGGCGACGTTGCGCTCGGTTTTCACTCGTGGGAAACGTCTCCGGCATCGCCACTGGCTCGCGGGTTTTCTCCGGGTACTCTTGCACTACGAAGCTGCTCTATCTCCGTCTCGCTTCACTCGTTCAGACGCAAATAATTATAATTCGTAATACTTTGAGGAATATTCCCGAAGTTTGTATGGCCATTTCTTTGTCCTTGAAGACAAATCTCGCTCTCAATAGTTTCTACTGCGTTGCTACTTTCTATAATGATCTTACGTGAATACTACGTCACACCTGTCATCAGTTTAGTTATTGAAAATTTAAATTTTGTTTACTTAAAGAATGAACTCGAAATACGTGATATCATGTTACACACTTCTTTAATTGGGACACAGTCTACTTTCTAATCCATTGCCTGACAGCCAACTATTAATGAAACTTGTCATGCCTGTTTGGCATGGTGTAGACGAATAGGACAGTAGAAAGTGGAAATACAGGGTCCACCATAAATTGTGTTTCTGAAGTGGTGTGTACATACGTGAGAAATGATAAGGTTTTACAAGTTAAGTGATTTTAGGTGTGTCTCAGATACCTTGCACAATATCGCTTTCAAACAAAAACCACGTTGTGCCATTTGAAGAGAAAAATCATGCTACAAGAGAGCAAGCATGCGTACATTAATAAGAGTTTTGGTTTTTGTGTTTTCATCAAGTCTATAAACCTTAACATACCCGCAATGTTTAATGTCTTAAAAACGGTACAAAAAACTTTTTGTAGAAATGTGGCCCCAGCAAAGATGGTCAAAGTGTTGTTTGTTATGAAAGTGATATCATGAAAGGTGACCGAGACATGACTAAAATAATTTAACATGCAAAACCTTGTTCTTTCACTTGGCTTGTCCCGCACTCGGCAGCCTCGTTAAGACTTCTCCACCATGAAGCTACGAGGTCGGCTTAGTTTTACTTCAAAAATAACCCCAGACGTATCTGCTAGAAAATGTGCACAAAATTAAGCAGTATNGGAGGTCGGCTTAGTTTTACTTCAAAAATAACCCCAGACGTATCTGCTAGAAAATGTGCACAAAATTAAGCAGTATTTGCATTTACATCATATTTTTTATAGTCCTCCAAATGAATGCTTTAAAATTGTCTAACTGATTAGGTACGTAATATGTTACAGTACTAAACAATGGCTACTTCCAAATTTTCGGAAGCCCTGTTAAAAATTATACTTTCAGACTATTTCTCCGCCTCATGAAAACAAATTTTATCTGAGTCCAGAAAATTGCTCTAAAGAAACAACGCACCACATTCGTGCTCACTCAGTTTAATAATATTTTGCATAAGAACTATTTATTACTACGCATTATCAACACACCTATTTTTTCATGGTTTACATTCTTATTAATTATAAATGAAATATAATCCATAAATAAAATATAGGTAAAATTCCATTTCACCAAAAAAATAATATCCTTTTACGTTAAAAAAAAGTATAAAATGATTGTGATATACATGTTATGGAAAAAAACCAAACACATCATACATGGGGTGACTTTAAAGGTTTTGATTTAAAAAAGTGGGAAGAAACCGCGAATAGAATATAATTCCACGTGTGCTATTGTATCTCTGCTCGTTCGATACTTCCTGCAGCTCTCTAAGCCAACTATGAACATTTGAGCACTCGGATGGCTTCGTTCTATGTGGCCGAGTGGAACAGGGGAATGTATTCTGACTGTGGCCAATAAGCGAACGACCTTTGCTCGAAAGGGTATAGGAGTGTGAAATTTAGCATGGTGCCACATTACAACGAGAAATTGTAGCTTCCATAATGATTGTTTAATGTGTCACACACTTCATGAAAGACTGTGGATAAGGATGTAAATGAAAATAAAACTAAGATACAATAACTACGAAATTTCAGAATTTTTCCATTCCAGCTGATTTTAATAACTTAAGCCATGCGAACACATAAAAAGTGTATAGGCTATTGACGGTAAAGTGAGAATTTTTGAGACCCTGATTACGTTTTCCTTTCAGCCATTTTTTTTTATCCTTTAACCACCTTTTCAAATATAATATAGGCATGAAGTAATAAACACAGTGTGTAAATTCCACTGCATTTGGAAGTTAACGTCTAAGGCTAAAATAAAATGTTATATTTAATGACTACTATTTGAAATTGTTACGAGTTGTGGTCAGGCCCTCAGCTGACCGGCCTGCCTGATCACTTCCTCACTTATTTATCCAGGACACTGGCCGTGATCGCTGAAGTTAGTTATAAAATCGCTAACCACAGAAACCCCTCCACCGGACAGTAAACGGGAACAACGCAGCCAATATAGGACAGTGTAGTCCGTGGTCGGTGTCTTTTGTCGTCGGGTCATTGGAACGAGAAGACCACTGAAGATGGGTGTGTCCGGCCGTCGACTTGCGCCATCTTAATCAGCCTCCGGAATAATGAAAAAGGTGGGGACTCTCCAATTAGGCTTTAATCAGAATGTGGCTGGTTAAATCTTTATAAAATAATATCACTTAATATTTCAGTATATTTGTATAGCTCCTCCCGTTCATATTAAATCATATTTATATTGAAATAATTTCACAACCTTAATGGCAAATAAACCTCTTTTATATAGTGTTCATTACATAACTCGTATCAATAACTTGTTACGCCCCTATATCTGCGTTAAGGATAATATCAACAAAATATCAAAATCATAACAAAATTAGAGGGCTTTCAAAAGTGCTCACTTTTTGTGAATAAATATGTTAGCCGCTTTCTAAATCTATTCTGTAGGCTGTTCTACGACAAGCAGCACATGCTCAATTTGTACACTGCGTGCAATAGTAGAATGTAAAAGTCAGTAGGTCTTAACGTCTCGTCCACAGCAGTCATTATAGACGAGGAAAGTTGCTCAGAGAGGCACAAACAGGGAAGGAATCGGCCATGGCCTGTAGTAAGGAACCATCCTAGCATTCGTCTAGGGTGATTTCGGGAAACCATGGAAAACCGAAATCAAGATAGCCGGACCGGGATTCGAACCCAGATCCTCCCGAATGTGAGTCAGAATTTTTAACTACTGCGTCACCTCGCTCGCTAGCCTAACGTAAAGAATATTACAAGAAGTGGTGCTTTTTAACTCGGCGCTATGGTAGCACTTCCGGTAAAATATTAAAATGCGTGCGAGCAGTCGCCAAATATTTAAATTAAAAAGAAAATTACTTCCAATTATTTGATAAATGTAAAGGGACCGCAGTGGCAGAGTGGTTGGATTGCTCACCTCCGACCAAAGCGAACCGGGTTTAATCCCCGGCCGGGTACTCCCTGATTTTCGCAAGGGGGAATCATGCCAGACGATGGCGTTGGTCGGCGGGTTTTCTGGGGTACCTCCCGTTTCCCCAGCCCTTGCATTCCGGCGATACTCCATTCTCACCTTACTTCACCCTCATCGGCTCTGAAGACCTCGATGTTAAGAACCGCTTATATCTCTCGACTCTCAACTCTATAAATGCACGATCGAATCGATCAAAATTTGTTAGTAGGATAAAAGTATATATTTGCCTGAAGTCACAATTTCTGACTACGCCACAGACTATCTGTTTTATCCTTCCTGACTATATTATTTAAAGAATTACATATATATATATATATATATATATAAACAAAGTTATTTCCAAATAATGCAGTCATTTTGGAGTAACGTCTACATATGTATCTCATGCAAGGAACAAATCAGGTTCAGGGTTGTTTTATTCTACCATTTAATATAAAAAAAAATTAAAAGATGCTAAGAGAATGGTTTCGAACTCTTGCAGTTCCGCATTATTATGTTCTCAAGTGTTACGATCAAGCATTATTTTGTTCTGAGCTGTACTTTTCTGGAATAAATTGTTGCTTCATTCATGCGACCAATGAAATATCTGCTTGGTGCATAAGAATCGATAGGAAAATCATTTAAAAACCTGAGCTGTAGAAATGTCCACAAATCACATTACCCGCAGGGAAGAACTGGCTGCGTTTATTAAAGAACGTAACTCCTTACAGCTCTAGTCATATATGTACTTCCTTCCTCATCAACATATCCTCTGACTGTAGTATACACATGTACCGAAAGGGTTAGAATACAATTTCTAGGACAAATCTTTCTTAAACAGTGCAGAGTCGTAAAATTTTAAGCGCCGACACACATGAAATCGTTTTTACCTGTTTATATAACCATTTCCATAGCTTATACCACAAAAATTAAGCTTAACTGGAATATAAATCACAATTTATCATTGTTATGTGCCATTCGCCAATTCGCATTAAAGATCGTATATTTTTAATGTAAATTTTTATCTTATGAATTTATGTGATTTTCTAAAATATTTAATCAATTCAGCATGCAGTGACGGCACATTTTTGCTCTGAAATATGATTCCGTTCTAAACTTTGCACTCGTGGATGTCTAAATAGTCTAGCAGAAGTCGTTTGCTTGTTGACTACTGCCATAGTCGGAACCAATTCTACTGTTCTGCTCCCCCCCACAGAACGAGGCCATCCAAGTAATGTTTACCACTGACTCGGAGTCATGCAAGGAGTGTTGAGTGAATGTAATTGTATGAAATCAAAAAGCATTTGCTTACATAACGCGAAGTGATAGGGTATGTAGCTATAGGATATTTGCTACTATGGACGGTAGGGTATAGCGAGAAGCATGGGGTATTTTTTTTGTTAGAATAGAGCGTACCGTGTAAAACAGTCTCTAACGCTCGTGTACAACGGCCTGCGGTATCGGAACGCGCCCCTTGCCGCCCTGGTGGCGGACCGATGAACTAGGAGTCGCCTCCGGCGTGATTTCGGACCGGGCGCGGGCCGCGCTTTGGCGTGCGGCCGCCCGGAAACGCAAGCCGGCCTCGGCTCCGGCTTCTTCCGGGCGGTTAGGCGCGGGCACCCGGAAGCCCGCAGGGTGGACCTCACACGCCCGCGAGCTCACAAAGCGCGCAGCCGAACGAGGCTGTTGGCGCGGAAGTCGTCTGTTGAGGGAGACGGCCTGCCGCTGGCCGGGACACCGCGCCGCCAGCCCGCCGCGCGCTTCTCTGGCCATAAGCTACGGAGCAAGTAGTTTATATAGTCCGTTCGCGGTATCTCCACACTTTTTTAAAACAAACCTTAGAAAAATCACTCAATGTATAACATTTTGATTGTTCCCTATAAAGGTACATATCACCGCGTTTTATTTCTCTGTTAACATAAACTTACATTATTTTGTTATTAAATAAAACTTTCACGTGTATTTATCTGAACATTTTAAATATTTTTTTCGCAGGCTTTGTGCAGTGACAACATAGATAAAATATGAATGTTTGTAGAGGCTAGTAAAAAATAGNAATATTTTTTTCGCAGGCTTTGTGCAGTGACAACATAGATAAAATATGAATGTTTGTAGAGGCTAGTAAAAAATAGTTCTGATGTAGAAAATCATTAAACCGGGTTTGTTTATATTATTTACATAATATGTTCTGTATGTATGTATTCCGCAATGCAATGACGTTAACAATTTTAATTGCTAAGAATAAAAATATTTATTGTCGATTTTCTGTCCAATGTTGGTTTATCCTTGTTTCTTTCCATGCTCTGGAAAGATACACACAGTGGGTAGTCCAAAATTAAAACTTTAGCAGGGCTTGAGATAAATTGGAAGCAACCACGAATACATTGTAGCGCTCTTTCACGACGGTCTAGTAGTCCAGGAAAAAATAAACATTTTTATCTATAATTACAATATTTTACGCCTGTGTATTTCCATTCGAGACAGTCTCCTATACATGGTCCATGGTGGCCTGAGCACATTTCAAAGGCCTGGTTAGTTTCTCCTTATCACCAAATGTGTGTTCTTTTGCATGCGTAAAACTTAACATTGTCATTGCATGAAACTAATCTAATAACACATTTCACAGCGTATATAGAATGAAATGGTGTGATCTTTACAAATGTAAATATGTTACTCTTCACGCTGATACTGGCGATAAATCTCACAAAACCAAAATAAATCGATTGCAAAGGCTACCTTTTTAAAAATTTTACTTTCAATATAACTGTAGGACATAAAACTCATTTTCCTAATTACTGTTAAGAATCAAGTCAGTTTATATATGTAAAAATTTATGCACTTCAGAAATGGTATTGTTTACAAAGCTTGACTTGAACAGTATTGTGTAACATCTAAACTAATTAGAGAGGAAACTATTTGCTATAAACATTAAATTTATTTTCGAGAAAAAATTTTTTTTACAACTTTTTACTGTGTTAATAGTAGTTATAAAATGTATGTTCACCCGCACCTGGCTGCTGGCTAGGGATCGGGGATACGCTGCAGCCATCTTGAATGACGTCACGCCTAAACCTTCTGCTCTGTCATTCCTAGCCAATGACGGCCATCTTGTATTTTCCTTTTTCCCTAAAAATTTGCATTCCCCCCTTGTTCTTGCATTCCTCTTTTTTTATCATTCTCTGACATTTCTTCCTGGTTCCCTCACTTTTCCACATCCGTTCTATGCCTTGGGAGTTTTCTCATACTCCTTCAGGTTTCCTTTATTTTCTCTCCCTTGATTTAACATCCTCCATCTTGGACGTTCCCTCATCACCGTTGTCTGCTGTAAGCCGCAATATTTAATTCCCGCGCCCGACACCAGGGTGTGCTAAGTTTTTGCTTTTTACGTCCTCCATCTTTAATTCCCGTGCCTGCTGCAGCAGTGTTTGGGGACGCTTTATTCCTCTTGTCTGTCACTTGTAGGGAAGCCCGATAGGTCCGTATATCTACCTGTTACCCCGACCCTGGTAACCATTTCGCGTTTGTGCATGCACGATGGCAGACCACTTCTCCGATGACGAGCTAATCCTCGCTCTCGAAGATACTGAGGCTGGTGCATCACACAGCCTCTTGACTGGCGAGCATCGCACCGCGACTCGGGGCTCTTCACAGCCCCTCCGCCATTTCGAGAAGGGTCTGACTTGAACAGTGACGGTGCGCCAAACGCCCTCCCTCGCAGCCACCGTGGCAGGGGGGTATCGCGATCTCGTTCGCGGTCGCGGTCGCCGCTGGGCCCCAAGGCCGGGCGTAGCACGTCCCATGGCCATCGTAGTGCCTCTTCCAGAGAGGTTCCGATGCCACCTGCTCGTCCGAGGCTGACACTTTCGTCAAATGAGGCAGGCGACGACGACTTCGCGAACCTCACCGACTTCGGCGATGAAGAGGTTGTCGATGACAATGATGGCATGGCCGACTATGCCGGCATTGCCGTTGGCAATGCTCCAGCCGATGCGGTCTGGGCAGTGGTGGCCGTGCTTGACAGAAACGCCGAGGTGCTGCGAGCGACCAAGGCGGTTCAGGCGCGGAATAGCATGGAGCCACGCTACTCACTTGGCAATATCTGCTCTGCAGGATGGACTCCTCGCGGATTGGGCTGGGCGTGCGAGGGCTCAGGCAGCTCGTGAGGAGTATAGCGCATCGCTAAGTGCTATTCTGGGCCTCCTGGTGTGCTGTGCTGTCTGCCTGTGGGGCAATCCACCTGCTGGAGGTGTCGACGATGGCGACAATGAAGATATCGACAATGATCATTATGATGACGGTGACGAGGACGCCGATGACGAGGGCAACGAGGACATCGGAGATGGTGGTGGTGATGACGACGATGCTGGCTGACTGTATATCTGATTGACTAACTTACTCGTGTTTCGAGTATTTCATTTCTGTTCTTACCCTTATATATATATATATGTTCGAAAAATGAATGTTTTAATATGGTTATTTATTTATGTTATTTCATTTATGTTCTTATCCTTATATATATTTGTTCGAAAAATGAATGTTTTAATATGGTTATTTATTTATGTTGATATATATGTGTTTATATATATATATATATATATATATATATACACACACACACACACGGGCGTGCGGGCCTCGTGTTGGGTGATGTCGATTTTTCCGTGCTGCGGTGCGCGCGTATCTACCACTCTTATGTGCCCTACACTTCCCATTGTATAGGTGGTCTACGCCGGCTCGCGCACAGTCCGTTACACCATGGATGGCTGGTGTCTTTAACGATAATTTTTTTGTACAGTAATATATTTCTGTTACTAGCTTTTACCTGCGGCTTCCCTCGCGTGGTTATAGTAACAATCTTATAGGGAGAAATAACGGTATTTGGTGGAGACAGACACTGATCATCAACACAGAACAGAGCACTAACGATATCATTTTTTTGTGCTAGAAACGCTCTTTTCATAGCCGCTGGTCGTCATTTATATTTATTTGTAGATCTGGGTAAACGCTAGCAATCGGTTCCGTATTACTCTGCACCAAATTCCTAAAATTCCCGTTACTGATACACAGCTCTCGACATCTGTTTCTAACCGCTCATCTCCAATTTTTATTATTGTATCAGCATAATGTCCTGTACCAACATCGTTGTAGAGATGCAATCTCATATTTGTCGTCAAGCTGAATTTCTTGACATTTGCCCTTAAGCTTGAAGACTTGAAACATACTTTGATTTCATCTGCAGGTGTGCCCCTCTGAATCGCCGGTAGAGTTTGGCGGAAGTCGCCAGTCAGTAATACAACCATTCCTCCCATAGTGTCTGTATTGTTTCGTATATCCTGTAGAGTTCGGTTTAGGGTCTCTATCGCTTTTTTGTGCGACATTGTGCTTTTGTCCGACAATAACAACTTACATTGACGCAGCATTGTATCCCGAGCGCTATTTTTACTAAAAAAACAATTCCTTAGGGAATGAGATATTTTTTCGGGATAAAAAGTAACCCCTGTCACTTCCCGGACCTCCAACTATCTCTGTACAAAAAATCACGTCGNGATATTTTTTCGGGATAAAAAGTAACCCCTGTCACTTCCCGGACCTCCAACTATCTCTGTACAAAAAATCACGTCGATCCGTTGCTCCGTTGCGACGTGAAAGGACAAACAGTCAATCAAACAAACAAACAAACACACACACACACACTTTCGCATTTATAATATTAGTTAGGATTATTGCACAGGGTGAGCGCGTGGTGTGTTCAGTGTGCGTATACTCTGAGGTTGGCGTATTTAACGATTTTTTTTAATACAGTAATTTATTGTTGTTATTGTTGCTCGGGCGTGCAGGCCTCGTGTTGGGTTATATATTAATTTTTTTCGCTAGACTCGCCTTCTATTTTTATGCAGCCGTTTATTATCTGGGGAGTGTGCATATGCCGATGAGAGTATTTCTTCTCCTAACCATGCAATGTCGATTTAATTCATATATGTATACATATAAAGACGGGACTGTAATAACTATATATGTATTCGTCATTTAACATCCTCCTTTACTGAATGTCGCGGTGGTCTGGCGGTCAAGATGCTAGTCTGGCGATCCAAGGGGCATTTTTAGAGCTAACCTGCGTCGAAACAGGTGAGTGCAAGGGCGAGGGTCCCACCTGCTGCAAGCCGGACTTCGTCCTTAAGCGATGCACCTAGTGGCAGACTTCGGAAGCGAAGATGGCGGTCGCAGGTGGCACGCTCTAGCTGACAGTGGGAGAACGACGGCGATGGTGTTGCACTCTAGCGAGCGGTGGGGGAAGCATGGAGGTGGTGTGCTCTGGTATCCAGCGGGAGAAGCGAAGCTGGTGGTGCCCTATGGCTGCCTACAGCAACCGACGCGAGCAGCAGGCGCAGGAATTAAAGATGGAGGACGTAAAAAAGCAAGAACTTAGCACACTCTTGTGTCGGGTGCGGAAAATAAAGATGGCTGCTTGCAGCAGACGACGGTGATGAGGGAACGTCGAAGATGGAGGATGTGAACAGGAAGAGAGAAAATAAAGGAGGCCGGAAGGAGTATGAGAAAAACCCCAAGGCATAAAAGGAACGTGGAAGAGAGGTGGCGGAAGGAAGGAATGTGAGAGCGTGAGAAAAAGCAAGAACCATGCAAGAGCAGGAGGAAAGAAAAGAAATTCCTAGGAAAAAAGAAAATCCAAGATGGCCGCTATTGGCGAAGAATGACAGAGTAGGATGTTTCATCGTGACGTCATCCAAGATGGCCGCCGCATATCCCTGATACCCAGCCAGCAGCCAGGTGCGGGTGAACATAAATTTTATAACTACTGTTAACCGTAAAAATACAGACCGTAAATTTCGCGATTACATTTGATAGCTAGGATAGATTTGACAGTTCTGTGTACAAACCACGAGCTTTCATTTCTTCATTGGTTGTCACCTACACGATAAGCATTTCAGCCAGATTGAACGTATTTCACTCGCTCTCTCGGGACCGCGGTGGATGAGCTGTTAGGCTGCTCGCCTCCCACCAAGGCGAACTGGGTTCAATCCACGGCCGGGTCACTCCCGGATTTTCACATCTGGGAATCGTGTCATACGATGCCGCTGATTGGCGGATTTTCTTGGGGATCTCCCGTCTCCTCCGCCCTTTCATTCCCTCGTGACTCCATTCTCACTTCAATCACCCTCATCGGCTCTCAAGACATCGCTGTTAAGAGCCGCCCCAACTCTCTTTCTCTCTCATTCTCTCTCTCTCTCTTTGCAAGTTTAATCACTGGTTCGCAATGCTGTAGAGTATCTCAAGAAACGAGTAACTCAGTCATAAAAGTAACAAGCAAGTACAGTTCTTGAAGTCTATCCTAATCCCCGGACCCATATGTAGGCGCTGGGTGTCGAAAGTAGTTCTGCCACACTACCTGTGTGCGGTTTGTGCACCTGTAATTCGCGGTATTAGCAGTTATTTCACTTCTGTATCTTTTTTTTTTTGCGACAATCCCTTAAACTGGAGGAGGAAAAATCCCGTGGAAAACGTTGTCAAAGGGAACATTTAATGAAGGCAGTGGTATAACAACTGCGACGGACACATGCAGTCCATAAATGCTCGGTCAATTCACATTACATGCCACCGCGCTAGACAGCACAGTCTTTTACAAGCACGAGACAGGGCGATTTGTTCATCGTCTGCTGTCAGTCAGAATCCGTTCTATACATAGACTAAATATGAAGTAGACCACTTATTCGTCTTTTGCGTATGTACCCAACAATTACCTACCCCAATCATACACAACTGTCAAAGTGATATGGTCAACAGTGATGAACGTGTTTGTTTATATCTTAATACCTAAATGCCAAGCACTATTATATTAATAAAATACTTATATCGATTTTAATTTAGTAAAACTGCATTACAAATTGGTTACAGGAAGTATAAACACATCTCTAGGCACTTGTTTACAATTCAGTTTTCTAACCTAAAATCCAAACCATGCCGTTTTCGCTACACGTGCTGGCAGGAAAGCAGTTCAATGTTGGGACACGGTGATTGGTTGTGCGCAGCCAGCGAGATCGGTCTACCTCATCTTCAGTCCATAGTCCTATACCACTAGGACACAGGAAGTGATACCGTTCGAGTCAATGTTGACCATTGGCTACGGGTCCTGCAGGGATTGTCAAATGAGCGGAGGACCGACACAAAATAAACGTGTATACAGGCTTGTTCACGGCAAACTGAATAATTTTGAAAGCCGTGTTTGGCATCTACTTGCATGTGCATTGTATATTCTTCCACCATACATAAAATTAACATTGGCATGGACCTGATAACTTTATTCACTTGTCGGTCAAGATAAATTGAAAAAAATATTAAGTAAATATTTTACAAATTTGCTCATTCTTACACGTATGTACACTAAAAAAACAGAAAGAAAAATTAGTAATTTTTAGTTTGCACAAATGTTTACCTAAGACTTTTAATTTAACGTTAAGACATGGAACTACTTTCTCTCTGTTGTTACCAACTTTGCTGGGCTCTTGGCAGTCAATACGCACGTTAAAATACGTGCAGAAAGAACAGTGACATTTTTCGAAGGTTGATATCGAAAGTGCTTAAACAACCGTGGACAGTCTATATATAGTCTTATGACTAGGGCTCCTGATTTTCGCGAGAAGAGTTCCGAGCGGGCTATATTTCGATATTCTGTGAGCATTCCAGATGTTTTTATTTTCTTTCTGGCCACGTTTCTTTGTGAGAAAAATCTTCCTTACTTGATTGGCCTATCAAAATTAGGCTACTCGGATTACTGAACTTCTGTGATTCACTAGAAGACGCATACTACGTGTAACAAATGAAGCATCTGACCACGAATGTGGGTCTGGTGGAAAATATTTCAAAATACAATTAGTCATGAAATCTTTTCGCCAAAATTGGATGTCTCTATAGTTATGACGCCAACCCTTTACTGTGCTATATCGAGAATCGATGGGACCTGTAGTAATCGTTAAGGAAGAGGACCAATGTCGCATATAAAATTGTGGCACGAAGCGGAAACTGTCAATTTCGACCCTTGCCCCGAATTTACGACAAGTTTCAATACAGATAAAAAAAAAGAACGGGATGCAAGAAGCGATGGAATGAGGAAAGTGTAAAGGAAGGGAGGAGAAATCGGTAGTGCTGGAAAAGTAGTGGAGACGTTCGTTAATCCTTACACTACAAGCGTATGAGACCGTGTACACAGAACAATGTCATTGACTTGATGGTTTCTGGTGCATTCAGGAAGATAACGCCACTAAGCTGTACGGTAACCTTCCTTGTGAACAATACAATCTGCTGATACCGTCCTTCAGGTTTATGGCATCTGGTAGTAATATCAGAGAAAATGCGACCGAGGAGGTAGCAAAAATAACCAAGTACAGAGCTGACCGTGATAAGTCCTTTGCAATATGTCTACGTATTTTGGAATGTTAAAAAAAAAAAAATCCGAGTAAAACCTTAAAAAAAATTATTAGAGTACACACGATGTGCTAAAAAATATAAAATTCGCATAACGCTTTGATTTTAAAAATTTCATTGCCAAGGTAAATATTAATATTGGCTGAAAATTCGGAGCTGATGAAACATCAGAATTTGAGTGCGTATAACTTCCACATAAAGATTTTCCATTTTACGGAATATCCGCTAGTTAAAATATTTATGAAATAAACGACAGTTTATGTCCTCCTTGCAGTAAAAGCCCAGGGGCGAAGGAAAAGGTTGCGTCTGTGCCAAGTATATTCCTCTCACTTAAACGGTGCTCTAATGGCGGCCCATCAAATCTTACGGCCGCCAAAACGTATCCTTTCAGTGATCGTATTTTCTCCTAGTGGCCAGGGGAAAATGGGGAGAAGGTTCAAACTTTCGAAGCACGTATCCGAGATAAAGAGAGGGAATATAAATAAATTTCAAACTGATGGCTGTATCTAAGGGTTCAATTTTTATGGTGCTACAAAATAGCGACAGTTGAAACGCCATACTTCCGTTATTCATAAATTAGAGCTCAAACATAAGGGCGAAAGCATCTCTTGAATTCAATTTAATATTTATTTTTACATTTGTCTGACAACAGAAAACTCTTTGAATTCACGGTGAGTAGTACGCAAGGAATTTTTCACGATTGTGTTGTATGATCATGTTACAGTTTTTTTTCTTTATAACCCCTTTCAGCGGATCTACTTCAATTTAGAGTTCCAAGTGTTGCAAATAATAAATATTTGGATATATGATGTAGGCACTTACGTGAAGCTACGCTTGTTTCGTTATTGCAATAGAATAGCTGTGAGCTTTCTGTTCAGTAATAGAGCCACTGATAACTCATTCACTCATGGTGGTTTATACACTGGACGTTACAAGAGACACGTGTATTTATTTATTTACGATATACAGAGCACGAAACAACGTGCAGCAAAGAAAGTCCTCGCGTATGGGAGAAATAATTAGTTATTGAGATTACGTTCCTCACTCTCATAAACAGCTGCTGCCAATAACCTGAGACACAAACGCGTTTTTCTTTATTCTGACATACGACTGTAACTGAAAAGTTGCAAACAAAATATTCGTTCATGGCTACGCCTAAAATAGAACATTTATCTGTGAAGTAAAGGGTTAAACGTGGCTTACGCGTAGGTACCAGTGAGAAGAGATTATACTGCATTACAATTAATACATAAATAATTTACTTTAAATTTTGTTCATCTTTCAATATCTGAAATTTAACGTAAGTAAGCTGTCCAATCTTATTAGTGCCTATATGCAGTATAACATTTCAACTTATTTAATTTTAAACGGCTGATCTGCCCCGTGAAACCAATGATAAGTAAGAGTGCGCGTTATGTTTCTATAACGCGTTGTTGGCCATTTGCGTCAGCAATGTTGAGACATGTACAAAGTTGTAACCTACGTCAGAACCTTACAAGCAGTCAAATTTCATGAGATAAGTCACTCTCCGTATTAACCCCTTAACACATTATTCCAATATATTTATTTATTTACAGCAGTTGCAGAACAGGTATAATCATGATCGAGGCCGCACAGAAACCAGCACCAATACTGGCATAACTTTCCTTTTGGCAATACTATTGGCAGCTATTGACACGTCGAAACTTCATGACTTACTGCTGCTAGCGCAACACGACAGTGACTCTTCTTATAGATTCCATCGTGTGAGTTATGTTCGTTATTCAAAGGTACTAGTCAGGCCAAAGATTTTCCTTCTGCAACCGTGAAAATGAAACATTGTGAACATTAAATGGTTAAGGGCGCTGATCACCAAAAATTAAATTATTTTATTTTTAAACTAAATACTGTTCAACTTGTAGACATAACTTACAAGTACCATTTCCTTGCATTAAAAAAACACATAGTTTGTGCACAATTGCATGTCAAAATCCAAGTTTTAGTGTTTTGGAGACGTACAAGTGATAAAAACTAGCTAACATACCGAAATGAGAAAATTTACATTGAAATGAAACGAGTTACTTCACAAAGTCGTGCTATGATTTTTTTTAATAGTTCTAAATAAATTAATTGTAGCATATTTTTCATTTTTGCAGTCCATTTACTTTTGGTAAAATAAATGTTGCTGAACATACCTGAAAATGTTCTGTAAATGTTTTCGTTTGTTTCATTTGTACTTCCCAAAACACTAAAACTGCACGATCTCCATGCTTTTTTATGCTAGGAAAGAATAGGCCACTTACAAGTAATGTCAAGTAACGGCTACAAGTTGAACAGTATTTTGTAAAAATATAACGTTACAATTTTTTTTTTAACAGTGCCCTAAATATTGCACGTGCGCATTTTCGTTGTTCTTAAAGCTTGTAAAGGAATAATTCAGGCTAAACCTCTTGAGTGTCGATATTTGTCGTCAAGATCAGCTCGCCCTCCTCCGGAAGAAAACTTGTGGAGATTGCCTCGGCAGGATAGTAGATAGGGAGAGAACGACTGGTCGACACCATCGGCGAGGAAGTAAAGGCCTCGTGCTCGGTGTAACGGCGCCACGCAGGAGTATAGTTCGGCGCGATAAGGCGGCCTGGTGGGCGTGGCTGATGGCGTCTTCAGGGGGCGGCGCGTGGCTTATCTCCACTGCCTGCAGACATCACGGCGCCGCGACCGGCCGGCCATTCCTCCTTCACACGCCTACCGCGCCCTTACTACACGCGTGGGACTTCCCCGGGATTCACTTAGTGTCGTGTTAGACTTCAGAAAAACGTGGCTTTTATGGCTTGAGTCAGTGCTTNGGGACTTCCCCGGGATTCACTTAGTGTCGTGTTAGACTTCAGAAAAACGTGGCTTTTATGGCTTGAGTCAGTGCTTGCTTCTAGAATTTTGCTTTAACACGGACCACCAGGTGAGGACTGCCGGCCTAACGCAGACCGCCTGCCTCAACANTTGCTTCTAGAATTTTGCTTTAACACGGACCACCAGGTGAGGACTGCCGGCCTAACGCAGACCGCCTGCCTCAACATGTCTCCCCTTCGCTTACCAAAATGTACAAATAGTAATTCATGATCTCATTTAAAAAGTTTAAAAATATATATAATAAAAAGTGTACTTTATTATATTTTAAAATACAAATGAATATGCAAAATAAATACACACAGTATCAAAAAGAAAAGAACAAAAATATTACCAACAATTATAACTAGGCATCTCAAATCAACGAAAAAAAGGGGGAACGACAGGAAAGTTTCGTGGACCACCGCGGAGCCACTCACTCAGGCGAATCGGACTCGATTTCCGGCAGGGTCGCTCCCGGAATTTTGCAAGTGGGAATCGTGTCGGTCGATGCCACCGGTTGGGGGGGGGTGGTTTCTCGGGGTTCTCCCGTTTCTCCCGCCCTTGAATCCAGCGCTGCTCCATACTCACCTCGTTTCTCCCTCATNTGGTTTCTCGGGGTTCTCCCGTTTCTCCCGCCCTTGAATCCAGCGCTGCTCCATACTCACCTCGTTTCTCCCTCATTGGCTCTCAAGACCTCGATGTTAAGAACCGCCCACATCTCTTAACTCCTCTCGTGGACCACCAAGGATCTAGACTCGGTCCCCCAGTGGTCCACGGAACAAAGTTTGATGAGAACTGCAAATACAGTCTCTTCGACAAGTCATGTAAAAAACTAATCAAATGGTAAAGCGCCATCAACTGCGTTAACACTTCTCTTCAGAATCNCTCTTCGACAAGTCATGTAAAAAACTAATCAAATGGTAAAGCGCCATCAACTGCGTTAACACTTCTCTTCAGAATCACAGTATAGTCTGTTCGTGGTTCATTCCAAATTTTCTGAAGCCCTGCTAAGGTTATACTTTCAAGCTGTTCCTCTGCCTCAAGAAAACAAAGCTGAACAAAGGGACAACGCATTTGTGCGCACTCAGTTTAATAATATTTTGCTTCGGAACTATTTCTTACTAGACGATACCAACACACCTATTTTCTCTCTGTTTTTATTCGTGTTATTAATGAATGAAATGTTATTATTTATACATAAAATATAAGTAAAAGTTTAATGTAACCAAAAATAAGGTACCTTTATGCAAAGAGAAATATAAAACGCTTATGATTCATGACACATTTTGGATAGAATCAAACACGTAACACGTGGGGTGATTTTTCAAAGGTTTTATTGAAAAAGTGTGAATGTACCACGAATATACTGTATACAGGATGATTCTAAAATCATGGGACAAACATTGAGGGGTGGTAAGGCTCACTAAAACAAACAATTATTGTATAGGAATATATGGGCGGAAGTGACGTGTTGAGGCACAAACACAAAAATAANAAACAAACAATTATTGTATAGGAATATATGGGCGGAAGTGACGTGTTGAGGCACAAACACAAAAATAACACATTAAATGCAACACATTGTCTATTTACAACGTCGCCGCTAAATGCCTTTTTACAGCAATGTTTATAATAATTGCTCAAAATTGCTACCACCGACAGTAATGCAAGCTTGGTAGCGTCGGTGGAGTGATTGGCGAACAGATTCAAATACGCCGGGTATTTCACGCACGCCACCATTGTCAGCCAATCACGCCATATGTAGAGGTCGCCAAGCATGCGTGACTGTTGGTGGATGCATTTCCAGCAACTGTTTTAACATTTTCTGTACGGAATCACTCGTTAAGTATGCTGCTAATGAACATTTTATGTTTCCGTTAATGTGTTATGTTTTTGTGTTTGTGCCTCAACGCGTCACTTCCGCCCATATATTCCTATACAATAATTGTTTGTTTTAGTGAGCTCTACCACCCCTCAATGTTTGTCCCATGATTTTAGAATCATCCTGTATATGTTAACAGAGATTAAATGGCGAGGCGGTTCTTTTGATGTTAGCATGCCCGTTTTCTGACAGGCCGATAGGAGACTGCCGCCGGCTGGCGAATAGGTTACCAGGCGCTGATTGGCGGACGGCGTTCCGATGTTTTGCTTGTAAGTGCCGCCATCCTGCTGGCGTCTGCGGCTTGAGCTCGGGGATTAAGCGGCCGTTTAACCTCTGTATTCTTAAGTACTTTGCCTTACAGATTTGCAGACATTCGAAACAAGCTGTAATCGAGTCACTGATATCCACTGCAGCATAAACATCAGTTGTGTTGGTCTCTGTATTTCCACTTACCATCGATCTATTGGTCGACAGTACACTGTATGCTACATTGTATAGCACGACGTTTAGTATTGGCCGACTGTCAGCCGATATGATTGCGATTTCGAAGGATTCCATTGGCGTAGAATGCGTGGGGATCTATGTGGTCTCGAACCCTACTGCAACTGTTATTACGCCCATGGACCCCCGAATAATACTTATACCGAAACTCCTTTTTACTGAAACTTTCATAGCATATAATGTATTTAAATACTCTCGAGTTATGTTTACATTTTTAAATTATTTTAAGGTATGCATTTGGAATGATGGAAGCAAACCCAACCAGCGAAGGCTATAAGAATTATAATAATCTGGAAAGGTAAAACTTTGAACCGCCTGTCAACACGATCACAAGAATACGTGGNAAGGCTATAAGAATTATAATAATCTGGAAAGGTAAAACTTTGAACCGCCTGTCAACACGATCACAAGAATACGTGGCAGCCACACGAAGACTGTTCGCGATAAACTAAACACTTCTGAAAGCACTGCTTCAGATCTACTTGTATGTACTTGGTGTATTCTTCCACCATATGTAAAATTAACATTGCCGTGGGCCTGAACTCTTTATTCGTGCTCGGTCAAGGAAAAGTGAGAAAATATGAGAAAATTAAATATCTTACATATTTGCTATTTCTTACACTTATGTGCATTAAAAAACAGAAGGAAAAATTAATTATTTCAGTATTCACGAATGCTTATCTANAAGGCTATAAGAATTATAATAATCTGGAAAGGTAAAACTTTGAACCGCCTGTCAACACGATCACAAGAATACGTGGTAGCCACACGAAGACTGTTCGCGATAAACTAAACACTTCTGAAAGCACTGCTTCTGATCTACTTGTATGTACTTGGTGTATTCTTCCACCATATGTAAAATTAACATTGCCGTGGGCCTGAACTCTTTATTCGTGCTCGGTCAAGTAAAAGTGAGAAAATATGAGAAAATTAAATATCTTACATATTTTCTATTTCTTACACTTATGTGCATTAAAAAACAGAAGGAAAAATTAATTATTTCAGTATTCACGAATGCTTATCTANTCTATTTCTTACACTTATGTGCATTAAAAAACAGAAGGAAAAATTAATTATTTCAGTATTCACGAATGCTTATCTAATATATTTATTTCAACCTTAAAACGCGGAACTATTTTCCCTCTGTCGTTACCAACTTAAATGGGCGCATGCCAATCAGTGTGCCCGTTAATATATATATGTAGGTAGGGGCAGTGATATTTTTCAAAGGTTGATTTCAAAAGTCGTCACTTTACCGCGAACAGTCTATAGTTTTAATTAACAGCAACGCCCTTTATATTTGATTTTGCAAGCATGATGTAATAATTGATTAACTTTCTGCCTTGACTAAAAAAAAAATTTATTTTTATATTAATGATTTAAATAGAATAAATCATATATATTTTTTTAAATTTTGAATGAAAAACTTAGTTAACACCACAAATGTTGTAAGTATAGTTAAAGTTTTAAATTAAAACTTTTAGTTCTAAGTAATATATTCTTCCATACTCATCATTGATATTGCCAACGTAACAACATACATCCCGCAACAACGCATCAGCTGATACATTACTTTGCAAATGAGAGCATTTAATGTTTAATTATTGTGGGGGTATTAAAAAAAAAACTTTGGATTGCAAAATTTTGAAACTTGGCAGTAAATTACTAATTACTTTATAACGCTGTGTGTGTGCGTGTGCGTGCGTGCGTAAGTGTGCGTGTGTGAGATACAAGTATCACCGGTCTAACATTAATAATTATTGGGAATTATTAAATATGCATTGTGTCCTTACAAAAAAATTAAAAATAAAAGTTCGGACACCAAGGCTTCCTCCTTTTTTTATGGGCAAGGGCGTAGAAGTCGAGGAGGTGCGATACAAAAAAAACTGAAGATGGGACCCACTGGAAAAATATGCTTTCTACACCTATCTCCAATTACAAGTTATTTCCTAATAAACACGGTATGCAATACACTGTGTTCTTTTAAATAATCAACAGTTTGAATGCTGCGGATTTTGAGTTGAGTTATTTAACGTTCAGGTCTTGTGAGCCGATGAGGATGAAATGAGGTGATAATGGAGCAGCACCGGAATGCAAGGAAGGGGGAAACGGGAGATCCTCAAGAAAACTCGCAGACCAGTGGCATCGTCCGGCACGATTTTCTGCGGACGTGTTATTGCTTTGCAGGGAATGTCGTGAAAACTACTGGCGAGACAATAATATGTTGGCAGTATCCTCAACGAATTCGGACGACGTTACATTACCGCAAACTCAGAAAAAAAAAATTAAACTCAGGCGTCATATTACGTTAACGCCACTCAAAGGTATTGGCCGCATTATGTATAACTAGTGACACCCAAGTTTCACGAAGAGAATTTCTGTCTTATTATATTTCAAAACACGGTAGCTCGACTCCTATTTAGATACTGGATTGTTAACTGCTGCACGCCATATGTGACTTCGCGAATCACAGACGTTCAAGTATAGTCTATTCTATTATCTCCCCACTTTTTGAATCAAACATTTGAAAAATCACCCTACGAGTCACCTGTTTGTTTCCTAAATATGCAATGTATAACAAGCGTTTTACACTACTGTGAACATAAACATATCTTATTTTTGGTTAAATTAAACNCCTAAATATGCAATGTATAACAAGCGTTTTACACTACTGTGAACATAAACATATCTTATTTTTGGTTAAATTAAACTTTTAATCATATTTTGTGTATATATTATTATATATCTTTTAAAATCAATATGAATAAAAACAGGGAGAAAGTAGGTGTGTTGGTAATGCTTAGTAAGAAATAGTTTTCATGTAAAATATTTTTTTAATGAGCGCGCACGAATCCGGTGCGTTATCCCTTTTGNTGCTTAGTAAGAAATAGTTTTCATGTAAAATATTTTTTTAATGAGCGCGCACGAATCCGGTGCGTTATCCCTTTTGGTGAAATTTTCTAGACTCAGTTTGCATTAGGTGGAGAGATATTCTGAAAGTAGGACTTTAGCAGGGCTTCAGAAAATATGGAAACATCCGTGAATGGATTATACTTCAGTCACCTACCTATTATTGGCTCAGTCAAATACCGTAATGAGTGAAGAGATTTCGGTGACTCTTAACACCGTGCTCTAGAGAGTCGATGAGGGTGATCGAGGTGAGTAAGGAGCAGCGCCGGAATAAAATGGCGGGGAAACAAGGGAAACCCGAGAAAACCCGCCGACCAGCGGCATCGTCCAGCACGATTCCCTCGTGCAAAAATACGGGAGTGAGCCGGCCGGGGATTAAACCTGGTTCGCCTCGGTGGGAGGCGAGCAGGCTAACCACTCAGCCACTACAGCCCCTTAAATACCGCAGTGTCTCCTCACACTATCACGCGGCTTATAACCGAAGGAAAACTCACAACTTGCAGGTGTGGAGGAAGAATATTAAAGCCTACTGTGCCTGGAACTGATTTCGCGAAAAATCAGTCACTATGTGAAACACACATAAAATGAATAAAATATTTATAACTGTGGTAGCTACCGATGAGAAAATAGTGATCGGTCAAGTGTACTGAAAATTGACAGGTTTTGCCTGACGCCGAATGAATTCGTGAAATCACCTCGTCTCTGATCACTCAACACGAAAAATTCGCGAGCAAGCAGCGTAAACTAAGTGAATTTGGAGACCTGAGAATTTCGCATGTTCAAGCAATATCATGGTAGAATTTAACTACTTGTACTTTGTTACATTTGTCATCGGGACACTNTAAACTAAGTGAATTTGGAGACCTGAGAATTTCGCATGTTCAAGCAATATCATGGTAGAATTTAACTACTTGTACTTTGTTACATTTGTCATCGGGACACTCGTATATTGACATGCCCTGGGGGACTGTGAACCAGCAACACGCATGTAGAAATAGACTGAGGATAAAGACACCAACCAACGAACAAAGACAACACGTGGGGTGCATAGGAGTGCCAAGTTTAGCAGAGCTGACAAATGAACTCGCAGAATTTCCGGGTCCCCAACTATATGTTAAGAACGAAATTTTTCACGAATTAATTTCAGTGCAAGATGAATTTCAAACACGCGTAATTTTGCAATATATTTTGCGATTAGGTCAAAGTTTATCGACCACGCCACAGAGTAAACAAATACACAGAGGCGAAATGGCGTCGCGGTTCCTTTCATACACTAAAGATGAGGTAGACCTATTAGCCTATTCGCCTTCGACGTATGTAAAAATCAGTGGAAAGTCACTGATTCGCAGTCAACTCCAACTACTTCAATCAGTGAAAATGGCTCCACTTAGAATCAGTGGAAAATCACTAATTTCTTCAGAGGAAAAAATCCACTGAATGAATTAGTGAATACTTCAACTAAGAATTTGCTGAAAGCAAATTATTTTTGCCTTAATTTTGTTGCCACAAACGTGTAAGATTCGGCTGGTTCAAATAAATATTAGTATGGCCGGCCGTGCAATACAATTGTGATTATTAAAAACATCTTAACTTGCCCGCGTTTAGAACTCACGACTCCTGGTCCCGGAGCTTTGCGCCTATGCTTCATCGGATTCTGTGACTGATAGCTTGGAATTACGATTTATAGTTCTGTCAAGAGTGTAAAGCATGGCGTGAGAGTAGTTAAATATTTTCACGTTTTACAGATTTGTTTTTTTTTCTGTGGAAATTACTTCATAAATGTTGTTTTTGAAATTTTTAGGAATCAAATAAACCGCTAACAAACACTGTAACTATCCTAATTGTCAGAAAAATCACAAAGAAACTCTATAATTGATACACATAGATTAACTGATCCATCACTACAAAAGCAAATCACTGATAGACAACGAATGAAATGGTTGAAGGAAAACGGGCTCACAAATTCGTCAATTACAATTAACTGAAGTGACTGTTAAATAAGTCAGATGCTGTTAACTGATTCAAATAGTGAAATTATCGCTGGTTAAGATTAAGAGTGTACCCAACATTGACCTACCCCAAAGCAACACAACTGTCAAAGTAACGTGGTCAACAATGATGAACGTGTTTGTTTACATATTAATTTTTAAATGACAAGCACTTTTATATTAATAGAAAACTTTTACCAATTTGAATTTAATCAAATTGCATTATAAATTTGTTAGAGGAAGTATAAAAACATTTTAAAGCACTTGTTTACTACACAGTTTTTTTAACCCATATGCAACCCACGCTGTTTTCGCTAGACGTGTTGGCAGAAATGCAGTTCAATGTTGGGAGACGGAGACTGGTTGTGCGCAGCCAGCAAGATTGGTCTACCTCCTCTTTAGTCTATGGTGCCTTTGATGAGGGCGTGCGCATTCTCTGATTAGTTGTCTAAGGGTCTGGGAACGGGCCTTTTGTCTGATTGGCTACCGCGTGCTGCGAAATGCACCCTATTGGCTGGCTAGTGGCTGACAAGTAAGTCACCAGGCGCTGATTGGTGAATGTCGTTCCGACACGTCGCTGGCTGGTAACGCCACTGAATAAGATGACATTTCACCTCAGTATTGTTATTTACTCTGTGGCCACGATCTTGAGTGAGCAGCAAACCTGTAGAGAAACAAGGACGGAAACTTGTGCTATAGTCGATTCACTGTTACTTCCAACTTTTCTGAAGCCCTGCTAAAGTTTTACTTCCAGGATATTCCTCCCCGTCATACAAACAAAGCTTAACCAAGTCTAGAAAATTACACCAAAGAGAATGCCAACCACATTCGTGCGCACTCAGTACAATATTTTTTTTATTGCATAAGAACTATCCTTTACCAGGCATTACCAAAACACTTTTTTTCTCACTATTTTTATTCACATAAAATATTAATTAAATATAATAATTTACAGATAAAATATAATTTTAAAATTTCAACTGGACCAAAAATAAGGTACTTTTAAGTTATAATAACTGGAGTAATAAAACCTTGTGATACATGGCATGTTTAGGAAATAACCAGACGTGTCATACATGGGGTAATTTTTTAAAGGTTAGATTCAAAAAGTTTGAAGAAACCGTGAATAGACTTCAACTGGTGAGGGGTAAAACTGCATTGGTGAATGTGGAAGCAGCGGTGAACAAATAGCTGAAGTTAGAGTATACAGAAAACTGAGGAATCTAGCCTCCATTTTAACGGTCACGACAAATGTTCCTGTTTC
The DNA here is from genome assembly GCA_002778355.1 of Clitarchus hookeri. Lineage (NCBI taxonomy): Eukaryota > Metazoa > Arthropoda > Insecta > Phasmatodea > Phasmatidae > Clitarchus > Clitarchus hookeri. The sequence continues at coordinate 500,541 of NQII01000835.1, read as the reverse complement.
CAACTTTAAACCTCGCTAGAGCCTGGGAAAATACGGTCTGACCTAGGCACGGATTCTACTAGGGGTCAGTTATTAAACTGTAATTCCTGTGACACGCGACCACAGCGTACTTAAGGATACAGATGCGAAACAGAAGCGTATATCGCTAACTCCAGCCACACGCGCCACCAAAATGGCGTTACTAGCCAATATTACGTCGGAACGCCGCAGATCGCCATTCAGCGCCTGGTATCCTACCTACCAGGAGGCAGCCCAACCAATAGGAAATCTTTCGCTTCACGCTGTGGACATTCAGACACAAGGCACGTTCCCAGACCCATGGGCAACCAATCAGAGAATGCGATGCACACGCCCACATCAAAGGAACCGCCACGCCATTTCGTCTCTGTGTAGTCATCTACTCTGTGACGTGGGACAAGCGTCTGTGGACAGTCGAAGACACGCGAGTGTGAAAACGAGCCAATTATTCAAAAACTACCCTAGGTTACACTGAGAGAAAGGTTTGTTGCTGCCAACAAAATATTTGTTTGTATAGAGTTACAAAATATATTTAGTTAGCCCAACGAAATATTTTGTTGAGTAAAATTTGAGAAGCAACAAAACTAATTTTGTTTATCTAACAAAGCACGCGCTTTAATTAACAAAACCTCTCTGTTGGGCGAAAATAATTCATACTGTCACCAAAATATTGAGTTTAATTAACTGTACATACATAATTTTGATTGCCTACTCATTTATTGCCTCCATTAAAAAATATATCTCGAGAATCTGTTTGCGTTTTTTAGTCACAATTAGGAAATTAACAATGTTTGTTAGTGAATTTATTGATGCTTACGAATAATGGTTCAAATACTGTGCATTTGTTAAATTTGTAACAGTAGATATGGCCATGTTACAATCTATACATTCAAATGTAGCCTTACGAACTTAACTACTTAGAGATCCTACATTTTGCAGATGTGGCCATATTACTCTCGGTGTGCGGCCGTAGTCGCGTGAATATATTCTGTCAATAACATAAAAAATAAACACATTTTGATAGGTCCCGATATATGACATAGCCTTATACTGATACACGTAAATACAGTTCTGAACAAAAAAATATTTTCGCTGCAATGCCTGAAACTACATTTTTATTTATGGGCGGAAGAGTTAAACTAAATAATACCTGTATTATCTGACCATCCTAGGTTAGTTTAGTAAGTTGTGATAGGTTTGGATACTATGTCAAATAATATTATTTTTAACACGTGCATGCACAGTACACTACGCTGTAAAAACGTTTTTTGTACTTTTACAATAAAAACCCTTGGAAACCCAGTTGCCAACCAAATCCTTTGTAGAACTAAATAAATTTTTTTTTGTAAAGTCTGCAAAACATATATTTGTAATACATATAACAAATAATAGGCTTGTATTACAACTTAAATTATTGAGAAGTGGATGTAAAATTATTTTTCTCTTCTACAAAACTAATAAGAAGAATTGATAACAGACAATAGGCAAAAATTAATTTCAAAATATAATTCACGGAAGAAAAAAAAAGCTACACTTCACCAGCACGGGAACTAGAACCCACGTTCTTAGCATTATTGCCCCTGATCCTTACCCATAAGACTAACTTCGCCTCTCAAGATCTCGATGTTAAGAACCGCCCAATTCTCTTCATTCCCTCACAAGACTAATTTTACCTACGAGTTTAACATTTATTTTTGTAATAAATATAGTATTACATGGGGCGCCTCAGGGGCGTATCTAAGTTCATGAGGGATGTAGTTATTAATAAAAATAAAAGACCTACATTCAGTAATTATATTTATTCTCAATGCTATAAACAGTTAAACTTATGTTATTTACCAGTCTGAGTGTCCTATTAACTTTTATTATTCTTACTGAGCGCAATATTTAACTACCATCTCATTTTCAATTAAAGTCTTTATTACAGTCTGTACTCCTGCTGGTGTCACTTAAACTGCTCCAATTATTTCCATACGTTTAGTTAAAACTGTCTATTCACATCGTCCCGAATGTATTTTCACTCACGCATTCAGTCCACAGTCCCACAGATCAGTCCCACCCTTCACTGCACACGAGCTCGCCGACGCACGCTCGCAGATCGCTGCAGTGGTCCTTCACCGCACCGGAATCGCCCAACTGTCGCTTAAGGTCGAACGAGACGCCAAACTCTCGGCTCTTAATAACTCCTCCCCTCAGAGGCCCGCATGGGGTATTTATACTTGAGGTAGGTGCCGTCTAGAACGTTCTCGGCAATCCAAGATATACTGGGAAAAGTAATTGTGATGACGTTCCTGTATGATAAATGGAGAAATATGAGCTTCTCGGGGTCAGCGAGGGACTAGCTGCGAAAACATCGGCGTGAGAGGCGGCGGCATCCTTTATTATAGGCCACTCGCTATCACAAACTGCCTTCCATCACTTCCACTCGCTCGGGCGGGATGCGAAGCTGCGAGTGCGTAACACTGCCCCCTCCTCAAGACTTTTCACCCCGAACAGACACTGCAACATCCGGACCATCGTAGAGTGCCAGTAGGTCGATGTGGACAACCTTAGGCTTCGCTCGAGAGCCTTGACGAAAAATTCAAAAGACCAAATAATTTATCTTATTCAGAAACCTGTAGGGGCCTTCCCAACATTTCTGTAGCTTCGGGCAGTGCCACTTTCTCCTCTGTCAGTTGTAGAGCCACATCAGTTGTCCTTCTTGAGAAACCTCTCCCGGCACTCTCCTATCATATCGCGTCGTCATCCTGTCTCTATTTATTCTGAGGTGCTGTCGAGCAAACTCATGGATTCCAACAAGTATGTTACATAATTCGCTGGCACAACCAGGGGCTGCAGCTTCTTCTTCTGCCGATCGGCCAAACAGCAGGTCACTAGGAAGGCGTAGTTCTCTTCCAAACAGCATCGCTGATGGTATCGCCCTTCTCGACTCGTAAACTGCTGAGCGGCAAGCTAGAATAAACAATGGCACCTTTGAATCCCAGACCTTTTGGTTGTCTGCCAAAAATATCAACAGGTACAGCTCAAGAGAGCGGTTAAGCCTCTCGGCCATTCAATCCGACTGAGGGCGTAGTCTTTTTCATCCCCAGAATTTTCGTCACCTCCTGGAAGACCGCAGCTTCAAAGTGTCTTCCCTGGTCAGAATAAAGTTCTAGTGGCACCCAATACCTCGAAAAGACATTATCTATGAGTGCCCCAGTAATAGTACATGCTTCCTGGTTCGGGAGGGGAATAACATCAGGCCACTCAGTAAAATAATCTTGAGCCACCAGTGAGATACCGATTACCTCTCTCAGTGACAGACAAAGGACCCGGAATGTCTGCTGCCATCCTTTCGAATGGGGCTCCAACATTGTATTTCTGGCGATGACGTTGTCCTCTGGTCATTGGGCCCTTCTTCGCAGTGCAGGTGTTGGACAATCGGCACCACTTCTTAACATCCTCCCGACAATTAAGCAAGTAGAATCTCATTCCAACTCTGTCGAGGGTCTTGTTAACACCCAAGTGTCCACTGGCTGCCGCTTTATGCAGTTCTTTGAAGACTTCTGGAACCCTGCATTCTGGAAGGGCCAACTGTAAACGTGTGTGTTTTCCATAAAAAACTTTCCCAGTTTCTGTAAAGTACACCATTCTTCAGCATGACAGTATCCCATTGTGCCCAGTATGCTTTTNTTGTTAACACCCAAGTGTCCACTGGCTGCCGCTTTATGCAGTTCTTTGAAGACTTCTGGAACCCTGCATTCTGGAAGAGCCAACTGTAAACGTGTGTGTTTTCCATAAAAAACTTTCCCAGTTTCTGTAAAGTACACCATTCTTCAGCATGACAGTATCCCATTGTGCCCAGTATGCTTTTACTGCTGCGCTCAGACTAGATATCTCCTCACATTTTGGCCGGCAGCCAGCTTCTTTCCACTATAATAATGGCTGCAAAGTGGGATCGTTCAGCTGATCTTTCCTAATACCCTCAGCACTCCAGGTAGGTAGGTTACCCATCACAAGATAAAGAACCTTGAATTCTTGTTCTCTGTACCTTTGGCAATTCACCACTCTTTTCTTCCTGGTGTTCACAATGACGACCAAATGGATCGCATAACCTTCTAGACAGTGCGTATGCATTGCTGTGACGGCATCCAGATATGTGCTGTATTTCAAAGTCATATTCTTGAAGATGCTGTAACCACCGGGCTATTTGACCTTCGGTGTTCTTGTAATTTAATAGCTAGCGTACATAATGAAGCATGGTCGGGGTTCTTAGAATAAAATATCTGTCATAAAGTTATTGGTGGAAGTGTGAAATTGCCTTTACCGTGGCCAGAAGCTCCCTGCGCGTAACACAGTAATTTCTCTCTGGCCTATGCAATAACTTACTGAAGTATTCTAGTGGTCTTTACTTTCCATCTTGAACCTGAGATAACACAGCTCCAATGCCTACATCACTAGCATCAGTGTCCAAAATTAACATGCCCTCACTTTTCGGGAAACCCAGGACTGGTGGAGATATCAGAATTTCCTTTAGCTTACGAAAAGCATTTTTACACTCAGTGGTCCAATAAAATGTTATTTTTGCCTCAGTCAGTTCATCAAGTCACTTGACTATCGTAGCAAGCCCAGGTACAAATCGACGGTAAAAGGCACATCATTTCAGAAAACTCCGCCTTTCAGTATTGTCAGTTGGCATTGGCCAATTTATTATTGCTTTGGTCTTCTCAGCATTATAAAGAACGTATTTAAAAACAACTAACCTGCAGGTTTGTGGACACGTTTGTGCAAAATTTAAGGAGATAACGTTGTTGAAAAAAATTGAGAGAGTAATTTAACGCAGATGTCTGGATAATTTGTAACTGATATTTTCCGTAATTTTTCGGACAATTTTTCTAACAGTGTACCTACATATCAAGAAAAGTCGTGAAACAAAACGCATGCCTTTTAACCACATGAAACACATCCACCAAACTCTGCACAAAGTATCACTTGAAATAAACAAAATACGACCTTGTTCCGTGCATCTTTCTGCCATACCTTCCCCTAATTTTTGGTTTCCACAGTCTATTGGACGACAGATCCACATGTGGGTACTTAAAACCCCATTTAAGTAGAGGAAAAAAAGAACATGTAAAAATCAATCACGAGATAATGGAAGGACGAATGTGCCGGGGAAGTGAATCCACTTCCTCTTTACTCCTCTTCTAATCCCGTTCTCCAGGGACGGGAGAGGAAAAAAAAAAACGCCGGGGATGCCAAATGCAAGAGGACGGCAGGACCAGCCCCGAGTTATCGCTGAAATAAACAGACCCCGCCCCTCCTGGGGACACAGGAGTTTTGGTGGTGAAAAGGGTGAAGGGAGGAGTTTTGATTGATGCGCGTCGTTCTGAGACACAAATATGATCTGCGCGGGAGCGCTCGCCAGGACGAGATGTGAGTAAAAAGAAGACAGCAGAAAAACGGCGGCCAGATCACAATGAAAAATACCCCCCGCGCGTGCAGAACGCGTCTACCTGCCGAACACAATTCTCACCGTCGTTGAGAATTCATATTTCTCACACAGGAGACAAGCAGAATAAAAAAAACCATGAAATAACCATTCAAGTAAAGCTTTGATATCTCTGCAAACGCTTCGCCCGTGATATAAAAGCCACATGTATTTTTTAACGGCGGTAGCTGCTTCACATTTTTTTAAACATTTTTTAAAGCCTTGCTTGATTTCTTCTTTTAGCCCCGTGCCGTACGTCAACAATGTAACACAGTGAAATTTTTAGAAGCATGTTATTGTTAGGTACATTTCTATTTTCAATGTGTTCGACCAAGGATTACTTTCCTGATTTANAAAACCATGAAATAACCATTCAAGTAAAGCTTTGATATCTCTGCAAACGCTTCGCCCGTGATATAAAAGCCACATGAATTTTTTAACGGCGGTAGCTGCTTCACATTTTTTTAAACATTTTTTAAAGCCTTGCTTGATTTCTTCTTTTAGCCCCGTGCCGTACGTCAACAATGTAACACAGTGACATTTTTAGAAGCATGTTATTGTTAGGTACATTTCTATTTTCAATGTGTTCGACCAAGGATTACTTTCCTGATTTAANATTTTTAGAAGCATGTTATTGTTAGGTACATTTCTATTTTCAATGTGTTCGACCAAGGATTACTTTCCTGATTTAAGTGCCAACCTTATTGTAAGTTTTCCGTTCAGTGTAAGCATTTACGGTGAATGATGTTATTTTATCGAATACTGGTAATTAGTCGCTAACAATTTATATCAACGTCGAGACTGTTAAAATATAATCAGAGTAATTATTTACTTTAAACTGTTGATGGTCTTACAATGCGTACATAACAGAACTTTAATGCAACAGCAGTCAATATTAGCGCTGCTTATAGTATGGTTTCGTTATTACGCTAAATGGTAGAGTATACAGCAATTAAAGACGGGGCATTTGCTGTTCATTCAGTGACAGGAAACACTTCACGGATACCTACTTTTGTTTCAATTCTTACGCTTGACACACTAAATTTTTAACGTACCGGAGTACTCTGAAGTAACTACAAATACCGTAACAACAGTAAAACTGAATAACCACAAAATAGTCTGGGGTAAAACTAGCTTCTCCTGAGACTGCTGTATGCATTCACCAATAAACAACCAATTGTATGACGTCAAGCATACGGCCTTTTGAAGCCAGGAATTTTCCCGGTCTTTGTTCGTCATGCTATCAGGTCCTCCACGGAGCAAGTAAGTCCTAAACTCAAAATGGAAAGGCGGTCACTTAGATACAAATGCACTAATTTGTTGTTTGGCAAAGGGATGCTTGGTGAGTATACCTCGCGTAAAATTGGGCATTTCTTGCTGTGAAAGTCTTCCAATCTGTTCAGACAGCATCTGACAAATAAATCTTCAGCCACTGAAGGACGCACTCTCATATTCCTGTTGTTCAGGATACACGCTGTAGTTTCACCGTGAACCCCAGCCGTGTACGCTAGAACAATCACGTCACTGGCTGGGGCTGCGGTGGCTGAGCGGTTAGACTACTCGACTCCCACCAAGGGGAAACTGGTTCAATTCCCGGTCGGCTCACAGTCGGATTTTCGTATGTGGCAATCCAGCTAGAAGATGCCGCAGGTCGGCGGGTTTTCTCGGTGATATCCCGTTTCCCATGCACTTTCATTCCAGCGCTGCTCCATACTCACCTCAATCAGCCACATCGGCTCTCAAGACATCGCTGTTAAGAGCCGCCCAAATCAACGTCGTTCACCGATCATCGCCTGGTTAACCCATTCTGACCCAGTGTACACAATGTCTGCATTACGCACCTGTAGGTGATTGTCTGCACAACATACTGCGAAACTCAATGACCAATGATCTTACCTGTGGGTANTATCCCGTTTCCCATGCACTTTCATTCCAGCGCTGCTCCATACTCACCTCAATCAGCCACATCGGCTCTCAAGACATCGCTGTTAAGAGCCGCCCAAATCAACGTCGTTCACCGATCATCGCCTGGTTAACCCATTCTGACCCAGTGTACACAATGTGTGCATTACGCACCTGTAGGTGATTGTCTGCACAACATACTGCGAAACTCAATGACCAATGATCTTACCTGTGGGTAAATGATTCGCTAACCGTCTTACTGGTCTTAGTCATAATTGGTTCATATAACTGTAGCCAAACACATAGCCTACAGCTCATTGGCTGTGACAACGAAACAAGTGTTGCGTCGACTTAAGTACAGCACGCATCATAATTTTTTTGTTTGGAACACCTGAAACCGTAAATTAAAGTGGGGTCTGGTGTCCGGTGGCAGCCCAACCAACAGGGAATCCCACACATCACGCAATACCCAATCAGACCCAAGGCGCACTTCCAGAGCCACGCGCAGCCAATCAGAGAATGTGTACGTGCACATCAAAGGAACCGCCACCCCATTTCAACTACGTGCACTTCTCTTTTCTGTGGTTGCGGTGTGGTGTGGTTGCAGCAATCCTAAGTGGTTTGTCACCCGCACGACAGTTTTGGTAAACTGGTTGCGGTGTGGCCTCTCATACAATGGAGAAGGATGAAGACTTCTGCCTACCTGGAGATCCAAGGGCTTTGCAGAATGTTGGAAATGCTACTTTTTACACGAAACCATTGTGCGTCCAATTTACTGATCTACGAAAAGAACGCACACTTTAGATGACGGGCTTTTGAGTGCTTTCAAGACATCCCGCACATTAGAAACACCATTTCAGAGTACTCCAAAAATGTTTACAAACATCCTTTTCAAACCGCCGTATCTCAAAATATACGCGTCATATACATTCAAAACTACTCACGCGCTCTGCATGGAAGTATCCTACAGACTTTCCACCAATGAAATAACAGGTTCACCGCTGCAAGTCTCATAGGTACACACAGTATGACAACACTGCACGCCAATAAGAGCCTCGCTCTTAGCGGCGATGGCGCATTTGATGCACATAGCATCGTGGCTCTTATAGCTCCCGCGCTTCTCGGCCACAAAAGCGGAAAGAAAGCTCCAAGTAGACAGGAGCCTCGATGAGGTATTTTGCATGTCCTAGACCTAAAAACGTGGAAACGCTAAGGGTGACCTAGGTACACAATTCGAATATCTCATCACCTTTACGCGCAAGACACTGAACTGATTTGCAGTCTTTCTCGTGGACTCCACTCATAAAACTTTCTGGAGTGATTATCGTGTTATGGTTATGGTAGTGTAGGTGATAAATACAAATGTGCTACATGATTCTATGGAATGTTAAAAAGCAGTTACTGGAAGTTTCATACCTAAAAATGGTTGCGAAACACTCGTTTTAGCCTTTTTATGTTTTAAAAAATACGCGTTAAAGAAAGGAATATAAAAACGTAAACCAATATCTGAACGTGGAAAATTTCTTAAATACTCTTCGTCCGCAGAAGACACTAAAATATAATGGACAGTTTTAAAATGACAACTATACGAATGCAGCTCGGCGCTCTGTTTGAAGGGAACGAAAAACGGCGCCTTAATGCGCCGCGGTAAATCCTTCGATGTAGTGCGATTTGTGCATACTGCTACCAAGATAAGTAAATTTTGCAAATTCATTCAAGAAGCAATCCTGAAGAACATTATTTCAGAAGTATCTGTCTGGAATATTCTTTCGTTACGCAAATGTGATCCATTTGAAAAAAATAATATTTCCTATTTGCGCTGCATGTAAAACTAGGATTCTCCGGAATAAGAAACAACTACAGTTTTATTCATAGCATTTATTAAATTATTGCTTTAAAAGTTTTCAAAATGTACATAGAATTTTTTTTCCTTCGTTGTTTTCCTCTCCAAGTCTGGATTTCAAACGTGCGTAGAACGTGATTAATGTGTTTTAAGCGCAACAATGTATCATAGACATGTAACGCGCGTCTACCTGGAGCTAGATACGGTAACGGTTACATTATCACACGCATTAATTGCTTCATCGCCTTTACGCAGAAAATATTAAATTGACCCGCAGTCTTCCCATCATGCTACGCAAAACTATGTGGATTGAAGCGTGATTATAATTACGTTGGCGGAAAGCTCAGAGCAAGTCTCCGATACAAGTTTCGCATATATTAATGCGAAATATTTTCACACACAGCAGTGCCGATAACGCTGCACGTAGCTTCGTTGAAGGGCTTCAAAATAATGATCGCATCTATCGATATGACTAGGAAATTGTATTACAGAAAAGTTTTATGTCGGGTTAATTTTCTTATATGCCCTTAGTGCCCATTATCTCAGGAGTTTCTCTGTAAGAACATTATTCGTAAAACTCAGCGGTTCTTGCGCTGGGCATGTGGGCACCGTAAGAAATTCCATATAGCTTGCAGCGCAGCTTGTCCTGGTCTAATGTAATGTGCGTGGCATTCTCCCTCTTTCCTCTCCCTACGCACACGGACAATATAACCAAACCCTCCCTTTCCTTATTCACTACAAATAATACTTCCTCCAACAAAAAAGTGTACAGGAACTCTCATTCGAGTAAATAATGAATTCCTGTCCATTGTCAATTACACAAAACTACTAGATTTAAAAAAGATAATAGGTTTTGTTGAAAACCACACACAACAGCATTGTGTAAGAAACTGAGTTCTTTAGGTTTTGCATTCTACTCAATTATAAAAGACCTGTTCTTTGAAAACCGTACTTGCTCTTTAATTTGCTAATATAAATTATTTAATATCATATGACATAATATTCTGGGGTGTGTTTAATAGCTGGAAAATGTGATCAAGTTACAAAAGAAAATTTTACGCATCATTGAAAGTATTATAATTCCCTCTTTCCCTAAAACTCACTTCAAAAAAATTAATAGTTCTTACTTTTCCCAGTTTTTATATTTATCATACAATAATTTTTGGCCTGTCAAAAACTATGCAACCGACAAATACTGATATACGTCATATTTCCCAGATAACCCAAAAATTAAAACCAAACATTAAACCAACAATCTACCATTATCATTAAAGGATATTCTTAAAAAGGAAAAAGTTTCTATCTTTAAATTACACTTAAAAAATTATCTTATGGGCAAAGCTTTTTATTGTATGTATGACTACTCTTAATTTTGTTTCAACGTTATGGACTTTTGTATAAGATTTGTTGAGCATATGTATATTTTATTATAATTTTTATGTATTACTATTTTGTACTGTAATATTATAACTGTTCTGTTTTGTATTTTTTTATAACTCCTAACATATATGTTGTGTGATAATGGGGGCTATTAAATAAATAAATAAATAAATAAGATAAGTTATGAACTCGTTTTACTACCACGGTCTGATAAATTCTAAACTCCAAGTATAAATAGTACGTTATTTTTATGAACCAATCATTGCGGGTTATACATCAGTACAGGGCTAGACTCCACTACAGTAATTTTTATTTTCATTTGTGCAATTAGTAGAAACACCAGAATTTCGCTAAAGGAGTTCCTAACTATGCGTGCTTCAAAATTCTTTAGCTCAGATCCACTTTCATGTATGAGAGTTTTTTTTTTAATTGCTACACAGGTATGTGTCTGTTCACAAATCACAGGATAGGATAAACCTAATTCTGATTTGTTCAGTCAATAGTCTTCTCACAAAGACGCGCGGCTAATAACTAAAGGAATGTGGTAGGCATGCACATTGGATTTTAAAGTATGTAGCCTGAGGATAATTCTTTGCACGGAAACAGATGTACCGAGTCTCTGCAACTCTGCTTATCCGACAACCTTACAGGACTTTATGGCAATGATATATATTTGCAAAAATACTAGACAGCACTCTGCTGGCTTCAGTCCGTGAGGCCGAGTAAAACAGGGAATTGTGTTCTGACTACGGCAGTGGTCAATAGAAGTGAATATGGGGTAGAGCGATCCCGCTGGCTGCGTAAAGCCACTCTCCGTGTCCCAACAGTGGGCTGCTTTTCTGCCAATAGAACTATCATAAGAGGCGTGGATAGGTTTGAGGTTAGAACACTATCCATGTAAACTAACACTTTGAGATGTTTCTATACTTGCTGTAGACAATTTGTAATGCAAGTAGATCAAATTAAAATTTATATAAGTATTTTATTTATATAAAAGAGATGGTATTTTGAAAATTTAAATATTAACAAACACTTTCATCACTGTTTGACAGTTGTGTTGGTTAAGGGAAGGCGAATGTTATGTACATGCGCAGGGGACAAATAACAGTGCACCTCATCTTCAGTCTGTGAGGCCTACAGGACTGTAAAATTTAACATGGTGCTATATCACAACGTCTAATGTAGGATCTCTATGTGATATAAAGTCGGAGGGCAAATATTTTGGAGCACCAGTAGAATAATGCAGCCGATTTGGGCATAATATATTTTAAATGGGACAAAACTGGGATCAGGGAGAGGAACCACGCGCTGGCAGGCCGCCATGTTGTGACATCACCCAACCACCATGTTGGATGTAGGTGACACTGGCCTTGACCCCGTGCCCGTAACCGTAACCTTAAACGACCTTGACCATAAATTTTTTTTTTTAAATCCGAAAAAAAATATTTAAAAATCCCCAAAAAATTTATAAAAAAAATTTAATTTTTTTAAAAAATAATTACAAATTGTTTCAAAAAATATTTAAAGATGTGCATGTAGGAGGATTGGGGTTTGATGACAGGTGGCTCGACTAATCTCCCGACACGACTGACCCTCGCCAGGTCGGACAGTGTCCACATCGTCAGCCATGTTAGATGCTGATGACCTTTTACCTTGACCTTGATCTCGTGCCCATAATCTTGGAAGACCTTGAACCAAAAATATCGCTAAATTGTTTTAAAAATTCAAAAAATTATGAATACCGNAAAATAATTACAAATTGTTTCAAAAAATATTTAAAGATGTGCATGTAGGAGGATTGGGGTTTGATGACAGGTGGCTCGACTAATCTCCCGACACGACTGACCCTCGCCAGGTCGGACAGTGTCCACATCGTTAGCCATGTTAGATGCTGATGACCTTTTACCTTGACCTTGATCTCATGCCCATAATCTTGGAAGACCTTGAACCAAAAATATCGCTAAATTGTTTTAAAAATTCAAAAAATTATGAATACCGCTAAACCTTTTACAATATAAACATTTTATTTAAAAAATTTAGCTACACATTTTATAAAAATTAAAATTTCGAATGTTTTGGCTACAGAGGATGAGGGACTGGAGCCAACCAGCCACAATGTTATGTCACCCAACCACCATATTAAATCCAAGTGACCTTTACCTTGACCTTGGCCCTATATCAATAAAATTAAATTACCTTCAACCCCAAAAATTAAAAAAAAAAAACTTTAAAAACTACAAAAAATATTTTAAGAAATTTATAAAAAAAACTTTCATTTCTGGAGGATCCCTCAGCACCATGTCCAGTATACGACTGATCATCTCCAATGTTTCTCATTAGTTGATTACTTGTGTTCGCTTCGCCACCTAACAGTGTTTTTGATTGAATGATTGATTGATTGATTGATTGATTAATTGATTACTCACGCTCGTTCCACCCGCCACTAATGTTTCTCATTGTGTTAACATTTCCCTCCCCTACTCCCTCATCATTGGTCATTCTGTAGAATGCAGTTGACACAACACATCCATTTTTTCGTTTGTCATTTGTTTACGTTTTCACCATTTAGGTGATGCTAGTGTATTAATTATAGATTTCGCCGCCAGACGAGCTGTCGATTTAGCCACCATGTTGGTTGTTGTCGACCTTGATCTTGACCCCAATTACATAGAACTCGAAAAATCGAGAAAAATCATAGTCCATACAACTGACCATTACTAGCTAGTCATGACAAGGATCCATACTGACTAACCATACTAGTCAACGATTGACTCCACCTAAGAATAACTTCACCCAAGACTGGTTCCTGGCGAGATTGACTGAGCACAAAACTATCTCTTGACGAGACCAGTTCCTGCAAAACTGATTATTACAGCCGTTAAGACCGCACTGACAGACCGCACTGACATACCACCCACCTATACAAACGATGATGGACAATCTCTAAAAAAAAGTCTCTATTAAGTGTCTCGTAGCTAACCTCTTCGTACAAAAATCCTCAAAATTTGTGCAAAATATTTATACCACAGCTTACCATACCAAAGGCTCATCCTAACTTGCCAAGCCAACTGACAAGGTAAATCAACTAGTGGCGAAACATTCCTCAAAAATATTCCCTTCATTTCGTTCGTTCGCCATTTATAACTCATTTATTTAAAACGACCCGAGTAAGACATAATACTTCAGATCATACCATAGGCATCCTCCTGCACACATTCACATAAATGTTATCTAAAACTGACTCTCGCAATAAATTGTTGACACCACTTGTTTAATATGTCTTTCAAAGAAGCAGTAGTGACTGTATAAGAAATTACACACACATTACTGTCTATGTATGAATTTAATTAATTAATTTGTTATATACATTATATCATTCTAATTAATTTGTAAATTCTATCTTTACATTTATCAGATGTTTGCAGATAATGGATAGTACCCAAGAGTCTCATCTCATGTAACCCCGATCCTTCAGTTCATCGATGATTGAAGATATCTCAACAATGCGTGAGAGATCCCCGCGTGTTTTCAGGTCATTCAAATAACAGAGTCTATCAAGAAGTTCATTCGGGTCTTCGGGAAATATGTAACGAGCGTTCTTGACGCCTTCTGCCTCCTTTGCACCACTTCTCGAAGGAAACTCGTTGGTGAAATGAGTGCGAACGTCGAGAGAATAATCATCCTTCTCATCAGATACTTCATCAACACTGTCACCATTGTCATTATCATCAATGCTATCTTCATGATCGTCTTCACGTCCTATTTCATCCTCAATATCAAGTTTACTTACTTTGTAAGAGTCACATGGTCATCATCAGTATTTAGTGCGGACAACCGTTTATTTTTAAGTTCGTCGACTTCACGCGAAAGCCTTGCAATTATACATTCCCCACATACCGACTCTATTATGCCTTGTGTGTCTCTCATTCAGTCATTAGCATTAACTGTCTCGTCATAATAGTCTGCGGAAACAGTACGCATCGATGTAGCAAGCGGTATTGGCGACATCACTTGCTGTCTCCCAGTAGACGAACCATTGCAGATCTTTATGTGTTCCTTCATTGCATCAGCTTGCATAAACTGCGTGGGGTCATTGTGGTAATGCTTCATCATGCGAGTTCCCTCGTCGTCGGCAAAAATTTTATGTAGTGTATTAACAGGAGGTAACATTGAGCGAAAAACACTACATTTATCAGTCTTTATGTGCTTATTTATATTATTACATCGACTGAACTGTCTGGAACATTTATAGCAGCTAAGAAAAGCATGAGATGGGTTCTTCAAACAGTCACTCTTCTCATGTTGCCGGGAATTGCAACTTTTACCGAAGGTCTTGGAACAGTAACAGCATTGTTTTCCATGTAATTCTTAGGCTGTCGTTGAAGGCATGCATGTAGTCGTACATGGCATACTCGATTAAAATATCGTCAGTGGCTTGCATAGTCTTCAAGCATGCATGTTAGTTAATACACATGACTCCTGCCGACAGACTCCTGCCGACAGACTCCAGCCGACAGACTCCTGCCGACAGATTGCTCTAGACTGAGTCCTGCCATATTACTAATTTACTGGTTCAATAACAATTAACAGATGAGGAATGAATATATTAATTTATGTATGCAGATAATTCGTCGCATACATTGAATGTCATGTCAGGTATCAACCATTTGTCATATGCTGCATGGTCGATGCTGTTTTACATGCTATTCTCGAGCTAAACGAGCAGATTCTGGATAACTCACCATACATACCGCTCACTCGGGAGCATACCCATGATAGTCTACGTAGCACAATCCGATCGGAACTCGAAGCGACGACACACTCGCCATCACCTTCGATGTCCAGAAGCAAGTCGCCCCTTTGCGAAGCATTTCGCAATACTTTTCACGAACCATTCATCCATTGTACGAACTTTCCCCCTCGAATTACTTCACGAAACACATTGTGAACGATCCATCTGATTGGAGGAACATTTCAGTCACTGATATTTTAAAGAGCCCATCTTATTCTCCCAAAAGGCTTTCTGCCATACATTTTAAATTTAAGAAAACAAATTGGAGCGCTCTGATAAAACCCATATACTCGTTCTGCCTAGAATAAAACACGAAGATATCATATGTACATATATCAGATTGGAATATACATAATTATCTATAGTGTAAATTGAAATATTTTATATTTCTATGTATATTTATATATGTAATATATACCTACAAGCATATTAAAATAATATTGCTATGTTAGAGCGAAGGCTATAAGTTAAACGGACATAGAAATGCAAAAGAGAATAGAATGTACAGGTGTTACAAATTTACGGGAAAATAAGCAAAAGAATAAAGTTGAAAAAATCTCTACACTCCAAAATTTATTGCAGATTTTCGAGGTGTTTCGTCGGTTTACGGACTCTAACGTAAATTATTTTTTATGAGCTAGCATTAAACTAACCGTGGGATTTAAAAATTGTTCCAAAGATTAATAAGCTATTTCATTGGTACATATAAATATCGTAAATTTGCATTAAATTGAATACTGGAAGTAAAGATGTGAAATAAATTCGTGTCTTTAACTACACGCATTTTAACGCTAACACTGGCTATTTGTCTACCTACAGTAGGATTTGCAGCGAGTTATGAAAAATACTTGAATTCATTAACACCTTATTAAAAGTGTAATTCTTAAAGTGACAGTCTTTTAATCAGGTGTTTTAATTTAACATATTGGTGCAGTATTGTCGTAAGAGTAACTAACGCCCTTGCATTTCAAACCACATATATCGAATTTTCACTTTACGACTGCACGGATGCTAGTAGATAGATGCATCACAGCTATAGTCTTTAGAAATAGTGACGGGAAATCGCGGGCTTAAGGAATGATCATTTAAGGATTTTCAAAAATTTTCGTTTACCGGTAAACATATTTCCGTTATACGCATGAGATACACGGTGATTGAATAAATAACTTTCCATTCGGTTCGTATTGCAAATTTCTCTACGGACGGAACGGAACAAGCAAGGGATGAAAATAAAAAAAAAGGTCCAAGGGCGGAGGGAGAGACGGCCTGTCGATACCGGACGCCACACAAACTGCACATCAGCCGGTCAGATTACGAGTAGCGTGTTCATCCTTGTGTTAACGAGCAGTCGCGCGGAACGCGGACAATAAATAAAGCACCAAAGGTTTCTGACAGAACGGAAGACATAGCGACATAGAAATCGACTACACGTCAGGTAAAATGGATGCAAACGCGAGCAAAATGTCAAGGCAGAGAGCGGGAAAAAGAAAGCGTAAATAGAGGTTATTTTTTTTTAAATACAGATCTTTACTGATTCACTATTTTTTTTGTAAATATATTACTTGTGCGCTTTTAGAATAGTAGCCACTGTATCATAACAAAAAAAATTATCGGTGCTAAAGCAGAAGCTTTTTTTTTTAACCCGTTTAGTCACCGTGTCCGCTATTGTATAGATGTTGCCCTTAAGGATGCACACGCACTGTTGAAAATATACGTGCATTCACGGAATTTTTCTCGGAAACGCACAGTAACTTTACGGACACGCAATTCGTAATTACAAAAAAAAAAAACGGAGCTGAGCTCCGTAAATATAAAATAGGGAATGTGTCCGTATTTCCCATAACTTCTGGTTTCGGGAACGAACAATGCCGAGTCGACGCGAAGCTGTAACAAGAAAAATGTCGTTTCTGCGGCAGTCAGGTTACTCGCGCTACAGAGACCTATTATTTCAAACGTCAAAAAATAAGCACCAGGCATCGGTAACATTTAGCAACGTAAATAAACTAACTTTAATGGAAACTGAAAAATCGCGTACGTGACTGTAGTAGAAAAACCAAAATGATACCTAAATACCTTATGAGAGGGTCGTGGGTAAGAGTTTTTCACGGACTTCTAATTTTTTGATTCGGGTTTAAATCTCGCTGTAGTATAAAATATTTTAACTTTTTAACAAATATTTTTACTACACAGTGCAACACCCACATATAAAAAATTTTAATAATATTTCGTTGC
Source organism: Clitarchus hookeri (assembly GCA_002778355.1). Lineage (NCBI taxonomy): Eukaryota > Metazoa > Arthropoda > Insecta > Phasmatodea > Phasmatidae > Clitarchus > Clitarchus hookeri. The sequence continues at coordinate 482,904 of NQII01000835.1, read as the reverse complement.
GTTTTCTTTTAAATTGAAAGTACAGAAAACTAATTAAAATATTTACAAAGAGGTTCCGTGAACTCCCAGAAAGTTCTGTAAAATTTACGGAAAGTAATTTTTTTAAGCAATGTGTCCGTAACTTTACAGAGATTTTTTACCAGCACTTTTCGGGAAAGAAATTTTTTATTTTTTATTTTAGCTGTGCGGCCAGTACTGTGTGCAATAAGGAATCTATGCCTATCGTTTTGAGTGTCTTCTTTGTGGGCAACATGATGTGTGGAATCTTCTGCACCTTCGGCTTGTAAATGTTTTAATGTAAATATCACCGAACACGCAGTGCATTATTTCTAGTTCTAAGAAGTAAACTCTACACAAGCGCAGCACACCCCAAATTATCAGGTGATATTTTAACTTGAGATCGTAAAAAAAAAAAAACGTTTTAAAACCGAAATTAAACTGCCGACAACAAACCAGAGTTCCTACAAGCCTTCCACAAAAAATTAGGGTACCTCACCACTGATTCCACATTAGGTAAGTGTTCGTTTTGACAGCAGTTTCAAAGGACGAATTTCTCTAATTTTAAATTTCGCAGCTTTGGCTTCTGTGTGTGCAGTGGCACTAGTCACGGAATCTTTAAGCGAAAAACATGCGCCGCCAGTGATGAGGCATGTGATGCACGGGCTTGGGTCTCCCCAAAGCTCCTGTCAAAAATTACAATTTTATTTTCAAATATATTTGAAGCCGAAAATTGTAAGACGAAATACGGCCATCAAATTTTTCCTTCCGACAAATTTTATCAAACAATCTTTAATGCGTTCGAAAATGTGTCACACTGTTGAATTTTGCTTACCGGGATGATCTAATATGAAATTATACTTACAAATTATTTTCAAAGTGAGATACTGCTGCTGTGTTTTCATGCAGTCCATTAACAGGAAGAAATGTCATGAATGTTGTGATTTATTTTCACTTCTTTACTAAAATCAAATTTTATTTATCAGAGATGTCCCTCAATTCTGAATATTTTGCGCAATATTCACTTAAAATAGCATTCACGCTCAGACAACTCCTACAAAAGTTAATTATCTTTGTAAGCTATTTCGTTTCTAACGATTGTACGTTATTTTAAAGTTTCATGACTTCTATTTTTGACGTGCGCGGTTTTCATTGGTTGAGTCCGTCAAACATCGAAGATATTTTGGAAACAGTCCATTTTTTTAAATTTTTGTTGGAAACTGAAGCCATCCAACTTCTTCGGGTAAAAATGGTAGGCGTTTACGACATTTCGGCGACCTTGCAACTCTCCAACTTTATTCGGCCGAACTTATTGGACGCAGTTTTCGACGAAAACTTTTGCCCGTGTGACTGTGGCTTTAGTGCCACGCGCTTCTAGATCTTTGACACGCAAAATACGTCCTGGTAGGCGGCATCTATAAACGGCGTTTGGCAGGCAGAGGCCGCGGCAGTGTGTCTAGCGGTTCCGCAATAAGAGGAACCGTGAGGGGAGGGAGGGAAGGATGTCCCGAGGCCAGGCTTCCTGTCCCTGGAGCGGGCTGTGAACACCCGGCGGCGTCTTATCCCGGCTCATATCCCGTCTACATTATCGATCCCTCAGTCACCCCCCCCCCC